>CAHIKZ030000661.1:12500-212500 GCA_903632075.3 Acanthosepion pharaonis | reverse complement strand
GAAAGAAAGGAAGAAAGAAATTTAAAATAAGAGCGGTACGAACGGACGTATGAACGAACTAAAGAAAAAACTAAAGAATAAAAGAAACTGGAAAGAAAGAAAGAAAGAAAGAAAGGACGAAAGAAACTTAAAATAAGAGCGGAACGAACGGACGAATGAACGAACTAAAGAAAAAACTAAAGAATGAAAGAAACTAGAAAGAAAGAAAGAAAGAAAGAAAGAAAGGAAAAAAGAAACTTAAAAATAATAGCGGAAAAAACGGACGAATGAACGAACTAAAGAAAAAAAAGAAAGAAAAAAAAAAAGAAACTGTAAAAGAAAGAAAAAAGAAAGAAAGAAAGAAAAGAAAGAAAGAAAAGAAAGAAAGAAAGAAACTTAAAATAAGAGCGGAACGAACGGACGTATGAACAAACTAAAGAAAAAACTAAAGAATAAAAGAAACTGGAAAGAAAGAAAGAAAGAATGAAAGAAAGAAAGAAACTTAAAATAAGAGCGGAACGAACGGACGAATGAACGAACTAAAGAAAAACTAAAGAATAAAAAAGAAACTGGAAAGAAAGAAAGAAAAGAAAGAAAGAAAAGAAAAGAAAGAAAGAAAGAAAGAAAAGAAAGAAAAAAAATGACTTAAAATAAAATAGCGGAACGAACGGACGAATGAACGAACTAAAGAAAAAAACTAAAGAATAAAAAAAAAAGGAAAAGAAAAAAAAAAAAAGAAAAGGACGAAAGAAACTTAAAATAAGAGCGGAACGAACGGACGAATGAACGAACTAAAGAAAAAACTAAAGAAAAGAAAGAAACTAGAAAGAACGAAAGAAAGAAAAGAAAGGAAAAAAAAACTTAAAATAATAAAGCAACGAACGGACGTAAACGAACTAAAGAAAAAAACTAAAGAATAAAAAAGAAAATGGAAAGAAAGAAAGAAAGAAAGAAAGAAAGAAAGAAAGAAAAAAGAAAGAACGAAACTTAAAAAAGAGCGAACGAACGGACGAATGAACGAACTAAAGAAAAACTAAAGAATAAAAAAAAGAAAGAAAGAAAGAAAGAAAAAGAAAGGACGAAATGAAACTTAAAATAAGAGCGGAACGACCGGACGTAAGGAACGAACTAAAGAAAAAACTAAAGAATAAAAGAAACTGGAAAGAAAGAAAGAATGAAAGAAAGAAAGAAAGAAAGAAAGAAAGAAAGAAAGAAACTTAAAATAAGAGCGGAACGAACGGACGAATGAACGAACTAAAGAAAAAACTAAAGAATGAAAGAAACTGGAAAGAAAGAAAGAAAGAAAGAAAGAAAGAAAGAAAGAAAGAAAGAAAGAAAGGAAAATTAAAAGAGTGGAAAAAATTAAAACGAAATAATGCTGAAAGCATACACAACCTGAAAGTGAGAAAGAAAGAAATATACATAAAATGAGAGCGGAGAGAAAGAAAGAAAAACGAAAAATTGTAAGAAGAGCAGAAAAGAGAAAAAGCAAAATTGAAAAAATACATAAACAGAAATAAAGAATAAAAAAGAAAGAAAGAAAGAAAGAAAGTGAGAGGAGCGGAAAAAAGTAAAACAAAAGAAAATTGAAAGAATATGCAACCTGAAAGAAAGAAACAAACATTTTTCGCTATCTAATGACTGTCTTTTTGTCTCTCTAGCGCTCTCTCTCTCTCTCTCTCTTTCTCTCTCTCTCTCTTTCTCATTCTGTCTTATGTTTAACACTTACTCTTTGTCTTTATCTTCTTTCCTGTCCCTTTCTCGCACTATATCATATCTCTTTCCTTTTTTCTCTCTCTATCTTATGCCTATCTTTTCTCTCTCTCTGTCTCTCTCTCTCTCTCTCTCATACGTAACTTTTCTCTATGTATCTCTACTTTTTTTTTTTTTCTTTCTTGTTCTCTCTTTCTCTCTCTCTCTCATACGTAACTTTTCTCTATGTATCTCTCTCTCTCTTAGTTTATCTTTTTTGTTTTTCTCTTTCTTGTTCTCTCTTTCTCTCTCTCTCTCTCTCTCTCTCTCTCATACGTAACTTTTCTCTATGTATCTCTCTCTCTCTTTGTTTAACTTTTTTGTTTTTCTCTTTCTTGTTCTCTCTTTCTCTCTCTCTCTCTATATATATATATATATATATATATATATATATATATATATTATTTCCATCTCGTTTCTTTTTTACCCTCTACTTCATGTATATGTATATCTCTCTCTCTCTATCATATGTTTAAGTCTTTTCCTTTTTCTCTCTCTTTCTCTCTCTCTCTCTCTCTCTCTTTTTTCTATATATCTATCTTATGCCTGTCTCTTTTCATTCTTCCCTCTCTCTATCTCATGTCTTTCTTTCTCACTATCCATCTATCTACTTTAACTCTCCCTCTTTCTCTCCCTTTCTCTCTCCCTCTCTCTCTCTCTCTCTCTCTGTGCATGTGTGTGTGTGTGTGTGTATACATTTTATGAATATATCTTTTCTCTATCTCTTTCCCGATCTGTCAATCTCTTTCTTTTTCTTGTCCAGCCTTTCTCTTTCTCTCTTTTTCCTCCCCCTCCCCCCTCTCTCTCTCTCTTTCTTTTGTCTTTTGACTTTCTTTTCCTCTTACTCGTGTTTGTCATTTTCCATTTTCTTCTTTCTTTTTCTCTTTTTTCTTTCTCTTTTTCATGTTCACTTATTTCTTTCTTTTTCTCGTTCGTTCTCCTTCGACGGTTTCCTTTATTCCCATCCGCGCCATTTTTATTTGATTTCGCTTCTTTTCGTTAAGAAACCACCCACTCCCTATACTTGCTTTCCTCCTCACACTCCCTTGACGACTCCCACCGTCACCACCGCCTTTGGATTTCTTCTTTTGACTCGATCACGCTTCATAGACTTGACGAAGTCTCGCGGCAAATATCGCTAAGTCGATATTTCATGCAAAGACAAAATATTTATTAACCGACATTTTTGTGAAGAAAGAAAATTATAAATGAATCCTTTTTTCTAAGTTAAATTGTCCCTGTCTCAACTGTCATGACCATTACCGACCCCCACCCCCCTCACGGACGTTATTGTTAATTTCATTCTCTTTTTCCATCATTTTTGTTGCCTCCATCTCAATTTCTTTTTCTTCTTCTTCTTCTTCGTCTTTTCCGCATTTTTTCTTCCTTTTCTCCTTTCCTCTTCTTTTTGTTGTTGTTCTTCTTCTTATTATTTTTCCTATTTATTATTATTATTATTATTATTATTATTATTATTTCTCAATTTTTTTATTCATTTTTTATTTGTTACATATTTTTTCTTTCATTTTCTTGTTTCTTCTTACTCAAGCAGTTGTTTATGTTTTCTTTTTCCACATCATTGTTTTCGTTATTCTTCTTCTTCTTCTTTATCTTCTTCATTATTATTATTATTATTATTATTATTATTATTATTATTTATCCATTCTTATAATGTCTATTCTATATCTCGCCTCTTCGTCTTCTTGTTCATTTCCGCTTCTTATTTTTTTCCTTCTTCTTCTTCTTCTTCCTCTTCTTCTTCTTCTTCTTCTTCTTCTTCTTCTTCTTCTTATTATTATTATTATTATTATTATTATTATTATATTTACCCATTCTTATAACGTCTATTCGATATCTTCTTTCTCCGTCTATTCATCTTCCTTCTTGTGCTAGTTCCTGTTCTTCCTCCACTTCTTCTTCTTCTTCTTCTTCTTCTTCTTCTTCTTCTTCATTAGTATTATTTTTATTATTATTATTATTTATTCATTCTTATAATGTCTATTCTATATCCCGCTTCTTCGTCTTCTTATTCGTTTGCTCTTCTTCTTTTTCTTCTTCTTCTTCTTCTTCTTATTATTATTATTATTAGTAGTAGTAGTAGTATTAGTATTAGTAGTAGTAGCAGCACTAGTGGTAGTAGATATAGTAGTAGTAGTAGTGGTATCTTAATTTATTTTCCTTCGCATTATTAGTCTTCTTTGATCTTAAATTTCTTCCATTTCATTCTAAACATTTATATATTCTTTCAGTTTCTTTTACTTTTGCTTCCATCGCATTATTATTATTATTATCATTATTATTATTATTATCATTGTTATTAAGATTATTATCTTTGCTGACTCATCATTATTATCGTTAGAATTAATGCCATTATCACGAAGGGGTGTTGAAAAATTCTAAGCCCGACCCACTTCCTAAATTCTGACCAAATGACCCAGCGTCCGATTATTTTAATATTTATTTATTTGTTTGTTTTCTTGCAAGGTTATCTTGGTCGGTGTGAGAACTTTTCAGCACCACTTCCCCCGACATCTTTCCAGTTTTCTTCATCCCCCTTAGCTACCATTCCCACCCCCATTACCTTCTTCTGAATTTTAATAATAATAACAATAACAACAACAATAATAATAATGAATGAATGCAGAAATGTTAGAAAGAAAAAAAGAATTATTTTTTTTCCATTAAATTCATTCGTTCACTTATTCTTTCAATCTTCATTTACTTTCGCCGTTTCCATGGAGAATTCAAACTTTATTTCCCATCCTCCAGTTCTATGTGCACCAGGCCTTTTGCCTTCAACCTAACCACTGCACAGAAACCTCTCCTTATTGCTTCCATAGGTAGACTTTAATACGAAACCACCCCCACCACTCAGAAGTATGCTTTTATGTGAATGTCAATCAGGATATATATATATATATATATATATATATATATATATATATATATATATATATATATATATATACTTATGAATGTATACACATACGTACACACACAAAAGGTGATGCTGAAAAACTCTCAAGCCTGAAGCACTTCAAAATCAATATTCTGATATTTGGTGATTTTTGGAACTGGGTCGATTTGCGCGGGTTGTAGGTGCAATATATATATATATATATATATATATATATATATATATATATAGATAGATAGATATAGATAGATAGATAGATAGATAGATAGATAGATAGATATAAAAGTGAACATTGAAGTCACCACTTAGAGGCGACAGGCTGTTTCATTCTAATCCTGACGATAGCGTCTAGCATGAAACAGCTTCCTGTAAGTGTTGACTTCATATTTACACACGCCCTATCTCTGATATTGAGCACTTTCTATCCCATAAATATAGAACACCTTATATATATATATATATATATATATATATATATATATATATATATATATGAAAATCAAACAAAACCTTTTAACTTTTATCTCCTGTTAATTCCCCTCTCTAAGTTCTTAACTGCACGCGGATCTAGAACAGTCTACCACATGGAGCGAAATAAAGGGTTCAGTTCGACTTTCCAAGCACCTGAAAAAGGCCGGAGCGTACAACGGCCGAAACGTTGTAATAAATATGGCGACAAAGATGAGGACAATAGTCCGAATAATGTAAATAATGTACATAATACCTCGTCTCAGAAATATAGACAGATATATTTTTTGAATTGCCAATAATCAAATCAATCTCGAAGGAAAAAAAGGTTTTAAAAAAAGAAAGAGCTATAAACATGAAAGTCTGTCGAAAAAAACCGCACAGATACAGATTTGAATCCCACAGAAAAAACCCGACCCTATAGGTTTGACTACATATATATATATATATATATATATATATATATATATATATATATAATCAAACAAATCCCTTTAACTATTATGGATGCTGGCTATTTGGGCAGACGATGAAAGTGGTCGTCTTGATTATTAATTATATTCCTCTGTATCAGTAAAATACATATACGTGGATCAGTTCTAATATTTTTTGTATCAGTAGGACCATCTTGGATTATATACCTTACTATATATATATATATATATATATATATATATATATATATATATATACATTCACTTACGTACTAATACGCTTGGGAAAAGTGTGAATCCTCTTCTTCTCCCTCCAGCTATGGGTAAATAGCATCACAGACTGGGTTCTGTAGCCTTAGATGGCAACTGGTCTCGGAGAAGGACAACTCTGAATTCAAAACTTGCACTTAGTGCACTAGGTCTCTGTATTCGGCCCTTCAAAAGGGTGGATGGTCCTGCACGAAACCTTCACCACTATAATCAAATCTCATGTGCTGTTGTCGGGCTGTCGGTTTCCTGAACTGATCTGCTTGACTCGCATACGTCGAATTCGACGGCAGAGTCGAAATATATATATATATATATATATATATATATATATATATATATATATATATATATATATATATATATATATATATATTAAATGCTGCATTAATATTTAATCTTACGTTTTAAAAGTTTAACGATAATACTTCTGACGCCACTTAATTTAAAGACATTTTGATGCACGTTGGGTCTTACTTTCCGAACAAACAATTATATTTTTCCTTGAATTTCAAAATTAATTTCGATTATTCCAAAATTTATTTCCAACGTATAAAGAATTTGTTGCAAAAATCACGTAAAAATGTCGCCGAAAACAATCGCAGTAATGAAAAATTGGTAACCCAAAATGTCAGGTTTGCAGGTCTGGATCCACCCCGAAATGTTTTTAATTCGCTCATGGAGTGGGCTTTATTCCTAAATGATATGAAATGTTGACCTCTAGGCGTAAAATTTAAAAACTGTGATACACTGACAAACTGACATTCGTATTTTATATACATATATATCGTCCATCGCAAGAAAAGTTGGCTCCCTGTGCCGCGCCAGGAAATTTTTCTCGCCGGAGTCGATACTTCAAATCTACAAATCAACCAATCGCCCTTGCAAGGAGTATTGCTGCCATATATGGAATGGAACCCCTCCTGTTTGTCTCAAGGTTCTTGATAAAATCCAGAGACGGATATGCAATGTAACTGGCCCTGATCTGGCATCTCGTCTGCAGTCGCTCTCTCACAGACGTGCCGTCGCCCCCCTCTGTATTTTTACAAATACTTTCACGGTAACTGCTCCGATGAGCTGCTTTTACTGGTTCCCAGACTTCATGAATTTAAGCGTTCAAATAAGCTGGCTTCTCGCTCTCACCCTTTCACTGTCGAAACTGTTAAATGTAGCCGTCTCTTCTACTCCAATAGCTTCATGTCTCGCACCTCTTGCCTGTGGAACTCCCTCCCCTTTTCCTGTTTCCTCGGATAGCTATAATCTCCAACTATTCAAATGTAATGTCAAACGACGTCTCCAGATGCCTTGATCTATCCCCTATCCTTCTCTTCATCCTTTCCTCTATCACTCCTATTTGCTCTCGCTCCAATTCTCTGTAACCCCTTGCGTGCTAGTAGCTTCCCGCGTTGTTTGGGGTGAAACACTTAATATATATATATATAAAAAGCTATTCTGAGTCGACGAATTTCGTCCTCTGAGGGATTTTACAAAGGCAAGTGCTCTGAAAAAGTCCTTCAGAGGACGAAACGGCATGTTTTTTTTTTATTTATAAACAGTATCGTTATATTTATTTAAATTTAGTATTTTATTTTATTTATTTTTATCGTTTCACCCCAAGCAAGCCGGTAATGTCACTAAATCAGGAGGGGGGCTTACAGGGTGTGAAAGTGAAAGAGAATAAGAAGACTCTGAATTATGGAGGATTAAGGAAAGGACAAAAAATGGACAGTGTTCAAAAGACGGAAATTTTTGAAGATTATTTTTATCAGGGAAGCAAGTAAGCGGAAGGGAATTTCACAGGTGGGAAGTGCGAAAAAATCAATCTTAAAGTGGCAGCTGCATCTAGCTAGTCCAACAGTAAAACGGTGTGACATAATTGCTAATCTAGTAGCACGCTTAAATTCATATAGTTAGCGCCACCAAGGGGAAAAATACTTATTAGATCAGTTGCCATGAAAATATTTGTAGAAAAGACAGAGGGAAGCCAGGTCAGATCGGTGAGAAAGTGCTCAAAGTCGAGATGTCGGGTCAAGATCGATTGTATTGCAGATCCCTTCTTTGGATTTTGGCAACCGTATACAATGCACGGGCGAATGATAGATTCGTAAATGTGCAAGATGTTTATTATCGTCTGCCGATGTGAATATTCGAGAAATCTTATAAAAAAAAATGTGAGACCCTATCCACACTCCGAGCAGCATTCGAACCTGCGTCCACCTTGGTAGCAGAAACCGTTGTTACATCCGACGTACTCAGACACGAAGAGCACTCTCTTCAGTGAATCCTAGAGACAATTAGAGGCCATTCTTAGGTGAATCCTAGAGACAAGTCGAGGCCTTTCCTGGGTGAATCCTAGAGGCAAGAAGAGCCTATTCTTTGGTGAATCCTAGAGACAAATAGAGATCATTCCTCGGTGAATCCTAGAGACAAGTGGAGGCCGTTCCTAGGTTATTCGTAGATACAATTATAGGCCGTTCCTCGATGTATCTTAGAGACAAAGATAGGCCATTTCTAGTTGAATCCTAGATACAATTAGACGCTATTCCCGGGTGAATCCTAGATACTAGTGAATCCTAGAGACAAGTAGAGATCATTCCTCGGTGAATCCTAGAGACAAGTAGAGATCATTCATCAGTGAATCCTAGAGACAATTAGAGATCATTCCTCGGTGAATCATAGAGACAAGTAGAGATCATTCATCAGTGAATCCTAGAGACAAGTAGAGATCATTCATCAGTGAATTCTAGAGACAAGTACAGATCATTCCTCGGTGAATCCTAGAGACAAGTAGAGATCATTCCTCGGTGAATCCTAGAGACAAGTAGAGATCATTCCTCATTGAACCCTACAGACAAGTAAAGGCCATTCCTGGGTGAACCCTAGAGGCAAGTAGTGGCCATACCTCGGCGATTCCTAGAGACAATTACAGACCATTCCTCATGGTGCTTATTGTTTTCATGTTTAAGTATAGTTGTGTTTTCAACAAGGATTTTCTGGAATTGTGTATGCGGCCAGGTATGTTGTTTTAAATGCCTAAAAATATTAGAGTTATCATTTAAATGTAGACGTGTGCGGGTTCAATGGCATGTTTTACCTTTGATACGGCATTCCATATGAAGGACAACGAACAACAGCCTGTGTGAAGGCCTCAGAAATCTTAGAGCTGTATTTAATCACATGCCTTGCAATACGTAAATTTTTCAATGCGTGACGGCTGAAAAGCTATAATGCATTTTATGCATACGCTGTTCAAAGCCTCAAAGGGCGACAGAACGAAGTCAACAAAATTTTAAATTTGCCTAAGATATTTCTTGCACCTAAACAGGCGTCTCTCTTCTTTCTTGTAAAACATTTGGCTGTACATTAGGATTTTCGTTGTTTTCCATCACCCAAAACAAGACAATGCACAAATGAAGATCAGCCCAGCGAAGTTGTTATGAAACTAGAAATATCTCTATGTCTTCAATATCGCACTTCGAAGACAGATTATTATTAGATACTAGTAGAGCCCGACGTTGCCCGGGGATGTAACAGTTAGAGATAGATCAAGTATCGACCATCATGAAGACTGAAAAATAAAATTGACAAAGATTATTGTTTAAGGTTGACGGACATGCATGTCTTCATTAGTTTTTTTTTTGTTTTGTTTTTTGGGTTTTTTTTACGAATTGGTTAAACCCAAACTCAAACAAAAACATTGTTTTCAATCGTTATGAGTCTACCGATTGAATAGAATTTTATTATAAACAATTGTCTTGTAAATGGAATTTTTAAAAGCATTCTGAATGAAAAAAAAAAAGAAAAAAGTGTGCAAGACAATAAGAAACACTACCTGCCAAAAAAAAAAAAGAAGTTTTGTTGAAATCGGTTGAAAAATGTAGGAAATCCGATCCCATATATAAACGAACACACACACACACACACACAACCTGGTTTTATAATAAGTATAACTCGATATGAGTTGTCCCCTTTCATTCTCGTGATCCCTCTTAATCGTGTTTTCAAACTGATTTCGTTAAAAAACAATTGTGTTTTTTCTAATTTTTGGCGCTGTCAGAACCACCGCAAGGTAATTTTACGTAGCCCTGTGAAGTTTTGTTGAAATCGGTTGAAAAATGTAGGAAATCCGATCCAATATATAAACGGACAGACAGACAGACACACACACACACACACAAACAAACAAACAAACAAACAATCTGCGTTTTATAATAAGTAAGATGTTGTCTGCTAGATTATAGCAACAGATTGTACGAAGACAGCGCTTGTGGAAGACAACTAGTTAGCGAACATGGTTAACGTAGGGAGACCAGGATACTAATCCGTACAGGATAATTGTATTTACTACAGTCTGGTATTTATTAAACTTGGTTTTCAAGGAAATTCATCTGACATTCGACAAACCTTTTCAAATTAGTCTCACTCTTCGGAGATGCGATAAATGACCACATTAACAAGAGAAGCTGAATTAAATCGTTGATTTTGGTTCGGGGGTAATTAAATGATATTGAATATTACAGTTCTTTTCCGGGAACAGTTATTGATACTGATAGTGTGTGCGGAAGAGTGTCACTGGACACAACGTACTGATTCCAGCATAAATGGATAGGGAGAGAGAGAGAGAGAGAGAGAAGAGAGAGGAAGAGAGAGAGATGAAAGGACTGAGATAGATAGATAGATAGATAGATAGATAGATAGATAGATAGATAGATAATGTTGAAATGTTGAAATAGATAGATGAAAAGGCTGAGATAGATGAAAAGGTTGAAATAGATAGATAGATAGATAGATAGATAGATAGATAGATAGATAGATAGAATAGGATAGGATTTACAATAGGACTTTCGTAATATCTCGTAAAACCAAATTAGGTTTTGCAAATATGTTAATAAAACATTATAAAAATTTTCACGTTATATCTTGAAAATTTTCGCACCATCGTTCAGTTAATACTATATATATATATATATATATATATATATATATATATATATATATATATATGTGTGTGTGTGTCGGGGGGGATATGCGTGTGGTGCTGCAAGTATTTGGAAACACATCTTTAGTGGGTCGTAAAATGAAAACAGCTACTTTATTATTTAAATATGCTTATTTTCTATTTAACTTTTCTTCATAATAAAATGCGTACATTATTTGCTTATAAAGATTGATTGCTGTATATATGGAGAAAGCGACGCATGCAAAGAGTGTAACAAAGATGAAGAGACTGGGATAGATAGATAGATAGATAGATAGATAGATAGATAGATAGATAGATAGATATAAATACACACACACACACACATATATATATATATATATATAGAGAGAGAGAGAGAGAGAGAGAGAGAGATGAACACCTGAGATAGACAGAGAATAAGAAGAAAATGACATGTGAGAAAAAGTAATCAGATAGATAGATAGATAGATAGATGTGAATACAGTGAATTAGATAGAGAGAGGGAGAGAGAGAGAGAGGGAGAAAGAAAGAGAGAAAGAATGACGTGAACACAAGGAAATTAGACAGATATAATAGATATATACATACATACATGTGGACAGATTGAAATTAGATGTGAACAGATTGAAATTAGATAGATAGATAGATAGATAGATAGATAGATAGATAGATAGATAGATATGAACAAATAAATAGATTGATTGACGCAAATATGGACTCGTAAAATTGTCCCTCTGAATCTCGTGTCGTCGAAGAAAAAAATAAATGAAATAGTTTAAAAATTAAAACCAACACATGAGATATATATGCAAAGCCATAACACAAAGATATATTTCAAAATGTATTATTCAGCATACCTTTAGATGTAAGTGCGTGTGTGCCTAAACCACCGCTTACCATTACATACATACATATTATATATATATATATATGAAAATAAGAAATTCCATTATTCATCGTAATATGTTTCAAATGCGTAAAACATGATACATTTTTCCCAAAGGTTTGAAGATGATATAATGTTAAAATCTAACCCACCTTGCAAAAACTCTCATAATAATAGCAGGGAAAGTTGAAGCGATAAACAATAAAAGCAGTTTCTCCTTTAAGGGGAGGAGGGTTTTGAATAAAAACACACATGACAAACAGTTGACATCATTCAGTATGCAATACAACGAAATCGATAGATAAAAGCAATAATAATAATAGAAAAAAAAAAGGAACCGAAGCGCTGTTTTGAATTTAAGAAAGGAGGAAATAATAAATGAAAAGAAATAAGTAAAACTCGATTCGTAAAACTTTTGAGCAAACATTTAATACGAAGGAGACAGGGGAAATATTGAATGGAAGAAAATTTCCAGATAGCAAATAAAAATATGAAAACGCTTCACTTTAAAAATGCATAATGGTTGTCGACTCGTTGAACGAGTATGACCATCATTGACAAGCTTCCCATTTCCCCGGGCTTGAGAATTTCGAATTTTCCTTCTATTAGATCGGTTGCCAACCAAGACTAAAGAACCTAGCCTGTGTTCCATTATTTAACTTTTAACAAAGAGAGGTACTTGCGCTAATATAAAGAGAATGTGACGAACGACTTGGAATCAAAACTTAAATTAGTTAATTCGAAGAAAACAAAAAAGGAAATCATATCAGATCGATTACGGTGAAAATATGTATAGAAAATGCATAGGAAAGCTACATTACGATAGATAGATAGATAGATAGATAGATAGATAGATAGATAGATAGATAGATAGATAGATAGATAGATTTGAACAAACTGTGATAGATAGATAGATTTGAACAGACTGATAATGAGAGAGAGAGAGAGACTGAGAGAGAGATTAACAAGCCGAGATAGACAGATAGAGAGAGTGAGAGAGTGATAGAAATAGATGTGAAGATAGATAGAAATGAGATAGATAGATATGATAGATAGATAGATATAGATAGATAGATAGATGAACAAACTGAGATAGATAGATAGATAGATAGATATGGATAGATAGATAGATAGATAGATAGACTGAGATAGATAGATATGAATAGACTGAGATAGATAGATAGATAGATAGATAGATATAGATATGATGGATAGATTTTTAAACAGACTTATAGGGAAGGAAAGTGAGAGAGATGAATAGACTGAGACAGTCAAATATCGAGAGAGAGAGAGAGTTAGCAAGAAAGAGATATGAAGAGAACGCAATGAGATAGCTAGATATGAACTAAGATAGATAGATACATAGATAAATAAGAACAAACTGAGACAGATACATGATGCGATGGATAAATTGTTGTCTAAATTATGCAAAATATGAAAATAACACTAACATCTAATTTTAACAGATATATATTTACAAAAATGACACAAAAATATCATGAAATACCAAAGAGTACATTTATTCTATAAAATCGCCATTGGCTTCAATCACGTCCTCCAGACAACTCCGGAATCTCCTGCAACTCTTCTGGATGGTCTCCTTTCTTTAAGTTATTGAATGTTGCCATAATATTTACCTTCAGTTCTTCGCTGTTACAAAGAGTTTTGTTGGTCTCTTGCTAAACAGCTCCCCACACATAATAATCAAGGAGGTTGTAGTCTGGGGAGTTTGATGGCCAGTTGTAAGGCTTGATGTGGTTGCAGAAATTGTTTGACAACCATGACTTGGTTCTACTGCTTGTGTGGCATATTGCAAAGTCCTGTTGCCAAACATAAGGTGTTCCAGCAGCCACCATCTTGACACAGAGCAGCACCACCTTCTCAAGTCCCTTGATGTAGGCCTCAACCTGACGTTCTGTAGGAAGATCAATGGAGTCATAACGTCTCCATCATCAGACCCCATGATGTTGACTGGATATATCATCCAACTCTTTCCAAATCCTCTGCACTTACCTCAGATTGACACTCTGAAATGTTGATATTGGAGTTTCCACGGTGGATGTCAAGCAGTCCAGCCCTCCGTTTCAAAAAATTCTAGCGGGCTTAAGGAGCTTTGTTGCTCTCCGGCTCCCCGGCTCAACTACGCCCACAGAGTAATACTCAAGGGGGTTGGAGTCTGGAGAGTTAGGTAGCTAGATATAAGTTGGTGATGTGATCGCAGAAATCGGCTGAAAGCCATGACTGGGTTCGTCTGCTTTTTGACATGGTGCAGAGTCCTGTTGTAAGACATAGAGTCTTTCAGTAGCCCCCATCTTGATGTAGTTCTCTGTGTCGAGTCGGAGGCACTGTGGGAACATAAATATAGTCACAACGTCGCCATCAGCAGTGACCACTCCAGACCCCATGATGTTGACTGGATATATCATCCAACTCTTTCCAAATCCTCTGCACTGTCCTCAGATTGACAACCAAACACTCTGAAATATTCGTATTGGAGATATGTAATCATTTATCGACATAAAATAGAAGGTCGATTTTTTATAGTTAACAAACGGATTATTCTTATTGTTTTTATTTCCTTTCATTTCTGGTGTGTACACATTCCCTTCCGGGCCCCGCGACCAGAGACCTAAGGTCAGAAATGACGCATGACATTTTCTCTGACCAATTAAAAAAAAAAAAAAAAACATATTTTACATAGATAACGCCTTTCGTAAGGTGTGGGCAATACAGGTGAAAACATTTTTTTTTTGTATTTCTTTAAGGTATGGGCTTCCAGGAATCTATTCAATTAATCTACTGGAATCTTTTCCAACCAATCCGAGGGCCCCAACTACAACAGGGATTGTTGATGTTTCCATACGCCACGTTTTTGAGATTTTGATTTCAAGGTCCTTTTATTGTGATAGCTTTTTGAAGATCTTCAAAGATACATTGCAGTCCGCTGGGTCTGCCATACCAATAAGGAGGCAATTTTTTTGTTTGCGATAACAATGTCTTTGATTGTTCTGTCTCTGTGTATTATTATTATTATTATTAGTAGTAGTAGTAGTAGTAGTAGTAGAAGTAGTAATCATATTATTAGTATTAGTACTAGTAATATTATTATTATTAGTAATATTATTAGTAATATCATTAGTAGTAGTAGTAGTAGTGGTGGTAATATTAGTAGTAGTAGTAGTAGTGGTGGTAATATTAGTAGTAGTAGTAGTAGTAATATTATTAGTAGTAGTACTAGTAATATTATTAGTAGTAGTACTAGTAATATTATTATTAGTAGAAGTGGCAATATTATTATTAGTAGTAGTAATATTAGTAGTAGTAGTAGTAGTATTAGATTTAGAAAGCGTTGAATGTGGATATGAGTTTCGAGAAAGAAAGAAAGAAAGAAAGAAGCAGTGATAACACTGTCATGAGTTTAATGTCTGCTTCAGTGAAATTGGCATAATATTTATAAGAAAGAACAAGAATATAAAAGAACCTTTAGGTTGTGGCCGACCGTTGTCCTACACAATCTCCTATACCCTGAAGGCATCCGCAATGTGTGTCACTTTGTCAAACCCCTGCCACCTGTTCACTCATTTATTCACCCAAGTTTGTCAGGTAGGTGGTCCGCTGTCATCCCTTGTCTCTTTTGATATTCCTTGTGAGTTTGGTATTCTTAGCTCTTGGGCAAAGTTGTGATATTTTTTTCCTGTTTTCTTTTTACTTTATCTCGTCTTCCGTCTTCATTATGAGCTGTTTTTGATAGCGATTATGTTTCACTTATGATGTATCCTTTGCGCAACCGTATTCATATAATTCTTATTATCATCATCCTTTTAATTTCACCAGCTTCAAACCTTTCCAAAAGAGAAACTATGATCTGGAAATGGAATAAAAGCATTGACGACACATAACCTGAATTCATTATAAAAAATCAGGATGTTTAATTAATACTAAACACTTCAAATACTTATAAGGATAGTTTCGCCCAATACCGCAACTTGTTACAAAACCAAAACATTAGCATTAAAACACGAGTCAGATCAAGATTTCCATATTGATGTCAGACATGACTCCAAATTCGTTCAGAAATAGCTAAGCTACCAGCTGTATTCAGCCGATTCCTAAGACAAATGGTTAAAAATGGCTTTGACTGAACGAAGCCTATAAGTCTTAGCGAGGGTCATCCTTCTTGAACGTCTTGGAATGGCGCTACATAATCGCAAAGAAACAAATGTACCAAATAAAAAAAAAACCACATCAGTTTGGGACTTTTAACAACAGCAACAACTAAAAGAAGAGAAAAATATTGTCATAAGACGTTGAAGTTCCACACGTCTTTAAGGCAGCAAGATCTCGTTATTTTACAGTTAAAATTGCTTCATGTAACCATAAGTTCTATGCTAACATTTCTCGCTTGTAGAACTCTCTTCCAGCTTTTTACTTCCCACTCAACTTTGATCTTCAAAAATTTAAATGCAATGTCAACATAACTTTCTGTCTTCTTAATTCAAGTTCTTTTATTGTCTTCTCTAATTAATAATAGTTTTTCTCCTAGTCTCTAACACTCAGTAACTCCTTGCATCCTAGTGGCTTTATTGCCTTTGATCTTCAGAAATTGAAATGCATTGTCAATCGTTATCTTCTTTCTTCTTGATCCCTGTTCTTTTATTGTCCTCTCTCATTAATAGTAGTTTTTCTCATATTCTTTAACACTCAGTAGCCCCTTACATCCTAGTGGCTTTATTGCCTTTAATCTTCAAAAATTTAAATGCATTGTCAATCATTATCTTCTGTTTTCTTAATTCCAGTTCTTTTATTGTCCTGTCTCATCAATAGTAGTTTTTTTCTCATATTCTCTAACACTCAGTAACCCCTTGCATCCTAGTGGCTTTATTTTCCTGTTTAGGGCATATGGATTTACAAAAAAAGCAAAAAGGTTGGGAAGGAAAATCCCATCAACACTGGAAAGAGCTATAACAGCTACTGGAATTGAGAAACCTATAAATTTTAACCGAATTAACAATGGCTGCTCTGATCTATTATAAGGAAACGGCTAATGTTACAATTACCATTGCCATCCTCGTTTTTCTTTGTGTCATGTTCCTTTATGACATGTGTTATTGTGGCTCCCCACAATTTCCTATCTTTTTATATCTCTTAGCAACGTTTGTCCCTTTGCCAAAACTCTTACCGATGTTCCGGCATCCATTCACCTTTGAGTGCCAGATTCTCCAAGCCTTCGATATCCTGTGAGTGTCATATTCTCCAAGCACTACTTCCTCATTATGTGACCTAAAAATTTGATTTAAGACATAAATTTCTGTTGTCACCAATCTTTGTTCCTTCACTATTATATTTCTTCCTTTCTTTATCACTATTAAAGTTTGGTTTCGAGAGTATGTTTTTGAGAAGTCTTTTTCTCTGATATGCCGTGTCCTTTCGGGACGTGAGTAATCACGGCTCTCCACAAGTTCCTTTGTAAATCTAAGCAACCATTCTCTCCTTACTCTCCGCCCTTATGTCCCTGATCTATCAGCCAGGCTGGATGAGCAGGTTGCCCAATATTTTCCTCTGCTCATTCTGCGTGCAATATGTCTAGTGAGTATCAAATTCTCCGAGCCCTCATTTCCCATCATGATTCCAAGAAATATGAGCTGTGTCTCTTTGATTCTTTACATTTTTGTGAACAGATTTACACACCCCCATCTATCGTATTCTCAACATCCTTCTTATTGTTCAGCCTTCCGTGCCATATAGAAGGATTGATATTCCATA
Source organism: Acanthosepion pharaonis (assembly GCA_903632075.3). Taxonomy (NCBI): domain Eukaryota; kingdom Metazoa; phylum Mollusca; class Cephalopoda; order Sepiida; family Sepiidae; genus Acanthosepion; species Acanthosepion pharaonis. The sequence continues at coordinate 195,074 of CAHIKZ030000661.1, read as the reverse complement.
TCAGTTCAGCACTCTTTTCTTTGCATTCTCAACATCCTTCTTATTGTTCAGCCTTCCGTGCCATATAGAAGGATTGATATTCCATATCAGTTCAGCACTCTTTTCTTTGCATTCTCAACATCCTTCTTATTGTTCAGCCTTCCGTGCCATATAGAAGGATTGATATTCCATATCAGTTCAGCACTCTTTTCTTTGCATTCTCAACATCCTTCTTATTGTTCAGCCTTCCCTGCCATATAGAAGGATTGATATTCCATATCAGTTCAGCACTCTTTTTCTTTGCATTCTCAACATCCTTCTTATTGTTCATTCTTCCGTGCCATATAGAATATTCCATATCAGTTCAGCACTCTTTTCTTTGCATTCTCAACATCCTTCTTATTGTTCAGCCTTCCCTGCCATATAGAAGGATTGATATTCCATATCAGTTCAGCACTCTTTTCTTTGCATTCTCAACATCCTTCTGTAGAACCATCCATAGTTTGCCTCTAGGCTTCACTTCATTCACTGCCATAGAAGATAATTGATATTCCACATCAGTTCAGCACTCTTTTCTTTGCATTCTCAACATCCTTCTGTAGAACCATCCATATTTTTGCCTCTAGGCTTCATTCACTGCCATAGAAGATAATTGATATTCCACATCAGTTCAGCACTTTTTCTTTGCATTCTCAACATCCTTCTGTAGAACCATCCATAGTTTGCCTCTAACTTCATCCATAGAAGATAATTGATATTCCACATCAGTTCAGCCCTCTTTTCTTTGCATTCTCAACATCCTTCTGTAGAACCATCCATAGTTTGCCTCTAGTTTTCTCTTCATCTGATTGTCAATCATTCACTGCCATAGAGAAGAATTGATATTCCATATCAGTTCAGCATTTTTTCTTTGCATTCTCAACATCTTTCTGTAGAACCATCCATATGTTGCGTTTAGTCTTCTCTTCATCTGATTGTCAATCATTCACTGCCATATAGAAAGATTGATATTCCATATCAGTTCAGCACACTTTTCTTTGCATTCTCAACATCCTTCTGTAGAACCATGCATATTTTGCCTCTAGTCTTCACTTCATCTGATTGTCAATCACTCACTGCCATAGAGGAGGATTGATATTCCATATCAGTTCAGCACTCTATTCTTTGTATTCTCAACATCCTCCTGTAGAACCACACATATTTTGCCTTTAGACTTCTCTTCATCTGATTGCCCATCATTCACTGCCATATAGAAGGATTGATAATCTATATGTTCACCACACTTTTCTTTGCATTCTCAACATCCTTCTGTAGAACCATCCATCTTTTGACTATAGTATTCACTTCATCGGTGTTTTTTTAACTATTGTTCATCCAATGCAAGACTCAAGAGGCACTCAATGTAGAGAATTACTGAGGTTTCTGTAAGATTGTAAAGAATGAGACGCATAATGTGAGGATATGTAGGGTAGATGTATACTGACTCAAAACTTGAAGAGATTAAGATTTTAGAAGTAGGGAAAGTATCCACTCGGGAGTCTGTTTCACGAAATTACAGATTAGGGAAAGTTGCTGTCCGAATGGAACTTCTTCATTACCAAATGTATACGAAGAGAATGTAAAAGGCAGAGATGACACAAGGTACATGGCATGGCGGTTCCTAGCTGTGAAGGTCTGAACTGGTGGAACTATGAGAAAGTCGCTCGTCTGAACATTTGCAATAGGGTAGCGAGTAACGAGCACCGATTTGATAATGGGGAATCAGGTTCTAGTGTGGATGTAATTCATCACCCAGAAGGCCGCGTAATCACTTTTGAAGTGGATAGTAAAGACTGTGCAGCGCCAGCGCAGATATGGAAACAATAATCTGTTTTTGTATCTGAATGACAACAGGGCTCCTAGTCATCGTATGTCTAGGTGGTGCACTCTCCTTAGCGTGAAATACAGGTTTTCTCTCGGCCCTAGAGGATCCATCCATAACCCAGTCTTCAGTGAGGCCTGGCCCTTTTCTTCATGCCTAAATCACCCTCTCGAACAGCTGTTGGTCGTTGTAGAGCCAACCTTCAAAAATGAGGGTATGCCACCGATGTTGATCCCAACTCCCATTGCCGGGCAATCACAAAATTTAGAATATCTCCTTGTTGACTCAGTCAATGTACACTTTATGATATTGAAACCTGAACACCACAGACAAGGTTCTGTGTTCAACACTTTATGGATGTGGTGTAGCGAATCGATAAGAAGCTTCCATGTTTTGTATAGCGTGTACAGAATCAGTATTATCAATAGTGCTGAGCTCGTCGTTGTCGATATCGCCTCTGAAGTAATCGTCCAATCCAATAGACCTTTTAGCTCTGATATCCGCTCTTGCGAGGCCTCCGACAAATCCTGTTCCCTTTGTATCCTCAAGGAGTTGTTCATCAGCCTCCTCTGTAGTTATGTTCGGATTGTTGCAACGTAGATTCGCTGCCTGATCTAATTTGTTTAATGCCGGTGAATACTTTAACCTTTTTAAGTTAGTTCCCGGACCAAGGAACGTGACGCCTGGACGGTAAACTCGATTAGCTTTCGCTTGGCGCCTCTTTTCCTTTTTTTTTTTTTTTTTTTGTATTTCTTAAGGCATGTACTTCCAGGAACCTCTTCAATTAGTCTACTGCAAGGGTCGGCAACCTACGGCCCGCGGGCCGGATCCAGCCCGTGAAGGCATTTTGACCGGCCCCCGAGCCTGATTACCAATGACTCTATTTTTAACATGAGAGACGACCTTCAAATGAAATTTGTTATATGCCATTTTCCATAGAATGTCTACACATTTCAGCGCACTAAAAATATTAGGCTAGCTGCCAGTTATCTTTCATAAGACTTATTTTACCAAGTAGCGTTGCCTACGTTTAATGTTAAATAATGGATACATATTTGTTATGACCCTTGGCGATATTAAAAGATAACAGAAGCGAAAGAAACGATAAAGTGAAAGAGGCCAGGGAGGGACTGACATGCGAGGTAGTAGAAATCTAAAGACAGTTAAATATACGTGCATTATACATACATGCCTCATGAATGTGTGGATGATACCGCATGTGTACGTACGTAAGTGTGTATGTTTGCAACTATTTGTACTCGTATGTATGGGTATATGTGCTTCGTTTTTGTTTGATGGGTGTGTGTGTGTGGTTCGTTTGTGGAACAATTTTCAATAACAGTTTCAAACCTACACATCATAATTTCATCCATTTCACTTCGGTTGATTTTTTTTCACTTTGAAGTATTTTGTCGAATATTTTGAGGAAAAGTAATTTTTGTTAGGTGTTTTTTAATTTTAGATTTTCTTTTGTTTTTCTGATTTCTCAGTGTTTATTTTCATTATGGTTTTAAATGTTTAGGTTGACAGGGGTCTGCATATGTAATTTTCCTTAATTTTTCATTAATGGCATTCGTCCGGCCCGCGACCCGTTGTTATAACACGATCTGGCCCGATCTATTGGAATCATTGCCAACCAATCCGAGGGCTCCAACTACAACAGGAATTGTCGATGTTCCCATATGTCACGTTTTTGATATTTCGATTTCAAACTCCTTTTATTGTGATAGCTAGCCACCGGTTGAACAGTGGCAGAGAAAAATGACTTAATACCCACCGACCAGTTAAACAGTGGTAGAGAAAAATGACGTAATACCCAACCACCGGGTGAACAGTGGCAGAGAAAAATGACAATGCCCAGCCACCGGTTGAACAGTGGTGGAGAAAAATGACTTAATGCCTAGCCACCGGTTGAACGGTGGTAGAGAAAAATGATGTTATGCCCAACCACCGGGTGAACAGTTGTAGAGAAAAACGACAATGCCCAACCACCGTTTGAACAGTGCTAAAGAAAAATGACGTAATGCCCAGCCACCGGATGAACAGTGGTAGACAAAAATGACGTAATGCCCAACAATCGGTTGAACAGTGGTAGATAAAAATGACGTAATGCCCAACCACCTGGTGCACAGTAGCAGAGAAAAATGACGTAATGCCCAGCCACCGGTTGAACGGTGGTAGAGAAAAGTGACGTAATGCCCAACAATCGGTTGAACAGTGATAGATAAAAATGAGGTTATGCCCAACCACCGGGTGAACAGTGGTAAAGAAAAATGACGTAATGTCAAGCCACCGGTTGAACAGTGATAAAGAAAAATGACAATGCCCAGTCACCGGTTGAACGGTGGTAGAGAAAAATGATGTAATGCCCTGCCACTGTTTGAACAGTGGTAGAGAAAAATGACATAATGCCCAGCCACCGGATGAACAGTGGTAAAGAAAAATGACGTAATGCCCAGCCACCGGATGAACAGTGGTAAAGAAAAATGACGTAATGCCCAGCCACCGGTTGAACAGTGGTAGCTAAAAATGACGTAATGCCTTACCACCGAGTGAACAGTGGCAGAGAAAAATGACAATGACCAGTAACCGGTTGAACGGTGGTAGAGAAAAGTGACGTAATCCCCAACCACCGTCTGAACAGTGGTAAAGAAAAATGACTTAATGCCCAGCCACCAGTTGAACGGTGGTAAAGAAAAATGAGTTAATGCCCAGCCACCAGTTGAACGGTGGTAAAGAAAAATGACTTAATGCCCAGCCACCGGTTGAACAGTGGTAGAGAAAAATGACGTACTGCCCAGCCACCGGTTGAACAGTGGTAAAGAAAAGTGATATAATCCCCAGTTACCGGTTGAAGGGACGGTCGAGAAAAAAGACGTAATGCCAAGCCACCGGTTCAACAGTGGTAGAGAAAAATGATGTAATGCCCAGCCTCCGGTTGAACATTGCTAGAGAATAATGACGTTATGCCCAACCACCGGGTGAACAGTTGTAGAGAAAAACGACAATGCCCAACCACCGGGTGAACAGTGGTAAAGAAAAATGACGTAATGCCTAGCCACCGGTTGAACAGTGGTAGATAATATTGACGTAATGCCCAACCACCTGGTGAACAGTGGTAAAGAAAAGTGATATAATCCCCAGTTACCGGTTGAAGGGACGGTTGAGAAAAAAGACGTAATGCCAAGCCACCGGTTCAACAGTGGTAGAGAAAAATGATGTAATGCCCAGCCTCCGGTTGAACAGTGCTAGAGAATAATGACGTTATGCCCAACCACCGGGTGAACAGTGGTAAAGAAAAATGACGTAATGCCCAGCCACCGGATGAACAGTGGTAAAGAAAAATGACTTAATGCCTAGCCACCGGTTGAACAGTGGTAGATAATATTGACGTAATTCCCAACCACCTGGTGAACAGTGGTAGAGAAAAGTGACGTAATGCCCAACTACCTGGTGAACAGTGGTAGATAAAAATGAAGTAATGCCCAACCACCGGGTGAACAATGGTAAAGTAAAATGACGTAATGCCCAGCCACTGGTTGAACAGTGATAAAGAAAAATGACAATGCCCAGTCACCGGTTGAGCGGAGGTTAAACACTTGTAACTATTTTTATATCTACCGTGAAACATTACATACTAATTATTTGCGAATTTTGACTCAAGAACTCAGGCAGAAGAAGGGTTAAAATTCTTCTGGAACGTAGGTCTCAGTGTTAGGCATGAATTCAAGATTTTAACCGTACTCACCACGCTTGGCCAATTGCGTATAGGTGGGATTATTTTATTCATATTTGGGGCTTTTGAATTCAAAATTGTTCCTTTCTTAGATCTTTTGCTAACCAAGGCTATAGATTGCTTAATCTTTTTTCTACGGCCGACGTACGCACGATTCACAGTTTTTTAGTATTATATAAAAGATAAATAGCTTAAAGAAGAGAAAAGATGGATTCATGCCTTTCCCAAAATGAAATATTGTCAATTATTTTCTTTCTTTTTACTAGTATTTCTTTCATTTTTTTTTTTACTAGTAATTCTTAATTTTTATTCCTCTTACTAGACAGCTAGTAGATTCCTACCGTTGTCCGTCGCTGTATAGTCAACCTCTATAAATGAAGATATGTCACCAATGTTGATTCCAACTTCCAATTCGAGCAAGTACAAATTATGGAACATCTAGTTTGCCCCAATCTTGAAGATTCATGCAAACAACGACGTTGAAACCTTAACACCCTAGGCAAGGCTCTGTGTTCAGCACTGGATAGGCGTAGTACAGAGACTCGATAAGAAAAAGTAAAAGCCATACCAGAAATTTTCTTGTTTCGTTTTATTTTTTATTCATAATGGTGCGCTTGAACTCATAGAAGTTTGCTGACCTTTGCTTTAAATATTGTTTTTGTTTTAAATTTATTGATTTAATTGAAAATAAAAATTCAATTTGTAAATATTGTTCTCAAAAAATATAATTTCTTAATTGAACTATGATTAGCAGATGAGAGAACTCATCTGCCGGAGACCGCGACGCAGGGCCGGCGACTCTTACATCCGTAACCCCCGTTGTTATTTTTATCCCCACACCACAGAAAAATTGTACATATGGTAAAAAGTTCAGGCTTTGTTAGAGACTCGAGGTATTATGGTGGCTGTAGTAAAGAATGGTAAATAAGAATGTGTTGCTTTGATGTAAGGTATACTGTGGTATATTTGGGTCAGTAATTGTGGCTAGCTGAGTTTAAGATGAGACAGACTGAAAACCAGCCTTCCCATATTCCCCCTTTTGGCCTTGTGCCACATCTTTCTGTTTACAAAATAAATACATATGGTCACTATTTCAGATTTCATAGAGACCCTGAGGTATTATGGTGACTGTAGTAAGAATGATAAGTAAGAATGTGTTGTTTTGTTGTAAGGAATACTGTGGTATGTTTGTGTAAGTAATTGTGGCTGACTAAGTTTGAGATAAGACAGGTTGAAAACCAGCCTTCCCCTATCCGGCCTTTTGGTCTTGTGCCACATTTTTGTGTTTACAAAATAAATATTACTTTCTTGGGGATAGATTTTTAAATTGATGTTTTTATTCCTCTCCCCAGACAAAAAATTGTACATATGGGCAATATTTCAGGTTTCATAGAGACTTTGTGGTATGATGGTGACTGTAGTAAGAATGGTAAGTAGGAATGTGCTGTTTTTGTCTAAGAAATACTGTAGTTTGTTTCAGTCAGTGACTGTCGAGCTATGTTTAAATTAAGACAGATTGAAAACTAGCCTTCCTCTATTCGCCCTTTTGGCCGTATAACCCATTTTTGTATTAAAACAAAATAAATATTACTTTCCTCCATGGTACTAATCCGACAAATTGTACATATGGGGACTAGTTAGGACTTCAGAGACACTTTGAGGTATTTTGTAGTAAGTATGGTAAGAATGTGTTGTTTTGGTGTAAGGAATACTGTGGTATATTTGGGTCAGTGATTGTGGCTAGATTAGTTTAAGACAGACTGAAAGGCAGCCTTCCCATATCTCCCCCCTTTTGGCCTTGTGTCTCAGTTTTTTATTTCCAAAATGAATATTACTTTCCTATATGGTATCTCGATTTTATGAATTTAAGCGCAGTGCTAGATTGGAAGCAAGGTCTCATTATCTTACAAATTAAATGGCGAGATGTAAACGTAACCATATTTTCTATTGTCTCTATGTCAGTTTGATATTGGTACGAGGCCCCATTTTGAGCTACCTATTTACACTTACGCTATAAAATACAAAACCTAGCTTAAAATAATGACTTAAATCTGTAGCTACTAGATGTCCTTTTTCACCTTACGAAAATCCCCCATTCACCAAACCCTTTAGATTTCATAATAATAGAATGGAACTTTCTAGAAGTCTTTAGAAACTTCTACTGGGTTCTAGAGGGTACAAAAAACATATATAAACAGGAGTTCGTACCAACTAGCGAGTTTTTTTTATTGAACCCACGACTACTGAGGTCGACTCCGTTCCCTTTTGATTCATGAACAAAGCTTCGAATGAAAGAATCTAAGTTCCGACAGTCCTCGAAAAGAAAGGGCTATCTGGTAAATACTTCTCCTTTTTATTCCTTCATATCATTGACCAAACTCTTTTATTTTATATACATGGGAATATCTGTTTATTTTTCTAAGAAGGAAATAATATTATTCTTTGACTAGCGACGAATTCCCTTCCGTCGCCTTAATCTTAACTGTATAAGGATTTCCTCTCCCACTCCCACATAGTGATTCTCTAAACCCGGCTTAGATGTGGCACAAGGCCGAAAAGAAGGAGCACCCAGTGAGGATCGAACTCACTACACAGTCGTAATTGATCTAGCAAGACAAACTTTTTAACCATTACACCAAGTTAAGGTGCCCACTCCCTCTTATAGCTACACGTTAATCCAACTACTTTCTGGACTCTCACATGCTTAATAGCTTGTTAGCATTTCTGTTATGTTCCGGTTCCTTGTACCACGGTGATAGTCCAAGGTAGAACCAATAAAGAAGAACTCGAATACGGATATGGAATAACACAGATATATTACAAACAGGAATATATACAGAGAAGTAGAAAAGTGTTAGTACGAACAATCAGGTTTAGTAGTAATTGTCTGAACGCGACTCTGTTTCGGACTGCCTCTGACTCGACTGACTGACTCGCTCGCTCTGACTGACAGACTCCTGACGGACTTCACTCCAGACTGAACTCCAGACTTCAGACTGAACAGTATTTAGTCACCCTCACCACGAGGGCATCATGTGGCACAAGGCCGGTTTAACGTGGGATCTCTGATCCCGTGGGCTCGGCCAAAAATATGCCCTTTGAACCCGTATAAACGGGTTCAGGGTCGGTTTACATCCCCGAAAGAGACTCCGCCCTTCGACATAGCCTCGTTCGGGTTCCTCCCTGCCTGAAGGCAGAGAGTTCAACCGATCAGCCGGTCAGCCGGTCGTCCGACTTCAGACTGAACTCCCTGCTTCCTCTTGAGGCGCAGTATTTATTACGTATGGAATAGTCCATTATGTTATTATGGGTAAGGTCCCGTAACAATTTCCCAACGTATATTGTTTAAACCCCAACCCTACTGTTTATAAAAAATATTTTGTTAAATAAAACCCACTTTTCGTTATTACATGAGATCTTTTCCCTCACCTTTAATTTCTAAGAATCTGTTTCATCTTATTTTGTCTTGCGCAGGCCGTAACAGATATCAGAATAACCAAGAACCTATACTGGAAGCAAATCTTCCTCCATACTGAAAGAAAATAAGTTCAGCGGATATACAAAAAATAGAAAGGGGTGTAAGACAAGGATGTGTCTTCTCACCGGACTTATTCAAAGCAATTCAGAGAGAATTAGAAGTCCTACCAGGCTTCATTATTGTACAATTATACAAAAACTCTTACAGAAGGAAAACAGGAAGAAAGGATTAAACATCAACTGCTAGAGGGTACAAAAAACATATATAAACAGTTTGCCTGCTGAACGCACAGCCACAACTACTGAGGTCGACTCCGGTCCGTTTGATTTATGAAGAAAGCTTCGACCGAAAGAATCTAAGTTCCGACAGTCCTCAAAAAGCAAAGACTATCTGGTAAATACTTCACCTTTTTATTCCTTGATATTATTGACCAAACTTTTTTTATATATACTTGTGAATATCTAACTATTTTCTAAGAAGAAAATAATATTATTCTTTGACTAGCAACGATTTCTCATCCGTCAACTTAATCTTACCTGTGTAGCGATCATCATCGCCATAACACATACATCCATATAGATCATATGGCAAACATTCATTGGCTAATCTCTTCAAAACTAGCTTGCTGATTGGTCAGTTCCGACCAATCAAATCGCCGGCACGCGAGGAATAATTTTCCCGCATACAAACGTCGGAGCCTGTCACGTGTGACACAGCCTTATATAAACAAAAACACGAATAAGCCTCTCTCTCGTGTTCCTCTTCATTCATCTTTCTCCTTGCTGCCAAGATGTAATCTTCAAGAGCTCTCGTCTTAACCGTACGGTCAGACGTTAAAAATCATTTCCAACATCTCTTACCGACTTTCTCGCAAGTCGTCAGTAGAGCCTGTCTACACAAATCCACGACTTTACTCACAACGCAGACACAGACACAGATTTTTGTATCACATTACACATTCTTCCTCTCTGTGAATATGTCAAGTTCATGAACCAGAACTCTCTTACTTTCTCAAAACAACACACTTCTTAATTGTCTTCTATTCTAACACCAGACTCTATTCAACATAGAATCCTGAACATTCTTACTCAAGAGAAATTCTTTTGAACATTCAATCTTAATAAGAATACAGTTGAAGGGAAACAACTTTTTCTCCCTTAATTACTACACACCATTGCATAATTGTTTGTATGTTATTGTTTCAATATATATTTTATTGTTGATGCACAATTGGAGTCTCGTTGTTTTTTCTCTTGAATCGTTAAATGTATAATAAATAAATGCTCTTAGAACACGCAGTTACATTTGATAACCTCAATGTATAAACCCAAGCAGCATTTACAACTGCATAAGGCTTTCCTCTCTCACTCCCTCATATAACTACACGTTAAGCCAACTACTTTCTTGGCTCTCACACGATTATTAACTTGTTAGCATTTGCTATCTATATTGTTTAAACTGACTTTTTATAAAAAATATTTTATCATATGTTAAATAAAAGCCACTTTTCGTTATTACATGTTGTCATAGGTCCTTACCTATAACTACAGAATGAACTCTTCCTAACACTATGCATACTACGCCTCTCAAGAGAGAGGGACGAATCGAGCCGAGCTTCTCGGCTTGACGGTCGAACTCTCTGCCTCTGAGCAAAGAGGAACCTTGACAAGGCTCCGCCGAAGGGTAGAGTCTCGTTCGGGGAGGCTGATCAACCCGATCCCGTTTATACGGGTTCTACGGGCATTTTTTGGCCGAGTCTACCGGCTTGGGAAACCCACGTTAAACTCGGCCTTGTGCCACATGCAACCCTCATGGGGGATGGCTAGATAAAGAATCGAACCGAGCTTCTCGGCCTGCCTCTGAGCAGAGAAGAACCCGGACGAAGCTCCGCCGAAGGGCAGAGCCTCGTTCGGGGAGGTTGACCAACCCAATTCTGTTTTTACAGTTTCTACGGGCATTTTTTGGCCCAGCCTACGGGTTCGGAAAACCCACATAAAACTCTGCCTTGTACTTCATGCAATCCTCGGGGCGGGGGGGGGGGGCAAGTAAATATCAAATCGAGTCGATCCGATAGTAGCTCACTCCAAATCAGACTGACAGTCATACTAACACCTTCCACATCTTGTATTATTATTTCGTGTAATATACCTTCGTTAATTCTACTCTTGTGTTCGTGTTGTTCTTTCTTTGTCCTAACCTGGACAATAACACATATAATCTTTTCTTTCAACTTTAATTTCTAAGAATCTGTTTCATTTTGTGTTGCGCCAGCCATAACAATATTTTAAAAAAAGGCAAATCTACGAGAGAAATTTCAGAAATTGCTATAACCTCGCAATCAACTGTCTCTCGAGTGCTTAGGGTACATAATGATGCCACTCCTGCTCCAAGGAAGGAGACAAGGGGACGAAAGAAAAAGATTGATGATAGAACTGGCAGGGTAATCAAGAGAGAAGTTACGAAGAATAGGACTATAACTAGCCAAGAATTTGCAGCCAGTCTAAGCGAAGAGCAAGGTGTTAGGCTTGCCTCTTCAACAGTCTGTCGGTGGCTGTTAGAACAAGGCTACAGATATTGTACACGAAGGTTTAAGCCGCTAATAAGCAAAGCCAACAAAGCCAAGAGACTTGAATGGGCTCACTATTACAAAAATTTCACCGTAGAAAACTGTTCTTACTAGGAGGATTTGAGGTAATTCATCGAGTCTAGAAGAAACCTCAACAGAATGAAGAAAGTACTGGACGGCCGTTTCGTCCTATATTTGGGACTCATCAGCAGTGCGCATCCAGAACCGATAATTGAAACCCGGACAGTTACGTTAGCAAGCAAAAGTCATACCAACTGTTCCAACGGGCCTCGGTGACAAAGAGGTAGCGAATCAGACTTGATATAGAACCACTCGATCACATATTCTGTGGTGGAACTCATCCGAGTTTCCCTTACCCATAGGATTGTGCCCCCGCGTGTCACGACTACTGTCACCAATTCGCTCCATCCAGAGCATTAGAATCCGGTTCGAGCAAGGATATACAAGTGATAGAAATTATTAAGAGGCTTTGAGATATATAATTATCTCAAATCCTCTTAATAATTAAGTAATTCATCGAGTCTAGAAGAAACGCCAACAGAATGCAGGAAGCACTGGACGGCCGTTTCGTCCTATATTTGGGACTTCATTCTGTTGAGGTAGACATTGAAGTCAATAGCCAAAGGTGACAGTTTCTGTTTATTTGATGCTAAACGCAATATTCAGGCGTGAGGATTGCGTTTAACATGAAACAGCCTGTCGCCTCTTAGTGTTGATTTCAATGTCCACTTTTATATGTATATTAACATCCGCTCTATCTCTGATACTAAGCACTTTAACCCATATAAATATAGCATACCTTAAAACTATATTTTATCATATATATATATATGTGTGTGTGTGTGTGTGTGTGTGTGTGTGTGTGTGTGTGTGTTCGGAAAATAATGTCAGTTTTTCTAAACAACCTTCATTCCTGAATTAAAATATTTAAACATTATTTAAATCAGTCAAAATAGGACGCATAGACATCTACACATTGTTACAAGTTACAAGGTTATCTATAACTTTATGATAAAAATCTAAAGGTTTAGATGCCAAGAAATCTTTGAATGCCATGTCCGCATTTTTCTTTGTCCCAAAGTGTCTTTTAGGAAGTTGAACAGAATTTCTTGTCGACCTCTCTGCCTGGAGGCAGAGAGGAACCCCGATGAGGCTATGCCGAAGGGTAGAGTCTTGTATGCGGAGGTAGACAAACCCAACCCGTGTATTCAGTGTCTACGAGGAATTTTTGCCCGAGTCTACGGGATCAAAACGCCCCACGTTAAAAACCGGCTTTCTGTCACATCCAGCCTCCTGGGAGGCTTCAGAGAAAATCTTTCAAATACTTCTAAAAAAAATAAAAGAATATAACACAAAATAATACATAGCCATCGAAGCTTGTTTGTCTGAATTACAGGTCATCAATGTGGATAGACATCCGACTGCTTCAAGCCGGGATCGAAACTCGACCGATTTGGCATCAGACAGAGACTCTACCCCTGAGCTATCAGCACACGGCAGCGAAAGGGGATCGTCTAAGGTATTATATAGATATTTATTAGATAGCTAGCTAGATGGGCATAGATAGATAGATAGATAGATAGATAGATAGATAGATTAAAATGCTGAGATAGATGAAAATGCTGAGATAGGTGAAAATATGAGATAGATAGATAGATAGATAGATAGATAGATAGATCCTTTCACACGAAGGCGGGTGTCCGCCAAGGCAACACCCTGGGTCATCGCTGTTTCTGATCTTCATCAATGATCTTCCTGATGTCCTCAATAAACAAGTAGGCATTTATGCAGATGATACTACCATTTATACCTGGCTCAATAGAAAATCCATCAAAGCTGACAAAGTTAACCTAGCCGTTGCTCTTCAAATCTGTGGCTAACTGGAGCAGAAAATGCCTCGTCAATTTGAATGCCTCCAAAACTTCTTTCATTTAACCAGCATAAAGAAAATTTCCTGCCCGCCATCAGCATGGCTGATGACAGACTCCTGGAGAGCAACACACTGCAACTTCTTGGCATCACGTTTTCAACTGGATTGAAGTGGAACATCGAATCAATAGCTGCATCTACTGCAAGGATACTTGTGCCACTGTGTCGTGTCAGAAGTCGTGCCAGTAGGTTTTTCTCGTCAAATCTAACACTCGTCCATGAATTGAATACTGTTTCCATATCTGTTTCCATATCTGGTCCTGCTATTCATATAAAAACCAAAAATGGATATGCAATGTAATGGATCCGGACTTGGCATCTCGACTTCAGTCACTTTCTCACCGTCGTGATGTGACTTCCCTCTGTCTTTTCTACAAGAATATTTTCATGGCACCTGCCCTGACGAGATTTTTCCCTGGTGACCCGACTACATGAATTTAAGCGTGCTACTGAATTGGCATCTAGGTCCCACCCTTTTATTGATGCAATAGTTAAATGTAACTGACACTTCTACTCCAACTCTCCCTGTGGAAATGCCTTCCGTTTACCTGCTTCCCTGAAAACTATAATCTTCAAAAATTTAAATGCAACGTCAATCGCCATCATCTATCTTTTTGAATCCCGTTCATTTTTTTATCCTTTTCTAAATCCCCACCGCCATACCCAGTATTTTGACTCACTTTCACTCTCTGTAAATCCCTGAGTAGTAGTGGCATTCTCGCCTTGTGTGTGTGTGTGGGGGGGATGATTAACAAAATAGATAGATAGATAGATAGATAGATAGATAGATAGATAGATAGATAGGAAAAAAGAGGAGGGAAACAGAAGTAGATAGATAGATAGATCTTCAAAACTTAAATGCATTGTCAATCGTTATTTTTTGACTTCTTAAAACCTGCACTTTTATTTTCATTTCTCATTAATAGAAGTTTTTCTCATATTCTCTAACACTCAGTAACCCCTTGCATCCTAGTGGCTTTATTGCCTTTTATCTTCAAAAATTTAAATGCAATGTCAATCATTATCTTCTGTCTTCTTTTTTCCAGTTCTTTTATTGTCCTCTCTCATTAATAGTAGTTTTTCTCATATTCTCTAACACTCAGTAACCCCTTGCATCCTAGGGGCTTTATTGCCTTTGATCTTCAAAAATTTAAATGGAATGTCAATCGTTATCTTCTGTCTTCTTTTTCCAGTTCTTTTATTGTCCTCTCTCATTAATAGTAGTTTTTCTCATATTCTCTAACACTCATTAACCCCTTGTATCCTAGTGGCTTTATTGCCTTTGATCTTCAAAAATTTAAATGCAATGTCAATCATTATCTTCTGTCTTCTTTTTTCCAGTTCTTTTATTGTCCTCTCTCATTAATAGTAGTTTTTCTCATATTCTCTAACACTCAGTAACCCCTTGCATCCTAGGGGCTTTATTGCCTTTGATCTTCAAAATTTAAATGGAATGTCAATCGTTATCTTCTGTCTTCTTAATTCCAGTTCTTTTTATTGTCCTCTCTCATTAATAGTAGTTTTTCTCATATTCTCTAACACTCAGTAACCCCTTGCATCCTAGTGGCTTTATTGCCTTTTATCTTCAAAAATTTAAATGCAATGTCAATCATTATCTTCTGTCTTCTTTTTTCCAGTTCTTTTATTGTCCTCTCTCATTAATAGTAGTTTTTCTCATATTCTCTAACACTCAGTAACCCCTTGCATCCTAGGGGCTTTATTGCCTTTGATCTTCAAAAATTTAAATGGAATGTCAATCGTTATCTTCTGTCTTCTTAATTCCAGTTCTTTTATTGTCCTCTCTCATTAATAGTAGTTTTTCTCATATTCTCTAACACTCAGTAACCCCTTGCATCCTAGTGGCTTTATTGCCTTTTATCTTCAAAAATTTAAATGCAATGTCAATCATTATCTTCTGTCTTCTTTTTTCCAGTTCTTTTATTGTCCTCTCTCATTAATAGTAGTTTTTCTCATATTCTCTAACACTCAGTAACCCCTTGCATCCTAGGGGCTTTATTGCCTTTGATCTTCAAAAATTTAAATGGAATGTCAATCGTTATCTTCTGTCTTCTTAATTCCAGTTCTTTTATTGTCCTCTCTCATTAATAGTAGTTTTTCTCATATTCTCTCATAGTCATTAACTCATTACCTTTTACTGGCTGTATTGCTTTGCTTTGGTTGAAATAATTAAAAATAATCTCGCTGTCTAGCTATATATGGGAATTTTCTTTGCGTAATCTCAACAGTAGGAGGCACCTTTTGAGGATCGAACTCACTATTCAGTTGTAACAGATATGGCGAGACATGTTTGCTGACCATTATACCACTTGGAACTGCCCTAGATGGATGGACATGGCAAGGTCCGATATAAAAACTTTCACTTCTGTGAAGGATTGGTAAAAACGCAGCAATATATCCGAGTGCTTGGGGGTTCTTTTTATTATGTGCCATGTTTTCTTCAGGACGTAGGTGATCATGGCCCTCTACATCTTCCTGTCATTTGTATCTCTTAATAAGTTGTGTCTTTTTGTTAATTCTCCCAAACCCTGTTCTGTCATCCCTTTGTTCAAGCTCATCAATTATGTAACGAGCTTCTTTCCACTGTCCCACTTTCACTCAATCTGTCCCGTGAGTATCAAATTTTCCAAACCTTCTTTCCTCATTACGTGTCCCAGAAATTTCAACAGCCTCTTCGTGTTGGTAAGTATTAAGTTTCTGAAGTTTAGTCATTGAAAATGCTGATTTAGTGTATTGGGTTGCACTAAGCATTTTCAGTTCCGTAACCGACTGACAACGCTTAGCGCAACCCAATACACGAAATCAGCATTTTCAATGAGTATTCAGCATATTCACTTTGGGAAGCGGGTCGGGATAATAATTTTTCAGCTCTCCCTTTTTTTCTTAAAAAAAAAAAAAAAAAAAAGTTTAGATTCATTTCTTTTCCTTTTCGTTTTTTTTTTCTTTGAGAATGAAAAGTTTAATGTAAAATCCGGAAGGGGTTTTTGTGTTTGTAAAATTCGTTTCTGCTATTATTATTATTATTATTATTATTATTGTGACAAATTTTTCTTTCTTTTTTTTCTGGAACTGAAGGAAAGAAAAAATAACACGTAATCAATTCTTGATCCAATAACACACCGTTGACATTCAGTTTGCGAGATTTTTACGAGAAGCGCGGGTTGCCGTGGCAACGTCAAGCGAAATCTTATGACGTCAAATCTTGCGTAAGCGATTTGTGACATCAGTGATCCATCTTCTTGCTTTAACTCTCTCCATCCACACTACCCACAACCAGTACATTTTTTTATCCTAGTCAGACCCCTAATCTCAATCCCTCCCACCTCCTTTCATTCTTTGATCCATTCCTCTCTCTCTCTATATATATATATCCTCTCTTTTTCTTTCTGTCTCACACACACACTCACACTTTTCTTTTCTTTCTTTATTCCTTCTTTGTTTCACTCTTTCCCTCATTCGTTTTTTTTTCCTTCCTTTTTTGGGACTTTCTTTCTACCTCTCTCTCCTTCTCTCTCATATTTTATCCCTTTTCCGTTTCTTTGTCTTTTTTTTCCGTCGGGTCACGTATTCGTATTTATTTATTTATTTCTAATTAAACCCCGCCCCTTACAACGCACTATTTCAGTCCCTACCCTTGACAACAACAACTATTCAATAACTTCTCTTGTGTTTCTCTCACTTTATTTCATTTTTTTTTCCCTGTCTCTACTTCATCATCTGTGGAGGTTCGCAATTAGTGATAAGAAGTTCGAAATCTAGCTGAAGCTGTCTGCGTTCGCACTAATACACTTAAGGAAAGTCTAAATCCACCCATGTTTCCATTCTATCCCATGAACAGATTCCTTAAGTATGTTTCTTTCTGAATTTCTGCGTTGAGATATTGTCATTATTTACACTACTTGCAGTTGGACTAATATCCTTATCTTTGATGTTTCTATCACTATGTTTCAGTTTTATACACATCGGACTTCTTCAGCGATCTAGGAATTCGGATAGCCTTAAGAGATGTTCAAACTGAATCCTTTATCGACAGTCGTTTGCAATAGTTTAAGACCACCTATTGATTTCATTGTAAAATACACAATACAGCAACATAGGATGTTCTATAATATAAATTTATTATGCAAAATCATTGAATCACATAAAATACATTGTACTTCAAAAAGTAAATCCATATATTATTATATTAAGTCATATTAGGTAGTTTTTCGCGAGGGTCTAGCAAATTTGGGAATCTGTCTATATTTCTGAGCTGAGGTATTATGTACACTATTTACATTATTCGGACTATTGTCCACATTTTTGTTGCCATATTTATTACAACGTTTCGACCGTTGTACGCTTCAGCGTTCTTCAGGTGATTGGAATGTTGAACTAAACCCTTTACTTCGCTCGCTGGGGTATACTGTTCTATTTCCACGTGCCATGTCTAATGGATGTGAGTTATCTCCTGTTAATTCCCGTCTCCGAGTTCTCTACTGCCTTAACAGGGTATTGAACTCACACTCTTTGGGTCCTGTGACTGAATCTAACCAACGCCTTTCATACTCAGTTAAGGCAGTGGAGAACTTGGAGAGGGGAATTAAGAGGAGATGACGTGGAACTAGAACAGTCTACACCAGTGAGCGAAATAAAGGGTTCAGTTCGACATTCCAACGACCTGAAAAAGGCCGGAGCGTACAACGGCCGAAACGCTGTAATAAATATGGCGAAAAAGTTGGTTGGAATGTCGAGCTGAACCCTTTATTTCTCTCGCTGGAGTAGACTGTTCTAGTTCCACGTGCCATGTCTAATGGATGTCATTTATCAGTTTTCTCCTGTTAATTCCCCTCTCCACTGCCTTAACCGGGTATTGAACTCACACTCTTTGGGTCCTGTCACTGGATCTAACCAACGCCTTTATCCACTGTGCCATGTGTCCTTAAGGACAGACTGTTCTAGTTCCACGTGCCATTTCTAATGGATGTCAGTTATCAGTTATCTCCTGTTAATTCCCCTCTCTAAGTATGAAACTGCCTTCATCAGGTTGAACTGACACCTCTGTCACTGAATCTAACTAACGCCTTTATCCACTGTGCCATGTGTCCTTGAGGCAGTTGGTTAAGGCAGTGGAGAACTTGACAGAGGCGAATTAACAGGAGATAACTGATAACTGACACCCATTAGACATGGCACGTGGAACTGGAACAGTCTACACCAGCGAGCCAAATAAAGGGTTCAGCTCGACATTCCAATCACCTGAAGAAGGCCTGAGCGTACATGGTCCTGCGAACAGGATTTTTTTCTTCTTTGGGGGCTTGGGTTAGGGTTCCTCTGAGGGATCTTTCTTCTTGTTGCTTGGGATTTGTTGGGGTTTTTTGTCTTTTGCACCATATCTCCTTCCTTCCCTGACCATGAATCTCTGTATTTCTTTGGATCAAACTGATCCATCTTTTCACACATTTGTACATTGTCAACAACAGATTTGAAATGCACCTGGTTGATCATTGCAGTGAACCATCTATTGACATTGATATAGGGGCTTTGGAATTCTGCATCAAGTGCATATTTGTACAACTGCAGCATATTGCAAGCAACAGAGGATTAGTTTGTTAACATGGCTCATTAAGATGGTGTCATATAGTTTGATTCAATCATAAATATAATCTGATGCAATCACAAGCCTGGAAATTAAAAAAAAAATTTGGTTAGGTGGTCTTAAAATTTTCCACACGATTGTAATCTAGGGCAGGGGTCAGCAACCTTCTTTACGCGTGCCACACGTGGCAAGCAATCGCAACTGACATCCCGACCAATAACTGCTTCAACGTCAAGAAGATATTTAGCTGTTTCAATTTTAATATATACTAAAGTATATATACTCTATATTACTACAGGGTGGGGCAGAGCAACTTGCTTATTTAAATTTGGCGCCCTAAAGCGATGGTTGCTCCAAGGATGGTAGGGATGGACTTATTTGAGAGGGTGGGGCTTAAAGTTTGGTTCTTAACGTGCGTTATTTATTTTTTGTTTATTTTTCAGGAACCCCAGTGAGCATCATGGAGTGGACGAAGTTGGAACGCGCTTTCGCTGTTGAGGCATTTTTTTCAAGCGGTCGCTCAATCGTCGCAACGCAACGTGCATTCCGTAGACATTTCAATATTGCCCCCCGTGGTCGTGTTCCTGGCCGACAGTCGATTGTTTCATGGGTAAACAACTTCAGGGAAACGGGTGATGTAAAGAAAAAGAAACCTGGCCTCACACGAACAGCAAGGTCACCCCAAAACATTGACTCAGTGTATAGAGAAGAATGGACGCCATCTTACTGATATCATCTTTAAAACTGGTAAAAAATAAAATTTAAATGCTGTACTAGTTGCAGTTCAAAGAATTACATGTATACCTGCATTACTTGTGTTTTAATTGATATGCTGTTGGTACACTGAATGATTTTAAAACTCTGAATCGACACATATTTAGCAAAAGGTTGCTGACCCCTGGATTAGGACATGACCAAACTGTGGCTTAAGAGCCACATGTTGCTCTTTGACCTTTAATGTTCATCTCTTGAAAATATGTTTATTTGTTTATCATCAGGATTTATTTTATTTATTTGGAAAAAACAAGAGAGATGGTTTTTCCAAAGAATTTCCCGAATACCATGGACAGAATATGGGCAACAGGGAAGTTTTAAGGAAAATAGGAATAATGAAACTTGAAATCAGGGAGTGTTGAAATTTTTGGGATATCTAATGAGGAAAGAATGCCTAGAGCAGAGGTCGGGATCTTATGATACGAAGCCGCAAATGACATCCCGAAGACCGAACCAAAAACTACTACAAAGCAAAGAAGATATTTAGCTGTTTCAATTTTATTATATACTAAAGTATGTATACTATATATTACTATATAAAATATACTGTAGAATAGGTCTATTAACCTTGACTTGTATAAAAATACGTATGATAAACAAGGCCAGTATTTTCAAACCCTCGGTCACGATGACTTAACAAATAGTTCCGTCTACCTTCTAGTTTTGATCATGCTATGTGTTCTGTTTGATTATTAACCATAAAATTGTTGAAATTTCTGGGACATCTAATGAAGAAAGATGGCCTAGAGCAGAGGTCAGCAACCTACGGCAAGCCAAGCAATTTCCAATGGTAAGCAATCGCAAATGACATCACGAAGTCCGAACCAAAAACTACTACAACGCAAAGAAGATATTTAGCTGTTTTAATTTGAATATATACTAAAGTATGTATACTATATATTACTATATAAAATATACTGTAGAACAGGTATATTGACCATGACTTGTATAAAAATACGTATGCTAAAAAATACGTATGCTGAATGATTTTAAAATCCTAAGTAGGCACATAGCTAGCAAAAGGTTGCCGACCCCTGATCTAAAAGGGCCAACACTAATCTAAAAGGTTGCCGATGCCTAATCTAAATGGTTGCCGATGCCTGATATAAAAGGTTGCCGGCCCCTGATCTAAAGGGTTAAATTATTCTCGTTCCGTTGACTGTGTTTACGGATATCCCGCCTTGTTCTTATTTAGAACTGCTCACCTAATAGCAAATAACGTGGTTAGATTCCCATGATAAAGGGAGATAACATATAAGGGTTAGGGGAGATAACCCATATCAATTAATACTCACAAATGTTATTCATCTTTGTGCAGTCGAATCCATCACATTCACTTACGAGCCAATACCCTTCGGAAAGGTATGAATCCTATTCTCTCACCCCCCCCCAGCTATGGATAAATAGCAAGACCGGGTTCTATAGCCTTGGATCACAACTGCTCTACTGCAGAAAGAAATGGCAACCTACTGCGGGAAAAATTTACCTTGTAAGCCATGTATCGAAAAATACATAATCGTCTGAGCGTGTATCACGCATGGCACATAACTGACTGATATATATATATATATATATATATATATATATATATATTCATGAATTATTCATACAAAAACAAATACAAAAGGTTAATGATTTAATTGGCGAGAAATCCATCGTCGAACAATTCAAATATTATACAAAAACCCGGAACCTGTTATGAATGAAAAGATCCTTGTTTTTATAAATTTCTGTTGCATTAGTTCTTATTTTTTCTGTTCACTCTTCAGCTTTAGATGTTGTTCTTGTTTTTACTCTCAGCATTTTTGCTAATAGCATTTTCGGATACAACAATAGATATTTTTCTTGTTTTATTACTGAGAGTAAAAACAAGAACAACATCTTTCCATAAAGATGTCTGTATGAACAGACGAAAGCTTGTAGTAAAAAAAAATAAGAACAATGCAACAGAAATTTTAAAAACAAGGATCTTTTCATTCATAACAGGTTCCGGTTTTTGTATATTATTTGAATTGTTTGCGACGATGGATTTCTCGCCAATTAAATCATTAACCTTTGTATTTGTTTTGTATGAATAATTCATGAATTTGTAAATTAATTGCACCTTTATTGAAATTAAATATATATATATATATATCACTGCCAGGGAAAGACAAAAAAAAATAATAATAGAAACACCGATGATGGGAATGTTATGAAAGAGAGAAATCCTTATATACTTTCATGGCAATTGTTTTGGTGATCTTTCCTCTAGACTTTATGAACTTAAGCGCAGTACAAGATGGCGGCAATTCCCGCTTAAATTACCACCTGAAAGTGTTGGAGGCCATCTATATTCTATCATTAAAGCCTTCTCTTTGCAAACAGAAGGAATTTATATTAGGCCTCCAACTAGTTACCATTTAATTTTCTTTCCACCAATAAACTTTGTCTATTGTTCTTTTTTCTTATTATATAATTTACTTTATTTGCGTCGATTTAGCTCTGTTGAGCGAGGTACGCAACCGCTTAGCTAGCCTGTTTTTTCATTTTTACTTTTTATTATCATGTGTGTAATAATAAAACTAATTTTTCTCTTTTCATGGCAGTGATAAAATTTTGTACCACCAAACATCTCTTTAATATATATATATATATATATATATATATATATATATATATATATATATATATATATAGTCTTAAGATGTGCCATATTTATGGGATAAAGAGCTCAATATCAGAGATAGAGCGTGTGTAAATATAAAAGTGAACATACAAGTCAACACTTAGAGGCCACCTGACGATTGCATCTAGCATGAAACAGACTGTCGTCTCTAAGTGATCGATCATCACAAAAACAATAATATTAATTATTCTGCTTGTCACACTGGCTCCTGTATAGCAGTGAATATTAAACATTCTTTTCAGAGACGAAGTGGGAATTTGAAGCAACAAGAGATATAGTTCTTCCGTAAAATGTCCTGAATACCATGAACAGATCATGTGCAACAGGGAAGTTTAAAGGAAAGTAAGGACAAGGAAGCTGGGTGGAGTAATGGATAGCGATTTGGATTGAGAAACGAGTTCGAATTCTAGTCAGATCCATTACATTTACTTACATGCTAATACCCTTGGCAAAGGAAGAATCCTCTTCTTCTCCCCCCACCCAGCTATGGGTAAATAGCAAGACAGACTGGGTTCTATAGCCTTGGATTGCAACTGGTCTACCGCAGAAAGAAATGGCTACCTACTGCAGGAAAAAATATGCCTCGTCAGTCATTTATCGAAAGATACATGATCGCCTAAACGTATATCATGCATAGCGCATAACTGACTAACATATGCGCTTCCTGCACTGAAACAGAGTATGGGACTTTAGAGCACTACCAGAGCCAAGTATTGAACCCACAACTGCCAGGAAATGAGTTCTAACCAACGCTTTAAGTCCTTTTAGAACTTCAACCCTTTGATCGCTTATCGAGCCATAAGTATATATAAAACGCATCAATAATGAATAATAGAAACATCGATGATGCAAATGTTATGAAAGAGAGTAATCCTTATATACATTCATGGTAATTGTTCGGATGAACTTTCCTCTAGACTTTATGAACTTCAGCGCAGTACTAGATTGGCGGCTAGGTCTCATCATTTTACAATTGGCTAGATGTAGCCATAAGTTCTATGCTAATTGTTTCTTCTATAGGACTTCTCGCATATGAAACTCTCTTCCGGCTTCTTGCTTTACAGTCAACTTTGATCTTCAAAAATTTAAATACAATATCAATCGTTATCTTCTGTTCTAATATCTGTTCTTTTATTGTCCTCTCTCATTAATAGTAGTTTTTCTCATATTCTCTAACACGCAGTAACCCCTTGTTTCTTAGGCAACTAGACCTGGCGGAACCCATTCCTCACCAGCTCAAGTCACAGCCAATATTCCCCAACTTGAAGGCTCACTTTGGTCAGACATATAGTCGTTGATTCCATCGGGAAACCCTCCGCACTGGCTGCTGACTTGCGATAGATATGAACAAATAGATGAACAAAGTGATTGATTGAATTGATTTTTACGGCTTATCAACCCTTTTGAAGCCAGAAGATATTTTTAGATTGTGAGAAATTTTGGGAGATAATAATGATTTACTGATACAAGTCATACTAATTAACCCATAGCCGGGGGAAAAGAAGAGGTGGATTCATACGTTACTCAAGGGTAACTGCGTGTAAGTGAATATAACGAACCCGGCGAGAAACTGGAACACGGCTCTCCCGATTTTCAATTCCGAACTGTTATCCATTGCACCAGCCGCACATTCAAGCTTACAGCCCTTGGCATTCCCAAGGGGGTCGCCCACCTAGGTGCTGACCATGCTTCGGTGATCGTAAGGTAACCGGTGTTTCAGCGTAGTATGCCCGTAAGCCACTGAAGATAGATAGATAGATAGATAGATAGATAGATAGATAGATAGTTAGATAGATAGATATAAACAGACTGAGATAGATAGATAGATAGATAGATAGATAGATAGATAGATAGATAGAAACAGACCAAGATAGATAGATAGATAGATATAAACAGACTGAGATAGATAGATAGATAGATAGATAGATAGATAGATAGATAGATACAGACCAAGATAGATAGATAGATAGATAGATAGATAGATAGATAGATAGATAGATAGATATAAACAGACTGAGATAGATAGATAGATAGATAGATAGATAGATAGATAGATAGATAGATAGATAGATATCAACATGCTGAGATAGATAGATAGATAGAAACAGACCAAGATAGATAGATAGATAGATAGATAGATAGATAGAAACAGACCAAGATAGATAGATAGATAGATAGATAGATAGATAGATAGATAGACAGATATCAACACGGTGAGATAGATAGATAGATAGATAGATAGATAGATAGATAGATAGATAGATAGATAGAAAAACAGACCAAGATAGATAGATAGATAGATAGATAGATATAAACAGACTGAGATAGATAGATAGATAGAAACAGACCAAGATAGATAGATAGATAGATAGATAGATAGATATCAACACGCTGATATAGATAGCTAGCTAGCTAGCTAGCTAGATAGATAGATAGATAGATAGATAGATAGAAACAGACCAAGATAGATAGATAGATAGATAGATAGATAGATAGATATAAACAGACTGAGATAGATAGATATAAACAGACTGAGATAGATAGATAGATAGATAGATAGATAGATAGATAGATAGATAGATATCAACACGCTGAGATAGATAGATAGATAGATAGATAGATAGATAGATAGATAGATAGAGAGAGAGATAGATAGATAGATAGATGCTGTTATATTGCTTGTTCATGCCTAGTTCCTAGTGCAGTCAATCTTTTAAAAGACAAAAAAAAAAAACAACATTCAATATAACCGACATATCAACCCGTCGAGGTTCGGGTACATCAGCTAGAGACATGCAGGTACATCACTCTAACTGTAGGCTGTCATTCGTAGTGATGAGCAACCAGCGTAAGCAAATAAATGTCCTCGCTATCCATTCCCGTTCTCTAATCATAAGGCCGAGCGCCATCTGTGATTATGCCAAGTCAAACAATATTCCGTTTTCGAAATAGCTGGAGATATTTCCTTTTCCCTCTTCCCTTCTCCAACCATTGTGACTATTGCTTTCTTTTTCTCTTGTCAAAGGCGTGTTCAATATCCCCGCTCTTGGGCGGCAGGATATTGAGGTGTGGCATGATCACCAGTTTCCAGCAATACAATAAAAGATTTAAATTTGGAAAGAGAAAAATAAACCAAAGATTGAATTAAAAAAAGAAAATGGCGGACAAGAAATTGGAAGCGTATTTAAGAAAAATAAACGATTGAATTAATGAATGACTTTAAAGATGCGAGACTCGAAAATTGAATTTGATGAAGATATAAATGTCGACATTGTATTCGCAACAACTTCTTAATTTCGTTTAGTACGCCATCTTGGTTTTTTTTTCTTACCCTGCCGCCCCCGCACCGTTGTCGCTTTTTTTCTCTTCCATTTTATTTATGTATCTCCGCTTTCTTTCGCCGTTGGATTTTTTCAGATTTTTTCAAACAATCTGTGTATGAGTTTCATTCTCTCTACCTTTCTCCTATAATAAATTTATTCTTATTTTCTTTGTCCTTTTCTTTCTTTTAGAATTACCCCCCCATTCTTCTTCTTCTTTTTTGTCGTTTTTTTCTTCTTTTTTTTTTCTACTCGTACACACCTCTATTTTCTTCTACTTTTCCTTCTACTCGTTTTCTTTTTCTCTTCTCCGTTTATTCTTCTGTCTTCTTCTATTCACATGTGCCTCTTTTCTTTTTCTCCTCTTCGTTTTCTTCTTCTTCTTCTTCTTCTTCTTCTTCTTCTTCTTCTTCTTCTTCTTCTTTTTCCATTCACCTCTATTTTCTTCTTTTCCTTCCTTCTTCTACTGGCTTCTTATTATTCTTTGTCATCTACTCCTATTCCTTCTTCTTCTTCTTTTTCTTCTCCTCCTCCTCCTCTTCCTTCTTCTTTTGTTTTTTCTTCTAGCATCCACCTCTATTTTCTCTGCTTCTTTCTTTCTTCTGCTCGCTTCTCCTTCGTCTCCGTCGTCTCCTCCTCCTTCTTCTTCTTTCTTTTCTCCTTCTCCCCCTCCTCCTCCTCCTTCTTCTTCTTCTTCCTCTTCTTCTTCTTCTTCTTCTTCTTCTCCTCCTCCTCCTTCTTCTTCTTCTTCTTCTTGTTTTATCTTTTGTTTTCGCCTTTTCGCATCCACCTATGTATTTTCTTCTTTTCCTTCTTTCTTCTTTCCTCTACTCTCTTCTCTTTCATCTTCGTCATCTCCCCCTCCCCCTCCTTCCTCTCCTTCATTTTCTCCTCCTCCTCCTCCTTGTTCTTCTTGTTTTATCCTTTGTTTTCTTCTTTTCGCATCCACCTCTATTTTCTGATATTTCCCTCCTCCTTTCTTTTTCCTGTTCGATTCTTCTTCTTCATTGTCGTCGTTGTATTTTCCTCCTCCTTCTCCTTCTTCTTCTTTTGTTTGCTCCTTCTCATATCCACCTATGTTTTCTTCTTTTCCTTCTTCCTTTTTTCTTCTACCCGCTTCTTTTTCGTCGTCGTCGTCTCCTTCGTTATGTCTCGTACCCACCTCTATTTCCTTCTTTCATTTTACAATACCGATGAAGCCATTATTATCCTGAATAAATCTCTTCTAGGGACGAAAAGAGTTACCTAATTGTGAGTCTATCAATCAATATATATATATAATTGATAATAGAAATATAATAGCTTTATCAATGTGTAAAAAAAAGAGTAAAAATAATGGAAGAATTATTAATAAAAAAAATATATCAAAAAAAGCCAATACTCAATAACATCAACCTGAACATGGTCATAATGCGCTGTCCGTGTTTGGAAAATAAAAAAAACAAACATACCTATAACTCCAGATACATAAAATAATCCATACATTCAGTTAAAAGTAAAAATAAAATTCATCCTTAATAATGGCTAAAAGTATAGCCGAAAGCTCTCGGACATACAAAACATTTGGACAATTTTTATATAATTTACGTCCAGAAAAAGATGAAAACAGGAAAATTTAAATAAAACACTTCACCACAGTACCTTGTCAGTCGTTTTTAATAAAACTTGTATGAAAGAGGGATTGCTGCCCAAATACACAATTATATATATATATGTGTGTGTGTGTGAACAAAATATATAAAGTAAACACTTGAAATATTATGTGTGCCAAGCATTCAGCATTAATTTGATGAAGACGGTGTGTTTTTATTTTCAACGTGATGGAGTGTTTTCTCATTTCATGGCGATGTCAAGTCTACCTTTAAACTGCAATTTCCAAGGAAGTGGACTGGAAACGCCCACCTGACTTAACGACATTCGATTTCCTCTTCCGGGGGAAAATTTCAAGTTAATTCCACAATGTCCCGCACATTTGTACGATGACAGGCTGGAGAAGATATTTGTCTTCATACTTTTGTTCAACACTGCAAGATGCTACAAAACCAAAAATATTAACCAGAAAACATGAGTCAGATTCTTAAATTGCCTCGTCAGATCTAGACTCACATCTGGTCATCATTTGCTGTGACTAACTCGTTCAGAAATGTTTTAATTATCAGCTATATACAACCGTTTTTTTTTTCAAATCAATGATACAAAAATAGCTTCGAGCAATTAGATCCGTTTGGTCTTAATGAAAACAATCGTTTGTACGAGCTTCTGGCGCTACATAATCCCGAATAGAGAACCGTTACAAATATGGATCTTGAAGAGAACTATCTGCCGTGTGTTCTCTTAGACTGGTGGTAAAAACTAAAATCATTTTTTAACTAAATAACAAAAACCAAACATTATATCTTTCGCTATTAATATGAATACAAGCAACAATAGCAATAGTAATAATAACATTAATTAAACGATTCTTTGTAATTGCAGAAATAAAAAGAATGGCCACTTCAAAACAGATGCTTAATCAGTAATCTAATATATAAAGCTACATTGCAATTTCAAAAAATAAAAGATTTTTTTTTTATTCTGAAACATTTTATTACTTGAAATATTATTTGAATAAATAAACACTTTTTAAAATAAAACAGCGCCTCTACTCAAATAGGGGTATCACTAAAAATCAACCTACATTATATAATATTTTTCTAATACAGAAAAACACTGATATTGGAACAACAGGAAAAAATAAAAGAAAATATAATCTTAAAAATTTTAAACTAACGGCTTTCTAAAATTAATGATGAAAAAATGACTTCAAACCCGTGTATCCTCTTGGTCTTAATTAAGACAATCCTTTATAAGAGCTTCTCGACTGGCGCTGCAGAATCCCAAATAGAGACCCGCACCAAATAACAGAAACCACATCATTTGAACACAATGAACAGTAACAACAACTAAAAAGGATAGCATATGTGCTGTACCTGCAAATATTTTCATATTAATTGTTCTAATGAACTTTCCCCTATGGTACGTGGACTTTATGAATATAAACGCAGTACTAGATTGGCAACTAGGTCTCATGAATTTTCAGTTGAATTGGCTAGTATTACAAATATTCTGTAAAATAGTTCTAAAATCTAATTAAAACTGTTTCATTGTAAAGCAATCTTGTCCTCGCCTTGAATATTACTGCCACATACGGTCCGGTTCTCCTGCTATATATTTAGAGATTATTGATAAAATACAAACAACAATCTGCAATGTTATTGGCTCTGACCTGACATCTCAACTTCAGTCCTTTTACATCGCCTTTAATGTAGTTTCCCTGTGCTTTTTCTGAAAATATTTTCATGGTAATTGTTCTGATGAACTTTCCTTTATGGTACGTAGACTTTATGACTTTAAGCGCAGTACTTGATTGTCAGTTAGGTCTCATCAATTTAAAGTAGAAATGACTAGATTTAACCGCAAGTTCTATGCTAGAATAGCAACTAGGTCTCATGAATTTTCAGTTGAATTGGCTAGTATTACAAATATTCTGTAAAATAGTTCTAAAATCTAATTAAAACTGTTTCATTGTAAAGCAATCTTGTCCTCGCCTTGAATATTACTGCCACATACGGTCCGGTTCTCCTGCTATATATTTAGAGATTATTGATAAAATACAAACAACAATCTGCAATGTTATTGGCTCTGACCTGACATCTCAACTTCAGTCCCTTTTACATCGCCTTAATGTAGTTTCCCTGTGCTTTTTCTGAAAATATTTTCATGGTAATTGTTCTGATGAACTTTCCTTTATGGTACGTAGACTTTATGACTTTAAGCGCAGTACTTGATTGTCAGTTAGGTCTCATCAATTTAAAGTAGAAATGACTAGATTTAACCGCAAGTTCTATGCTAGAATAGCAACTAGGTCTCATGAATTTTCAGTTGAATTGGCTAGTATTACAAATATTCTGTAAAATAGTTCTAAAATCTAATTAAAACTGTTTCATTGTAAAGCAATCTTGTCCTCGCCTTGAATATTACTGCCACATACGGTCCGGTTCTCCTGCTATATATTTAGAGATTATTGATAAAATACAAACAACAATCTGCAATGTTATTGGCTCTGACCTGACATCTCAACTTCAGTCCCTTTACATCGCCTTAATGTAGTTTCCCTGTGCTTTTTCTGAAAATATTTTCATTAATTGTTCTGATGAACTTTCCTTTATGGTACGTAGACTTTATGATTAAGCGCAACT
This sequence comes from Acanthosepion pharaonis, assembly GCA_903632075.3. NCBI lineage: Eukaryota > Metazoa > Mollusca > Cephalopoda > Sepiida > Sepiidae > Acanthosepion > Acanthosepion pharaonis. The sequence continues at coordinate 164,908 of CAHIKZ030000661.1, read as the reverse complement.
TTCAGTTCTCATCAATTTAAAGTAGAAATGACTAGATTTAACCGCAAGTTCTATGCTAGAATAAACTAGGTCTACAGTTGAATTGGCTATTTCTGTCAAAATCTAATTAAAACTGTTTCATTGTAAAGTCTTGTCAATATTACAATTCCGGTTCTCCTGCTATATATTTAGAGATTATTGAAAAATACAAACAACAATCTGCAATGTTATTGGCTCTGACCTGACATCTTAATCGCCTTAATGTAGTTTCAAAATTTTTCTATGGTAATTGTTCTGATGAACTTTCCTTTATGGTACGTAGACTTTATGACTTTAAGCGCAGTATTCCAGATCTCATCAATTTAAAGTAGAAATGACTAGATTTAACCGCAAGTTCTATGCTAGGAGTTTCTTCTATTCCGATTGTGGAATTCTCTTCCGGCTTCCTACTTCCATGTCATGTCTGAACTTCAAAAATTCAAATGCAATGTCAATCGTTAACCTCTGTTGTCTGAATTCTCGTTCTTTTATTGTTCTCTAACTTCGATTGTATATTTTTATCATATTCCTTAACACTCATTAATCCCTTGGTTTTAGTGGCATTATTGACTTGCTTGGGATGAAATGACTTATATATATATATATATATATATTATTAGTAACGAAATAAACTTATCAATAATGATATTTTGGTTCCTATGTAGAAACTATGAAATTGAAGTCGATGAGAAATGGTACCGTCACAAGCCAAAGAAGGTGATCGAAAACGACCAAGTCAAGATCATCTTGTGGTATTTCACCATCCAAATAGATAGATAGATAGATAGATAGATAGATAGATAGATAGATAGATATAAACAGACTGAAATAGATAGATAGATAGATAGATATCAACACGCTGAGATAGATAGATAGATAGATAGATAGATAGATAGATAGATAGATAGATAGATATAAACAGACTGAGATAGATAGATAGATAGATAGATAGATAGATAGATAGATAGATAGATAGATAGATATCAACACGCTGAGATGGATAGATAGATATTGAACAAACTGAAATAAATAGATAGATAGATAGATAGATAGATAGATAGATAGATAGCTAAAAACAGACCAAGATAGATAGATAGATAGATAGATATCAACAGACTGAGATAGATAGATAGATAGATAGATAGATAGATAGATAGATAGATAGATATAAACAGACTGAGATAGATAGATAGATAGATAGATAGATAGATAGATAGATATCAACAGACTGAGATAGATAGATAGATAGATAGATAGATAGATAGATAAATATAAACAGACTGAGATAGATAGATAGATAGATAGATAGATAGATATTGAACAAACTGAAATAGATAGATAGATAGATAGAAACAGACCAAAATAGATAGATAGATAGATAGATAGATAGATAGATAGATAGATATCAACAGATAGATAGATAGATAGATAGATAGATAGATAGATAGATAGATAGATAGATAGATAGGAACAATTATAATGTTGTCTGAATTCTCTTCTTTTATTATTCTCTAACCTCAATTGTATATTTTTATCATATTCCTTAACACTCATTAATCCCTTGTGTTTTAGTGGCATTATTGACTTGCTTGGGATGAAATGATTTAAATATGTATATATATATTATTAGTAAGCAAATAAACTGATCAATAATAATACTTTCGTTCCTATGTCGGAAGTATGAACAGAGCTTCTTCTTCTGGCGTCTTAGTGCCTTTATTCCCTTGCTTATGATGAAATGATTAATAAAATGTAACTCGATTGGAAAGTAATAATAAAATTAAATTGTTGACTTTCCACATCACCTTAAATAAAAGGTTGGGAAGGAAACTCCGATAAGATGTATAAAGTTTGATAATTTTTTTTTTAGCGTCCAATCCGTCCAGAAATCTCTAAACTATCGCTTTTTCAAATCAATGACAGAAATTGCTTCAAAATAATAAATGTTTTAAAACATTTTTATGTTTATACATTCTTTTTATAGATACAAATATTGAAGTAAATGCTCTCTTTATAATAAACAGTATTAAACAACATTTACCAGCCTGAATGTCCGAGAAATTTTCATAGAAAATATTCGTCCTTTGACAGGATTCGAGCCTGTATCCTATACGGAACTGTCATATAGCCTGACGTGCCTTAACCGATTGGGCCATGGAGGATCATTCGGTTAGCAAGGTTGATTTTATTGCTTTTAAACTAAAATCTTCCATTATTCTCTCACGTACATACATATCTGCTCAATGCGTAACCAAATGTAAACAAAGGACATCACTCATTATAAAATGGACAAATTCCAACATAGGATGACTAATATTACATATCAGTTCAGTACTTTTTTTTTTGTTTCTGTTGCTTCAAGTCTCTTCTTCATTTGTCTCTTCTTCATTTGTTAAAAAAAGTTCAGCTTCTTTGTTTCTGTTGTTCCAGCATTTTTACTACGATTCACAATAGAGGACTGATATTACAAGCTCTCTTTTCTTGTTTCTGTTGCTTGAAGTTCTTCATCTGTGAGGAGATTGTCCAGCATTCACTGCCATATAGGGGGGACTGATATTACATAACAGTTCAGCTTCTCTTTTCTTTGTTTCTGTTGTCTCTTCTTCTTCATCTGTGGGAGATTGTCCAGCATTCACTGTCATATAGGAGGACTGATATTACATAACAGTTCAGTACTCTTTTCTTTGTTTCTGTTGCTTTAAGTCTCTTCTTCATCTGGGAGGAGATTGTCCAGCATTCACTGCCATATAGGAGGACTGATATTACATAAGAGTTCTGTACTCTTTTCTTTGTTTCTGTTGCTTCAAATCTCTTCTTCATTCACAATTTATCCATCGCACCCTGTATATCTGTTAAAATGAGATGCCAGTGTTATTTTCAATTTAACGCCATTTAGACGACAATTTATCCATCGCACCCCGTATATCTGTTAAAATGAGACGTCAGCGTTATTTTCATTTTGGCGTCATTTGAGTGACTATTGTATGGAACTATCCAGTCGAATTAGTGTGAATAGACTGTGCGTCGATGGTTTGGTTTTGATTTAGGATTTACCGGACGTTAAGCTGAGCCGAGATACTAACAAGATAGTCTCTGAAATGGTTAATTATCTTTGGTTGACGTTTACTTCTTTGTTGTTGTTAAGTATTTATTAGTGGATGCAATTAAATACTGTTTTAACTTAACATTGGAGACTTGAGTTGTACTTAATCATTATCAGCCACCGTACGTCACAAAGAAACAGAAATACAGATATTTTATTTTTTTAATCATTTCACCCTCACCCAGGCGAAAATATCACTAGAACGCAGGGGATTACTGGGAGTAAAAGTGAATGAAAATGGGAAAATTGAAAATGGGGATGATTGATGAAAGGGCAAGAAAGAACAGGTTTCAAGAAGACTAAAGATGGCAATTGACATTGCATTTAAATTTTTGAAGATTAAAGGCAATAAAGCCACTAGGATGCAACGGGGTTACTGAGTGTTAGAGAATATGAAAAAAATTGTTAGTAATGAGAGTAAAATGACCAACAATAGATTTTTATAGTAAAATGACCAACAATAGATTTTTATAGGAAAATGACCAACAATAGATTTTTATAGTAAAATGACTAACAGTACATTTTATAGTAAAATGACTAACAATACATATTTATAGTAAAATGACCAACAATAGATTTTTATAGTAAAATGACCAACAATAGATTTTTATAGTAAAATGACTAACAGTACATTTTATAGTAAAATGACCAACAATACATTTTATAGTAAAATGACCAACTGTACATTTTGATAGTAAAATTACTAGAAATACATTTTATCGTAAAATTACTAACAATACATTTTATAGTAAAATTAACAATATATTTTTATCGTAAAATTACCAAGAAAATATTTATGTTAAAATTACTAGCAATATATTTTTACAGTATAATTATCAACAATAATTTTTATATGAAAATGAGCAACAATAAATTTTATATGAAAATGACCAACAATACATATTTATAGTCAAATGACCAACAAAATATTTGGTAGTAAATTTACAGGCAATATATTTATACTGTAAAATTACCAAGAATAGATTTTTATGTTAAAATAACCATCGATACATATTATAGTAGAATTACATTTTTATACCAAATTGACTATCAATATATTTTATATTTTGTACTAAAATTGAAGACATGCCATTCGTTGTCAAAAACAAAGTTTAAAAAACAATTTGCTATGATTAATCTCATTTCTCGTAAAGAGAAACAAGTTTTCACTTTTCGTTAGATTTTGTAACAGAATTTGATAAAAAAAATGCAGTTAAGTAATTATAATTCAGTCAGTAAATAATGTCATTCTCTTGAATTAATTAGAAACAAACATATTTTACAAATATATAATTTGAATTTATTGCATATAATTTGAAACAAAGTACTAATATTAAACGTGATGGAATTAATATAATGAATATTATCAATGATAACACTTTTAATCTGCATAATAGTCTTTTAAATAATGACAATAAGTGTAAAGTCTAAACTAATAGGAGTTGCCAGGTAGCTAATTTCGGCCGATTATCACGAATTTTAAACCAACATATGGCATATAAGACGCAGAGGAATTTTAAAAGATATTTTTAGTAAAAAGAAAATTGTTTCTTATATGCCGTCAAATACGGTAATTATAATTCAGTCATCAAATAATATCATTCTCTTGAATTAATTATAAAGTTAAGAATTTTAGATTTAGATTTCATAGAGATGTTGATATGCCGCTAAACAAAAACACAACCAGCAATTCTTCTCTGCCATTGGTTGTTTTTTTTTTTTTTTGTTTGTTTTTTTTTTTTTTTCTTTTCTCTGACTTTTTCTGTCTTGGAACAATGACATTATTTTTCTCACTTCTCTTCTTAGCCTCTGATTCATTCTTCTCTTCTCTGCTTCTTAAGAATTCACCACTACAAAGCTTCCAGCTAACATCTCGTAACTGTCGATCAGCAACTTTTAATATTGGATATTGGAATTGAGATAGAAAGATATGTGAAAAGGAGAATATTCGCAAAAGAAGGCGAGATCCTCTGACACGTCTCTCTTGAGATTTCACATTTCAAGTTCATTAGAATATTCAGGCTTCTTTTATTTCACTAGAACTTTTTTGCAGCATGCGTCAGCGTGTTAAAATCCTCGCGGTATTTAGTATTGTTGAACTGGTTACCTCAACGTGGTGTAATGGTTAACAAGCTTGTCTCGCTAGATCAATTAGGACTGAATAGTGAGTTCGATTCTCACTGAGTGCCCCATACTTTCGGCCTCGTGCCGCATCTAAGCTACGCTTGGGAAATCACTAGTATTGTTGAACTTATTCCTAACAATATTTGTCAAGATTTACAAAACTCTACGTTTCGTTCAATTTCGCAAACCAATCGATGAAATTTGAATAAGCTGATTTGTTTGGAAAAATACTTTGGCAACGACCCTATTCCCGGTTTAATAATTTTTTTTTTAATTTAATTTTTTAGGGACTTCATAGTAAACAATATTTTTAAGAAAATTTCTTATTTTCCTTTTTAACAGGAAATTTTTCAGTTTTAACTGAAAAATAAATTCTTAGGATTTCTTACTCTTGAGTATGCAACATACAACTGACCATGCGTAAAGAATTTTTCTGGAGCCCAATTCCAACTTTTTGAAGAGTTTGATCTTCTAATTTGTTTATAGTTCTCGCAAACGCAAGGTGAACTGTAAACAGGATTCTTGCATATATAAAAACTTAAAGAAAAGTATGCAAAAAAAATTAATATTTATTAAGTATTTGTTATTTTAATCATTAATTATTTTTTTTTAAATGGTCTGAATATTTTGTATGTTCAATAATAAAATTCATTGTACTAAGCTACGCACACTTGTAAAACCAACTGTACTTATATTTTTGTACTTCTCCCCCAAATTTGGTTTGATCGGTCAATATATGGTTATTTTAGAGGGTGTGACGGACGGACGGACGAACAGAAGTCACAGAATTTTATATATAGATTATTTATATTTACCATTTATATTTCAGTTCACACTAGAGATGTAGATTTTGCTTTAAAAGCAGCTCTCTCCACAACGTAGGCAATCGTAGCCCTCCACACAATCCTCTCCTGTCTCAAGGACATGGCACAGTGGATAAAGGCGTTGGTTAGATCCAGTGACAGGACCCAAAGAGTGTGAGTTCAATACCCGGTTAAGGCGATGGATAACTTGGAGAGGTAAATTAACAAAAGATAACTGACAACTGACATCCATTAAAAAATATGGTACGTGGAACAAGAACAAATTACCTCAGTGAGCGAAATAAAGGGTTCAGTTCGACATTCCAAGAAGGCCGGAGCGTACAACGGCCGAAACGTTGTAATAAATATGGCAACAAAGATGAAGACAATAGTCCGAATAATGTAAATAGTGTACATAATACCTCATCTCAGAAATATAGACAGATACTGAAAGGCCGAAACGTTGTAATAAATATGTCGACAAAGATGAGGACAATAGTCCGAATAATGTAAATAGTGTACATAATACCTCATCTCAGAAATATAAAGAGATACTGAAGGGCCGGAACGTTGTAATAAATATGGCAACAAAGATGAAGACAATAGTCCGAATAATGTAAATAGTGTACATAATATCTCATCTCAGAAATATACACAGATACGGAAAGGCCAAACCGTTGTAATAAATATGGCGACAAAGATGAGGACAATAGTCCGAATAATGTAAATAGTGTACATAATGCCTCATCTCAGAAATATAGACAGATACTGAAAGGTCGGAATGTTGTAATAAATATGGCGACAAAGATGAGGAGAATAGTCCGAATAATGTAAATAGTGTACATAATACCTCATCTCAGAAATATAGACAGATATTATTTCCGGAATGTTTTACCATTAAAATATATTGCTGGTATCATTATGATAATTTTTTTTTTTTTTTTAATACTATTATAGTGTTTCGTTTTTGTTTGGCGGTTCAAGATTTGCCATTAGCTGGGACCCTAACAGGTGCCACCTCGGGTCAGGTTGGACGTGGAAACAACAGCAATTAATAGGTGGTTCCATCTTCCTCAAAACCTCCTGGACTGAGGCCTTGCTGCTGAGTGTAGTTTATCGTCATACCGAGGACGGTCATCCATACTGATTACTATTACAACCATTTTCTCCTAACATTCGAAGTTTGTAAAAAATATTTTCCAATTCCAACCCTGCGGCTGTGCCTCCCTCATTGCAGCCAAGTTGGTGGGTCAGTGGAACATCGATGTTAGCGCGACGCGAATGCAGGGACTGGGCAATTTTTAGCCTTAGCCCATTCCCGGAGTGTTGTTGAAATACCTATGCGGGTAATTTTTGTTCTGTGTCCATATGTATACGTATGAGCACCCCACATTAAAAAAATTAAATAAATGATATATTCTGCTAGTGTGAAGAAAAGATGGCGAATTCTTCTGATCTAAGATAAAATTTAGCCTTAAGGGAATTTCTAAAATTTTATCTATATAATTGTTATAGTGGAACACACCTATTCTATAGTTAATAGACTCTCCCACCTATAATATGTAGGAGTAGTAAGAGTAACGAGGAGTCGCTCAGTGGGGGTCAGTCAGTCGATGCCGGACGACCGTTTGTCGGATATTAAAGTATCAGCGACCACAACTAGATTTCTCTGCGTCATTACCTATTATATCAAGTTCCTAACGTTTTGTACGTCGAACCTATTTTAGGACCGACTTAGTACAAATACAAGCCTCCACTGTGAAACCACTACATAACAATTTGGCGACGAGGTATTCGAATTCATTCGGTAGAAGAAAAAAAATTCGTTCGCCATAACACACTTGGCGACGAGGTTTTCGGATTCATTCACACTCCATAACAATAATCCTAAAAGTCTATGATTGCATGCGTGCTCGTGTCGTTTGCCTGTCCGTAGCATAATGTTTTAAGTTAATCTGATTTAAGTGAATAATATTTAAAAAATACGATTTGTTTATACAGTATTTTCATTTTAACTGTCTTCAAACAGACAATTATTTTTAAGATAAAGACAGACACAAAGAGATCCCGCTTTGACGTTTCGTCCAGTTGTTTGTAGAGTAAGTATTTATATTTCATCTTTCTTTAAACAAATTCTATTTTAAATATTTAAAAAAAAGTATTTTCTGGCATATTAAAAAAATATTTTCAAGTGAATATGATTTTAAAACATTTTTTGACATATTAAAAAAAAATTTTTTAGATTAATCTGATTTAAAGTCCAAGTTTATCTCAGAAGTTCTGTTCCTATTAAATGCTGTAAACAATTAGTATAACATTAAACATGAACTTGTAAACCAGATCAATGATGACACGAACGAATTGAAACATTTAACTGAATCATAATAAAATTAACATTCATTTGAATGGTATGTTGAAATCAACTTCAATGTTTTGTAACATGAACCGTCAGGGAGCCAACGGATCACGGGTAGTCTAGTTATTATTATAATTGCTCGAAAGTGATAGAAATTCTTCGTTGATTTCCAGCACCCTCCGCAGTATCATTTATATTTCATGTATGAGAATTGTGCAAAGTCTTTTGATTCAGCTATGTAAACAGAATCCTGAGGCTGGTCTAGAGAATATAACAATAAAATCGACTGGAATTCTTTATTCAGACCAACTAATCCGATTCAAGCTCCGAAAAGCACATTTGATTGTGAGAAAAACAAAAAAACTAAAAAGTGGTTACGGCAGCACTGCAAATATGGTCGGACTAGAGGAGAACAAGATGAAGATAATATGAAAAGGCAGCAACCTATCAGAGAATTGAAGGAGAGAGAGATGAAAAACATGTAAAACATGAACGCAAGGGTCAAGCCGTTAAAGTCTGGTGCAGTGGGATTGACGGGATTAGACGAAGAGGAGAGAGCATAGATTTGATAAGGGGGTGGCAAATGGCAAGTGTGGGTTGCAAATGGGAAGAAGTTTGACGTCAAAGAGAAACACCGGCCATCTGGTGATAAAATATAAATAAAAGAGATTATAATAACGGGGAGGAAGAAATAATAATAATAATAATAATGACAAGATGTGGAAGAAGAAATGGAATAATAATAATAATAATAATAATAATGACAAGATGTGGAAGAAGAAATGGAATAGTAATAATAATAATAATAATAATAATAATAATGGCAATATGTCGAATAATAATACCAATAATAATAATAATAATGTCACGATGTGGAAGAAGAGATGAAATAATAATAATAATAATGGTAAGATGTGGAATAATAATAATAATAATAATAATGTCACGATGTGGAAGAAGAGATGAAATAATAATAATAATAATGGTAAGATGTGGAATAATAATAATAATAATAATGTCACGATGTGGAAGAAGAGATGAAATAATAATAATAATAATGGTAAGATGTGGAATAATAATAATAATAATAATAATAATAATGTCACGATGTGGAAGAAGAGATGAAATAATAATAATAATAATGGTAAGATGTGGAATAATAATAATAATAATAATGTCAATAAGAAGAGATGAAATAATAATAATAATAATGGTCGAAATAATAATAATAATAATAATAATAATAATGTCATGTGGAAGAAGAGATGAAATAATAATAATAATAATGTAAGATATGGAAATAATAATAATAATAATAATAATAATGGCAATATGTCGAATAATAATAATAATAATAATAATGACAAGATGTGGAAGAAGAAATGGAATAATAATAATAATAATAATAATAAGAAGAAGAAGAAGAAGAAGAAGAAGAAGAAGATGAGGACATGAGAAAATAAATGGACATTAGAAAATTCAAAACCTTTTTTTTCAAATATAAAAATACATAAATCTCCAAAATTGGGTAAGTCTTTGTACAAACGTTTGCTTGTCTTCTAATGAAAAATGGCTGTCCTGGTAATGAAGGCATCAAAATGAATGAAACGCCGCCATCGTGAAGGCATGAAACAGAAAACTTGCTTAATATGATGGAATTTTCCATTAGTTGATTAGAGGAATTAATCAAACAGCTTAGTATAGATGTTATGGAACTCTCCTGCCATTCGCTTCATTCCCCTGGGGGGGGGGGGTTAGTAATTTGCTTACGTAACAATTCTCATGTGTTTTAAGGGTCAAAAGGTCGGTAGATTCTAAATATTTTTTTTCAAAATGTGTACGTTAAATCTTTGAACCCTGACCACCGCTTTACCGGTGGTAGAGAAAAATGACTTAATGCTCACCCACCGGTTGAACGGTGGTAGAGAAAAATGACTTAATGCTCAGCCACTGGTTGAACGGTGGTAGAGAAAAATGGCGTAATGCTCAGCCACCGGTTGAACGGTGGTAGAGAAAAATGGCGTAATGCTCAGCCACCGGTTGAACGGTGGTAGAAAAAATGGCGTAATGCTCAGCCACTGGTTGAACGGTGGTAGAGAAAATGGCGTAATGCTCAGCCACCGGTTGAACGGTGGTAGAAAAATGGCGTAATGCTCAGCCACTGGTTGAACGGTGGTAGAGAAAAAATGGCGTAATGCTCAGCCACTGGTTGAACGGTGGTAGAGAAAAATGGCGTGGTACCGGTTGAACGGTGGTAGAAAAAAATGGCGTAATGCTCAGCCACCGGTTGAACGGTGGTAGAGAAAAATGGCGTAATGCTCAGCCACTGGTTGAACTCAGCCACCGGTTGAAAAATGGCGTAATGCTCAGCCACTGGTAACGGTGGTAGAAAAATGGCGTAATGCCTCCAGCCACCGGTTGAACGGTGGTAGAGAAAATGGCGTATCTCAGCCACCGGTTGAACGGTGGTAGAGAAAATGGCGTAATGCTCAGCCACCGGTTGAACGGTGGTAGAGAAAATGGCGTAATGCTCAGCCACTGGTTGAACGGTGGTAGAGAAAAATGGCGTAATGCTCAGCCACCGGTTGAACGGTGGTAGAGAAAATGGGGTAATGCTCAGCCACTGGTTGAACGGTGGTAGAGAAAAATGGCGTAATGCTCAGCCACCGGTTGAACGGTGGTAGAGAAAATGGCGTAGCTCAGCCACCGGTTGAACGGTGGTAGAGAAAAATGGCGTATGCTCAGCCACCGGTTGAACGGTGGTAGAGAAAAATGGCGTCAGCCACCGGTTGAACGGGTTGAACGGTGGCCACCGGTTGAACGGTGGTAGAGAAAAATGGCGTAATGCTGGCCACTGGTTGAACGGTGGTAGAGAAAAATGGCGTAATGCTCAGCCACTGGTTGAACGGTGGTAGAGAAAATGACGTAATGCTCAGCCACTGGTTGAACGGTGGTAGAAAAAATGGCGTAATCAGCCACCGGTTGAACGGTGGTAGAGAAAAATGGCGTAATGCTCAGCCACCGGTTGAACGGTGGTAGAGAAAATGGCGTAATGCTCAGCCACCGGTTGAACGGTGGTAGAGAAAAAATGGCGAAAATGCCACCGGTTGAACGGTGGTAGAGAAAAATGGCGTAATGCTCAGCCACCGGTTGAACGGTGGTAGAGAAAAATGGCGTAATGCTCCAGCCACCGGTTGAACGGTGAAGAAAATGGCGTAATGCTCAGTGGTTGAACGGTGGTAGAGAAAAATGGCGTAATGCTCAGCCACCGGTTGAACGGTGGTAGAAAAATGGCGTAATGCTCAGCCACCGGTTGAACGGTTGAAAAAATGGCGTAATGCGGTGGAACGGTGGTAGAGAAAAATGGCGTAATGCTCAGCCACCGGTTGAACGGTGGTAGAGAAAAATGGCGTAAAGCCACCGGTTGAACGGTGGTAAGAAAAATGGCTCCGGCCAACGGTGGTAGAGAAAAATGGCGTAATGGTTGAACGGTGGTAGAGAAAAATGGCGTAATGCTCAGCCACCGGTTGAACGGTGGTAGAGAAAAATGGCGTAATGCTCAGCCACCGGTTGAACGGTGGTAGAGAAAAATGGCGTAATGCTCAGCCACCGGTTGAACGGTGGTAGAGAAAAATGGCGTAATGCTCAGCCACTGGTTGAACGGTGGTAGAGAAAAATGACTTAATGCTCAGCCACTGGTTGAACAGTGGTAGAGTAAAATGGCGTAATGCTCAGCCACCGGTTGAATGGTCTGTAAACACTAATAACTATTTTTATATCTACCGTGAAACATTACATGTCAGTAGCGAATTTTGACTCAGGAGCTCAGGCAGAAGGGTTCAAATTGTTGAGGCATGAAGGGTTCAAAGGGTTAAATGTTTCGGTAGGACGGAAGCGGTCACGAAATTTCATTCTATAAATTATTCTATATATTAATCCGAGCAACCCTCAGTGACCAGAGAGATGGATTATTTTTCTCCTATGTTCAGATGGAATTACAACTTTTAACCCTTTGAGCCATGGCCACCGCTTTACCGGTGGTAAAGAAAAATGAGGTAATACCCAGCTACCGGTTGAAAAAATGACTTAATGGCCAGGCACCGGTTGAACGGTGATAGAGAGAAAATGACAATGTCCAGCTACCCGTTGAACGGGGGTAAAGAAAAATGACTTAATGCCCAGCTACCGGTTGAACGGTAGGTAAACATTTGTAACTCGCGAAACATTACATACCAATTATTTGAGAATTTTGACTCAGGAGCTCAAACACAATGGGTAAAATTGTCGAGTTACGCAGCGCTCAAAGGGTTAAGATGTTTGTCAAATGTACAGTTGTTTGTAATAAAATGTTCTGCAAGCTCAGCTGATACCACATTATATTATTGTCTGACATCATACCTGTGACCGTTGAAACTTTTAATTAATTCTTCCTTTGTGCACCCGGATAAATCAAGTGATTTGGGGGACATTAGATGGCGTATATAAAATGGGAATCAGTACAATTATCCCCCCCTCACCCTGTATAAATCGTGATATTTCCCTTTGAATTTTTTATTGAATTAACTTGACTCATGTTCTTGCACAGCGAACAGGGTTTTACTCTTCTACGAGTGTTTTCGGGAGTACAACGATCGGAAACTTTAATGTTATTTTGAGTTTGGACGCTTAACATATAAGACGCACTTTTTTTTTTTTACTAAATATATCTTTTAAAATTCCCCTGCGTCTTATATGCCATATGTAGGTTTCAAATTCGCGATCGTCGACCGAAATTAGCTACCTGGCAACTCCTATATATTTTAGACTTAAACATGAAAGATCAATAGGACACGTGCAAATACCCTTTGTAATTGGCCTCTTTTTTTCACCCCGCTATGTATTACCGTATTGGCCGGCATAGAAGATGCACTTCTTTTTACTAAAAGTACCTTTTAAAATTCCCCTGCGTCTTATATGTCATATGTAAGTTTCAAATTCGCGATAGTCGGCAGAAATTAGCTACCTGGCAACTTAGCTTAGACTTTAGAGCAACTTTTATATACCTATTGTCATTATTTAAAAGGCTATTATGCGGATTAAAAGTGTTACCATTGATAATATTCATTATATTAATTTCATCACGTTTAATATTAGTACTTTGTTTCACTAAAATTATATGCAATAAATTCAAATTATATATTTGTAAAATATATTTGTTTCATTAATATTTTTCTTGCGATAACTTCCGGTTACATTGGTAAAAATACAATCAGAATTTTTATAACCCAATTATTTCAATAAGATATTTATAAGAAGCGGGTTGTACAGATCATATAAAGGAAAGTTTTTGACAGAATGTTAATGGTAACTCTACTGTTTTGCTCAATTGTAATTGATTAATTTTTATTTTGTTTTCTTACCTTTGAATATAATAAAGTTTTTATAGGCTCATGTTCTTTTTTTCCTATTACTTTTCGTTTAATTGTAATCATGGCTTGTTTAACCAAAATAGTGCCCCATAAATATAGCTTCGGCTGTACCATTTATTAATAATTTTACTAATTCTACACACTAATTTTTTCTTGATTTGTCCTGCTGAAATTGGGGTGCGTCTTATACACACGTGCGCATTGTATGCGTCAAATACGGTACATTTGTTAAAAGTAATCTGATCTTTTCATTTCTTTTGAAAGAAAGTATAGGCATGTTGGAAAAAATCTCTTTAAAACACGGATATTTTTGTGCAATGTGCCCATAGCTATCGTGTAGTATTTACGAAAGTCCTGCAATGATGACTAATGTGATTCTGTCAGAATGTTTATTGTGTTTTTCCGTGTTTTGACCGGGTATAAAATTATGGTAATCGTCATTATTAGGTATTTCATTCGCAATTTGTTTCAGTCGCGATTCAGTACAGCTGTTATTTTTTTCATTACAAGACAAGGAACGTTTGTACGAAGACTTGCATTTTTTGTAGATTTATATATATATATACTAGCAGTATAATCTTTGATCGGGTCTTTCATTACTGGGAATTTTTGCCGTTAAATTGGAGCAGATAAGTTTAAAGTCAGCCCACCTAAAAATCAATATTAGTAACAACATTTGGGTGCAACTGATGCACATTCCCAAATTGGGGGGGTAATAATTTGAATGGGGGGGTGATAAGGGACCTGTATAATAATAAATAATATTATTGTAATGATTTAAACCATTTATTTTTTATTAAAGATTTTATGAAAGATATATATCCAAGAACAGATAGTAAATAGTAAAACGTTGCTGAGAGCTATAATAGATAGGAAGTAGTGGAGAGCCATTGTCGCCAATAATTTGGACTCAAAAACGACACTGAAGAATTATATATCAAACAAAAAAAATTCATCGAAATCGGATGAAAACTGCGGAAATGCATAAACAACATCCGCGCACACACATACACACACACATACGCACACGCACACACACATACGCACACACACATACGCACACACACATACGCACACACACACACACACACATTTTGAGAATTATAGATATAGAGATATACTTGAAATATTGTTTAAATATAGATTTTTCTGTTGAAATATTCTTTAACATTGTCAAGCACTGTGCTTTTTGCTTCTTTGTCTTCTCTTAAATCGCGTTCTCCTCTTAACTGATGAAAAATATTAAGTGTTACGTCAATAATTTTGTTTAATAATAATAATGATAATAATAATAATAGCAAGATGTGAAAATGTGGCATATGGGAACATCAACAATCCCTGTTGTAGTTGGAGCCCTAGGACTGGTTGGAAAAGATTCCAGTAGACTAATTGAAGGGATACCTGGAAGTCCATGCTTCAAGGAGATACAAAAAATTGTTCTGCCAAGTACAGCCCACACTTTACGAAGGGCTTTATCTATGTAATCTTTTTTTTTTCTCTTGTCAGTGGAAAGTGTCATGACGCCATTTCTAACCTTAGGTCCCTGGGCGGGACCCGGAAAGAAATGTGTAAACGCCAGAAATCAAAGAAAATAAAAATATAATAATAATAATAATGATGATGACGGCTCCAAAATGAAAGAAAGGAAAAGGGAGACAACTGAAACGAAACCTTGACATAAAGAATAAGACTGACGTACGAAAAGTTAGAGAAACTGAAACAAAAAAGTCAAGCGAAGACACAGAAAAAAAAAAAAAAACAGATTCTTCTGGCAAAACAAGATCTTCGAAGAAGATGCCAGGAAACTATATCGAGAACTGGGCCAAAATAAAGATAAATGACTCTCCTGATATCCAGAAAGTCTTGGAGGTGTTGTGTAAGATGTGGGAAGACTGCAAAATGCACAATAAAAGAGCAACATGAATCAGGCAACAACATGGAACAACACAGACATGTAGAGTGCCAAAAATAGAAAACAAAATAAATAAACTCCGAGGAAAATTGTCACTTCTAATTGAAGTAGACAAGAGCTCCAAAATGAAAGAAACAAAAGGGAGACAACTGAAACGAAACCTTCAAATAATGATTAAGACCGACGTACCAAAAGTTAAAGAGAAGCTGGAACAGCAATCTCAAACGAAGGCGTCATGAAAAAAGAAACAGATTCCTCTGGAAAAACAAGATCTTTAAAAATACCAAGAAACTACAAAGTAACCAAAAAAAGTTCTGTCCCTTTTTTAAAGGAAAAAAAGAAAACGCTTCACAGTATGTGTAACTTATATTTAGTCTTCGAAGTAATCGCCATCGGCATCCAGCACCTTCTGCCAACGTGTCTCCAGCTGTTCAATGCCCTTGCGGTAGAACTCGGGGGATTTTAACGCAAAGAAGTCCGTGAGGGTTTTACGCAAGTCTGCTTCATTGGTGAAGGATTCCCCACGAAGATGATTATCCAGGGAGTGGAAGAGGTGGTAATCGGATGGCGCAAGGTCAGGTGAATAAGGTGGATGGCACAAAGTCTCCCACCCAAGTTAGTGTATGGTATCCCTGACCACTTGTGCGACATGCGGCCTGGCGTTGTGATGGAGGAAACGCACACCTTTGCGATTCACCAGTGCTGGCTCCTTCTGGCGCAATGCCTGTTGCACAAATTTCAATTGCTGCGAGTATAGGTCTCCAGTAACCGTTTGACCCGTTGGTAGCAGTTCATAATGAACCACTTGACGACCTGTCCACCAGACACAAAGCATAATCTTGCGTGGGTGCATAGGCGGTCTTGCGGTGTGAGGGACAGCGTCCTGAGGAGACAACCTATGTCTGGAACACTTGGGAGCTTCGTACAGAACCCACTTTTCATCACTGGTAAGCACTCGATTAAATAAGAATGCAGTACGGTGGCGAGAAAGCAACGATACGCAGGCTGCCAGTCGTTGTCCCTTGTGGACCAACAGCGTTTGCGGAACCCACTTGCTCAGTTTGTACGTCTTACCTAGGCGATGCAGGTGAAGTCTAACTGTTTCATCGGAAACGTTGAACTGTCTTGCAAGTTCACCACACGTTAGACTACTGTCCTCTTCAATGGCCGCCTTCAGAACTCCGTCATTCAAGACCTGTGGTCGTCCACTGCGAGGCTCATCATGGAGAGACAAATCTCCCGACTTGAATTTTCGAAACCAACGCCTTGCAGTGCGTTTATCAACAGCACTATCCTCAAACGCTTGACACATGCGGCGACTTTATGCAGCTGCTGATAAGCCCACTTTGAAGTCGTAAAGTAAACAGTCCCGAACGAGATCTCTAGACACTTCCATCCTTCTCACAGCTGTCCGGCTTATAAATGATGGCCGGGCACGGTGCGCGTGTTTTTTATAACGTCTGATGTTCCTACTTCCGGCTGTCCGAATTTGAAAACAATTGCTACACGCATTTCGTATATATTTCAACTTCATTCAATGACTAAGCAAAAAACGGACAGAACTTTTTTGGTTACCTTGTATATCGAGAACTGGGGGAAAATAAAATAGTATCAATTTTCTATCTGGGTCGACATTATTCCGGCGTAATATTAAATAAACGCAAAAAGATGTCTGTGTTGCAATTACAAATTCATCAGTCTTTAAAAAATGCTTGATTTTTTATGCTGAGTCTAGTCACTGAATCTAACCAACGCCTTTATCCACTGAGGCATGTGAATGAAGACGTTGGTTAGATCGAGTGACTATATCCAATGAGTTGTGAGTTCAATACCAGGCCACAGCAGTGGTGAACCAAAACACTTGGAGAGTTGAGTTAAAGGGAAATAACCGAGGCAAGGCAATCTACCCCAATGGACGAAATAAAGGGTTCAGTTCCAAATTTCAATCACCTGAAGAAGGCCGGAGGGTACAGCGGCCGAAACGTTGTAAAAATAGCAAGGAAGATGAGGATATCAGTCTGAATAATGTAAATAATGTAAGTATTCATAATACCTCATCTCAGAGATATAGACAGATATTGAAGCACAGCTATGTAGAAATGGGCGAATTTAGTAATAGAAAATATCGTTTCTGGTTTTCTCCCCGGAGTCCAATGTACTGATGATGAAGTGGGGTCTATGGCGTTGACATAGGTGGGATAAGAATCATCTTGAACAAAAAAAAATCAATATATTTTACCAAGTTTACATTGTTAGGACTCTTATCTTCGATGCCATATTCGTGACGTTTCGGCCGTTGTACGCCCCGGCCTACTTCAGGTGATTGGAATTTTAAACTGAAATCTTTATTTCTTCCATGGAGGTAGATTGTTCTAGTTTTCCCGTGCCATGCCTCTGGGTCAAGTCACTGGATTCAACCAACGCTTTTGTCCACTGGGCAATGTGTTCTACCCCGGTGGACATATGAGTTGTGGAACTTTTGCAATTGAAATTGCGATCTGTAACCGTAAGTTCTATGCTAATAGTTTCTTCCCTCGAACATATCCGATTGTGGAATTCTCTTTCGGTTTCTTGCTTTCTCCTCAATTTCGATCTTCAAAATTTTTAGATATTCTTGACAAAATCCAAAGAAGAATTTTCTCAATCCTGACATGGCATCTCTGCTTCAATAAATTTCGCAACGTTATTATATACTTTTCTTGTGCCTATAAATATTTTCGCGGTAATTGTTGTAATAGCTTGCCTCTTTGTACCTCGACTTCATGAACTTAAACGCAGTACTAGGTTGCCAGCTAGGTCTCATCCTTTTATATATGAAATTGCGACCTGTAACCGTAAGTTCTATACGAATATTTTCTTCTCTTGAACTTGTCGATTGTGGAACTCCTTTTCGGCTTCTTGCTTTCTAGTCAACTTTGATCTTCAAAAATTTTAATGCAATGTCAATCGTTATCTTATATCTTTTAATCTTCCTGTTTTATCGTTCTAGCTCCTTTAAAAAGGTTTTTTTCCTTCCACTTGTATTCTTTCAGAGTCAGTAAAGGCTCGTGCATCTTAGTGTCTTTTTTCCCTTGCTTGAGATGAAATGATCAAAACCTGACATTTTCTTAGTCTTTTAAAAAGCTTCTGAATTTTGAATACATTTTTTGAATGCATCACAACATTTTCGAGCTCGGCCATTTCTGCACTAGTCAACCATTTTCGTTAATAATGTTCTTTCTGGCATTATTCAGTTTATTAGCATTTCAGTTCTCTTTCATGTTCAGAAAGCTTCCTCGCCATCTTCAATAATATGATCTTATGCAATGCATGGCTGGACCATACTAAAAAAGAGAAAAAGAAAACCACTTTTGATAATGTCCCGCATGATTGGATCATCAAGTCACAAGAATTAATGAAAAATTCTCCCGCTCTTATCAAATTTCTAAAAAATCAGTAAGAAACATTGAAATATTACTGCTACATACTCAATATATTACGCACTATATTTTAATTTAGCAGACAAATAAATATAACCTGATCACTCACCGTACGTTAACTGTTTGTATTCGTGAGTTTTAGCATGCGCAGGAACCGCATTACACGTATATATCTATGCGCAGCAAACAAAAACATGGGCGAATAAACTATAAGATAAAACAGGGGCAATGTTTTAACGCTATTTATTATTCATATAAACTAATATGAGAATATAAAACGGTAGCAGTGTTACATCACGAACCACGGAACATATAAATTCAATTAATTAATTAAAGGAGTAAAAAAAAAAAAAAAAACATTGGAAAACAAAAAGCTTTTCATTGAGTTCACGGCTAAAAAATGACTACTGCTGCAATTTCATCTGGTTATGAACTGTAACGCTGGTCATATCATTGAGGCATTCAAAAAAGGTATACAAAATTCAGAAGCTTTCTAAAAGACTAAGAAAATGCCAGCTTTTTAATCATTTCATCCCAAGCAAGACAATAAAGCCACTAAGACGCACGGGAGTTTACGGACTCTGAAAGAATACGAGTGAAAGGAAAAAAAAACATTTTAAGGAGCTAAAACGAAGATTAAAAGATAGAAGATAACGATTGACATTGCATTAAAATTTTTGAAGATCAAAGTTGACTAGAAAGCAAGAAGCCGAAAAGGAGTTCCACAATCGACAAGTTCAAGAGAAGAAAATATTCGTATAGAACTTACGGTTACAGATCGCAATTTCAAATATATAAGGATGAGACCTAGCTGGCAACCTAGTACTGCGTTTAAGTTCATGAAGTCGAGGTACAAAGAGGCAAGCTATTACAACAATTACCATGAAAATAGTTATAGGCACAAGAAAAGTATATAATAACGTTGCGAAATTTATTGAAGCAGAGATGCCATGTCAGGATTGAGAAAATTCTTCTTTGGATTTTGTCAAGAATATCTAGATACATGGCAGATAATGATGGGTATATGATAGGTATATTGAGACTCATATATTTATTGCCCAGCAATACAGTTTTGGCGCGATGATATATTTTATAATTATACACAGACCATGGCTCTCATGGCTTTTGATCTTAATTGATTGAATGTCTTAGGTTTTGTTGTCTTTTCAAAAAACTATTTCGATCCCAAGGCTATACTGAAAAGGATATGAGAAAAACTACAATTAATGAGAGAGAACAATAAAAGAACTGGAATTAAGAAGACAGAAGATAACGATTGACATTGCATTTAAATTTTTGAAGATCAAAGGCAATAAAAGCCACTAGGATGCAAGGGGTTACTGAAGAATTTTAATGAGAGAGTACAATAAAAGAACTGGAATTAAGAAGACAGAAGATAACGATTGACATTGCATTTAAATTTTTGATGATCAAAGGCAATAAAGCCACTAGGATGCAAGGGGTTACTGAGTGTTAGAGAATATGAGAAAAACTACTAATAATGAGAGAGAACAATAAAAGAACTGGAATTAAGAAGACAGAAGATAACGATTGACATTGCATTTAAATTTTTTGATGATCAAAGGCAATAAAGCCACTAGGATGCAAGGGGTTACTGAGTGTTAGAGAATATGAGAAAAAACTACTAATAATGAGAGAGGACAATAAAAGAACTGGAATTAAGAAGACAGAAGATAACGATTGACATTGCATTTAAATTTTGATGATCAAAGGCAATAAAAGCCACTAGGATGCAAGGGGTTACTGAGTGTTAGAGAATATGAGAAAAACTACTATTAATGAGAGAGGACAATAAAGAACTGGAATTAAGAAGACAGAAGATAACGATTGACATTGCATTTAAATTTTGATGATCAAAGGCAATAAAGCCACTAGGATGGAATTTACTGAAGGTTAGAGAATATGAGAAAAACTACTATTAATGAGAGAGGACAATAAAAAGAACTGGAATTAAGAAGACAGAAGATAACGATTGATTGCAAAATTTTGATGATCAAAGGCAATAAAGCCACTAGGATGCAAACTGATAATATGAGAAAAACTTAATAATTTTCAGAAGATAACGAAATTTAAAATGAGAAATTTAGGCTGAGACCTAATTCAAAATTCAGTAAAATAGATTTAATATTTTCGAAATTTAAAAATAGCCGAAATACTAAGAAAAGATGCCATCATATTATCCCATAAGTAATATTCGACATTCAGTAAAAATAAATTTAATATTTTCAACTTACAACATGAGACTCTAAAAATATGTGAACCAAGTACATATGTGAACCAAGTACATATGTGAACCAAGTACATATTGCCAATTTAACTGTAAAATGATGAGACATTGCCGCCAATCTGGTACTGTGCTAAAATTCATAAAATCTTCGTATCGTAAAGTAAAGGTCATCAGAACAATTACAATAAAAATATTTATAGAAAAGGTGCGATGAAACCACGTTATGTTGGATGAAAAATGACTGAGGCCGAGCTGCCAGGTCAAGAACAATAACATTGCAGCTGTATCTTTGTATTTCTTCTAGAATCTGTAAATATATATCAGGAGCACTTGACCACGTGTATCAGCAATATTCAAAGCAAGGATGAATGGTACATAGCTTCACCTGTCAGTTGCCTGATCATCACAATTTGGACATGACTGCTTGGGGCTGACGCATTATGCATCTCTGTTCATGAAGGAGGAGGCAGCCAAGGCGACCGAGGAGTCATAAGTAGATACTTGGAAACGCTCCCATTCGGATAACCTCTGAGCGGACTGCTTTACTCGACCTGAATGTATTTCTAATTGAACCCCAATTGTAAGAGAGGGTGGAATCAAGAGATTCAACCAGACACTCTGCTCGACTGTGACTCAGTCAACGCATTCTCCAGGAATGGTCTTACCAGGAATATACAAAAGACTTTCTTGTTTCAATACATTTTATTCTAAGTACATTTTGTGTTGCATTATTATTCCATGCATTAGTCAAGTTTCAACACATACTTAGGGTGATGTTGATCGTCTCTATGTGTCCAGATCCGAAGGAGGCAGAGAATTAGTTCAACTAGAACTGTCTTACAAAACTACAACAACTAGCGTTCAAAGATACCTGCAAACTACAGAAGAATGGATGATGATCCATGTCAAAGAACATGAAAGTAAGTAAGAAAAGAATACTACAGATGTGTGCGTCTGGTATTGAATACCGAGCTGAATTTAAAAAAAAAAAAAAAAAAAAAAACAGAATATCAGCCATAAACACTTTAGTTGTCCCCGTGATAAAATACAGTTTCAATTTCAACATCCTTAATTGGACCATAGCTGACATTAAGCGAATGAACGCCAAGCAGGAAAGCTTCTCACTTTTTATCACATGCATCATCCTAAGGCTGATGTTGATCGTCTGTATGTGCCCAGATCTGAAGGAGGTAGAGGATTAGTTCAACTAGAACTATCTTACAAAACCACAACAATTGCTGTTCAAAGATACCTGGAAACTACAGAAGACTGGATGATGATTTGTGTTAAAGAACGTGAAAGAAGTAAGAAAGTGCATTCATTTTTCATGATATTAAGTCATATAATATTCTACAAATTCTGAAAGGAATAAAACTATATTCCAAAATATAACTTCAACAAAATTACAACATAGAATACACATGTCACCTCCATTTAGTAATCATCTCCACCCAAATAAAAAAAAATAATAAAAAAACAGGATATCAGCCATAAACACCTTAGCTGACCCCGTGATGCAATACAATTTCAATTTTAACATCCTTAATTGGACCATAGCTGACATTAAGCGAATGGGTGCCAAAACGAGAAAGTTTCTCACTTGCATGCGTCATCCCAAGGCTAATGTTGATAGACTGTATATGTCCAGATCCGAAGAAGGCAGAGGATTAGTTCAACTAGAACTGCCTTACAAAACTACAACAATCAGCCTTCAAAGATACGTGGAAACTACAGAAGACTGGATGATGTTATGTGTCAAAGACCATGAAAGTAGTAAGTGACTTTATTCCGTCATAAAGGAAGCCAACAAGTTCAAAATGGAGATTTAAAAAGGTTATTGAAATACAAGTAAAGCAGAATACACCGACGGAAGCTGTAAAATACTTAAAAAAGAAAGTGTTGAAACTTGACTAATGCATGGAATAATAATACAACACAAAATGTACTTAGAACAAAATGTATTGAAACAAGAAAGTGTACACAATATTTACAGTCTTTTGTATATTCTTGGGAAGACCGTTCCTGGAGAATGTGTTGACTTAGTCGCAGTCGGGCGGAGTCTCTGGATTGAATCTCTTGATTCCTCCCCTCGTCTTCCCGGTACCAACCATATTTATATGGTCGGTACTCCACTATGCAAATTAGGTGGATCCTACCACAACAGAAAAGCAAAGACAAATGCA
Organism: Acanthosepion pharaonis; assembly: GCA_903632075.3. Classification (NCBI taxonomy): domain Eukaryota; kingdom Metazoa; phylum Mollusca; class Cephalopoda; order Sepiida; family Sepiidae; genus Acanthosepion; species Acanthosepion pharaonis. Next base: position 141,334 of record CAHIKZ030000661.1, on the reverse strand, counting down.
ACTGACCCGATACAGAAACGATGGCAAGATAAACCGCTTCATGGCCAATACTCTGCCCGTGCAAAACAAGCTGAGGTAGACAAACCCCGTACTCATCAGTGTTAGTCTAAAATGCAGATTCTTTGATAAGTATCCAAAAACAATTGACCATCTTGTATCAGGTTGGGCGGTATTGACACCTACTGAATATAAAACACGGCATGACAGGGTGGGCCAATATCTGCACTGGAAAATTTGCAACTTTTACGGAAAGGACACCACCTCAACCCGGTTAAGATCTGTAATAATTTTATGGGACTTTACAATACACACAGAGAGAATAATCAAAGCTAATCGGCCAGACATCGTGATGAAAGACCACAAAAACAAAATGTGCTTTCTTATTGACATGGTAATCCCTACAGACTGGGTTCTATAGCCTTGGATGACAACTGGTCTAGGAGAAGGAAAACTCTGAATTCAAACCTGCTCTTAGAGAAGGGTGAATGGAGTCTCTCTGAGCCTTGGTTGGCAATCCATTTAGTGTTGGTGTCACGATAAAAACACCCTTGATAGCCCTAGCGAAGCATCAAGAATTCAGCTATTTGACAAGATTATGAGCTACAAAGTATTGGTGAGTTCAATCTCGGCTGAGGCCGCAAGATGATGATGAATCCCTGCAGATTGTAATGTATCTTTGAAGATTTTCAAAAAAAATATCAAGATACAAGGATCATGAAATGGAAATCTCAAACATGTGGCATATGAGGACATCGATAATTCCAGTTGTAGTTGGAGCCCTCGGATTGAGTGGAAAATGTCATGATAGACGCATTGAAGGGAATCCTGTATATATATATTTTTTTAAATTGAAAAAATGGAAAATGCCATAATGCCATTTCTGATCTTAGGTCTCTGGTTGGGACCCGGAAGAAAATTAGCATCTAACAGAAATCCAGGGAAGAACAAGAAATAATAATAATAATAATAATAATAATAATAATAATAATAATGAATATCTGTCAGTATATCGCGCACATGTGGCTGTGATGCATGTACCTGGTATGATAATAATAATAATAATAATAATAATAATAATAATAATAATAATAATAATGGGCATATGAGGACATCGGTATTTCAAGTTATATTTGAAAGCTGCCGGTTGATTTAAAAACATTCCAATGGACTTATTGAAGGGATTCCTGGTAGCCCATGCCTTAAAGAAATACAAAAACTTTTTGCGCACAAATACAGCCCACACCTTACGAAGGGCTTTATCTATGTAAAATATGTATGTTTTTTTCTCTCAAAAAATGCTCAATGGAAAATGTCATGATACCATTTCTGACCTTAGGTCACTGATTGGGACCCGGAAATAAATGAGTATACACCAGAAATCAAAGAAAATACAGTAGAATCAATCATATCCGGAATCCCTCATATCTGAAGTGTATCATATCCGAAATCCCGCATATCCGGACATGATTTTGATGTGTATATTTGAACTATTTGGGTGATATGTAACTGATTTGAAATTTCTGTTTTTCAGGAAATTTACTTTGGATAATTGCTTATGCTTATTTCACCCTAATGGCTTCCATTGGTGCAAAAGATGATGGGAATAAGAGAAAAACAGCAACAACGGAGTTATCGCAAAAAGTGGAGATTTTAAATAAACTGGGTGTCATTGGTGAAAGTTTATTTTAACTAATGGCTGAGTTCAACATGGGAAAGTCAACATTGTATGATATAAAATCTCCCAAAGAAACTATTCTCCAGCGTTCACACTGTCACAATGAACAAAGAAATAAAAAAAAAACGTGATTGTGATGAAACCTGGACTGAAATTGAAAAATCTATTGAGAACTTTGTCAGTTTTATGGAAAGAAAGCCAGCATTCATCTATAGCAATTGCAGTAAAGTGTCTTTCGTTTTAAAAAAAAGTCAAAAAGCAAAACGAAATGCGGAAAAAAGTTGAGAATGACATTAGAAGAGAAAGAATCCTCATGCAACAGCGATTAAAATATCCTCGTTACATTATTTGTTTTGAATACGTGGCATACTTAATTGAATAAATTTTCATTAACATTACATGATTTATTTCTTTTTCCTTAAAATCAATTCCGTTATATTTCACTCACCATTAGCTTATTTTATTTACTATAAAACAATGAAAATAAATGTTAAACCTGATTTCATCTCTTTCATTTTAATCTAAATATAGTCCCTCATATCCAGAGTTTAATGCCAATTCCTCATATCCGGAAGGCCTTCTTAGTCCGGTTGTCAGGGGGATTCTACTGTAATAATACTGATAATATTAGGTTGGTGCATAATTATCAGGCGTTTTTGAAGGCGAGTTATTTGGTAATAAAAATTGCTGTTTTGTTTACTTTTTTAATAAAAGTATTATTTTATTTTCATGTTATAAAAATGCGTGTAGATTATAATACGCTTCAGAATAATCATTTAAAAATCTTGTTGAATTATGTTTCTTTTTTTGTAAAGTTTTTGTTTTAAAAACGCCTGATATTTATGCACCAACCCAATATAATCAAGAACAATTACTTCAAATAAAATTTTTAAAAAAAAAATTCAAATAAATAATATCGACATGTTTATCAAACAAATTTTTTTATTAAATTTCTCAAATTTCCGATTTTGTTGTTTTATATTGGGTAGGTGCATAATTATCAGTCGTTTTTGTCGGCGATTTATTTGTTAATAAAAATTTTGTTTTTGTTTGGTTTTTAATAAAAAATATTTTATTTTCAGGTTATAAGAATGCGTGCTGATAATCATAAACTCCGGAATAATCATTTAAAAATGTTATTGTTGAATTGTTATGTTTCTTTTCTTATAATAAATATTGTTTAAAAACGCCTGATAATTATGCACCAACCCAATAATAATAATAATAATAATAATAAATATAACAGAACGTGCAATAAACCCAATGTTGATAAAGTTAAACTCATCGATGGTTACGAGCATCTGGATTAAAGTCTGAAACTGAAGGTTTTATTCTTGCAGCGCAAGACCAGAGTCTTTTCACTAGGAATTTTTCAGGCAAATATCATACATAATAATGTGGATCCAAAATGCAGGTTCTGTGACAAATACCAAGAAACAATAGACCATCTAATCTCAGGATGTTCTATACTTGCCCCAAATGAATATAAAATCGTCACGATAGAGTGGGGCAATACTTAACAATGTGCAAACACTTTGGAAAATGTGTAAGCAAACACTGGTATGAACATCGGCCAGCGCCGGTTACAGAAATAGAAGATGTCACCATTCTATGGGATTATACCATCCACACAGACAGAAAAATTGAAGCAAATAGGCCGGACATTATTGTCAAAACCAGAAAGAAAAAACTTGCCTACTAATTGAAATTTGTCCAGCGGATTGTAAATTAAACCAAGGAATTTGAAAAAAATCAAAATACAAAGACCTGAAATTGAAATAGAAAAAATGTGGAAATTGAAAACAAGAATAATACCAGTGGTAATAGGTGCACTTGGAATTATAAAAAATGGAACAAAACAACACATTGAAAGAATCCCTGAAAACCCCAGCTTAAGAGACATACAGAAAATTGTCTTATTAAGTACAGCACACACACTAAGGAGAACTTTTCTCTATGTAACGCTAGCAACTTCATCGGAGATAAAAAAAAAAAAAATTAACATGAAATGTGGCCATAACAAACCTGCCTCTTTCCGCAGACTTGAGGTAGTGTGTCCATAGCAGAAATCGAATGATGATGATGATGATGATGATGATGATAATAATAATAATAATAATAATAGGTCGAAATGGAAACCGCAACAGAGATTAATAAAATTGATGTGAAAGAAATGAAGGAAGGAATTATGGCCGTTTTCTCTATTTTGTCACTCTTATTCCAAATAACACCTCATCTCTTTTAGTAGAACATCTGAGAAGCAAGAAATAACCTTAAGTTCGAAAACCTTAGAAATCCGCATTCATTTCCCATCCTTCGCCTCAAAAGACGATCGCCCATTCACCAAATTCTTTGTATTGTTTCTTTTGTCCATCCTCTCGCTCATTCCTTCTTCTTTGGCTTCTTTCCTTGCCATCCCTCTCTCTCTCTCTCTCTCTTTTCTCTGTCCCTTTCTCTCTCTCGTCGTCTGGCCTCTCATTCTTGTAAATTACTCTCTCTGTGCGTGCCTTATTCACAGAAAAGTCAAAAACATGGCCGCTTTCTCATAAACATGTCACTCTTTCCATTTATTTAAACGCGTAAAAATAATATACGCTTGTGTGTAAATTTGGAACGAACCCATGGCCTGAAACTCTTGGTCATTGTGTCTGTGTGGGGGCATATATTCATATATGCACATCTGTCTCTATTTTAAAGTGTGAGTGTTTAAGCCTAAATATATGTGTATGCTTGAAATTCTTGGTCATTGTGTATATGTGCACGTATATATTCATATATGTATATTTGTCTGTATTTTCAAGCGTGTGTATATGCGCGAATAAACGTGTGTGTATGGGCGAATTACTTGGACGTTGTGTCTATGAGTACATATACCAGGTGTAACAGCAAAATTGTCCAATTGTTAGATTAAGCTCTGAACCATTTTCTCTTCGAAATGATTAAAGGTATATTACTGGATTTCTCCTAAGTTTTATGACACTGCTGGAGTCTACTTTGAGTAATAAGAATCTATAATTACTCTCCAGAAATATCTTGATTAAATCGATCATAAACGAAAATGACGCTAAGGATCCGAAGCTCATGAAGTATTGAAAGAAATTTCAAATATTTATATCTATCTATCTATCTATCTATCTATCTATCTATCTATATATATATATATATATATATATATATATATATTCATTATGTATATATATATATTATTCCGGGATCATATTATGACCTTCGCCCACTCTAACCTTCTAACTTTCTATCCTGAAGTAACAAGCTGCCTCACACGTTTCACGTATGTTTTCATTTTCAAGTCTTTTTTCACTGGTCTTTGGACTGTCAAAGCTAAAACTCCTCTCTTTCATGCCAAACGTCTTATGGATTGAGTTGGATCTTTTCTAATTGATTTCTTTAGCTCTAAGTTGAAATGATGATCCCTCTTCCTGTTGTGACGTCCTGGTCCAGTTTTTCTCTCTATTATTCCCTCTTTTTAAAACTAATTTACCATTCTCTTGATGGTTCTTGAATGGACTTTGAAGATGGAAGCCAGAGTATGAATGTTGGTACCATTACTGAAGGCCTGAATGATATTTTCCTCTCACCATTGCTCAGTGGGAAAGACAATGGGTCTGACACAAAACAATTTTAACCTGTTCTCTTTCTAGTTGAATAACTCAAACGGGTTTTCAGTGATTCTTGCAACAAATGGTGTAAAGAAATATGTTCCGAAAACCGAAAGTTTTGAGGGTTTTTTATATATTAAAAATGTTGTGGAATGGATAATTATAGATTTACACTCGGTATGTATATATATATATATATATATATATATATATAAATCTGTAGTTATTTCAATAGACATCACTTTAGTCCAATGAAGTCCTAAAAAAGCGTCACACAAAATGTTTTCCCTATATATATATATATATGTGTGTGTGTGTGTGTACGATAAAAAATTCCCTATATATAAATATATATATATATATGTGTGTGTGTGTGTGTGTGTGTGTGAAAATATATAGTAAATACGAAAGAACTCGTTAGGTAAATAATCCAAAGTTCTTTAGTATTTTTGTTATTATTTTTAAAAATAGTGCTCGATACAAAAGAAGAACCTATAATTAGATATAATTATTTATTTAAAAATATGATTCCAACACGCTACATAAGAGAAACATGAGAACTCTTATGTAGCGTGTTGGAATCATATATTTAAATAAATAATTATACATATATATATATATATATATATATATATATATATATAAAATATACGATAAAATTTTTAAGGTATGCTATATTTATATAGCATATTTTATAGTGGTCAATAACTGTAAGACGAGTTCGAATTCCAGTCAGGTTCCTTACATTCACTTATTCACAAACTTCCGTCCATGAGCTATGCGTTAAATAGTAGAATTTCTATCTGGAAATATCATTGTTACTCTGAAAAAATATTAATACAATATTTACTTTACATTCTCAAATATGTTTCGGCTTTCATATAACGCAGAAAGGGTTGACAAGTCGTAAAAAAGCAAATGAATTAATCTATCAGATGAAAAAATAGGTTTGGCTACCGTTTACTGGGTACGTGGTGAAATAAAACAGTTGATAAAATCGATTTAACAAACACAAGTATAGTGCTGATGATTACGCTACTGAAGATTGAGTTACAGTTAAAACGTGAGAATACTGATTATCTGTCTATATCTCTGAGATGAGGCATTATGATTACTCGCAATTATTTACATTATTTGGACAGTTATCCTCACCTTCATCGCCATATTCACAGCGTTTCAACTTTTGTAAGCTCTGGCCTTCTTCAAGCGATTAGAATTTCGAACAGAACTATTTATTTTGTCCACCGGAGTAGACTGTTCTAGTTCCACGTGCCATGCCTCCAGATGTCTCAGTTATTTCCGTAGGCGATCATGGCTCTCCACAATTTCCTGTCGTTTGTTGCTCTCAATAAATTTTGTCTTTTTGTTATTTCTGTGACACTATTTAGCGTTTAGCTAATTAATTAAGCGTGAAAATTGAAAGCGAGAAATATTTAAGGCGAGAAGAAGCTATCATGAAAGACATACTGAGCGATGTTATTTTTTTAACAAAAGAAAAGTGGTAAAGATTTTATTTACATTTGCGAAGAAAAATTCGTAAGATCTCGGACCTGTCAAAATTAATTTATGCCATGACGCGGCGAATAAAAGATAGCAATCTGCCCATGGCAATAATGAAAATTTCAAATTGGTCAAGTGACTTACAAAGCGGAATGCTAGAAGATAATCAGAATTGGGTCACACATGCGACCAACAAAAGGATCAGCTGAGACCACACCAAAGAAAAAGGAAGGAATAAGAGAAAAAGGAAAAGAATAAACCATTAACTATCTTTCAGAGATATCATTTGGTTTTGGAAGAGAACCGCCTGTTTTATGTCCAGACCTTGCCACGATAAAAGTTTGTTACCTAGACAGACTGTTGGCGACAGAAGTACGAAGACGTTGAGGATACAAAGAGATTCACTTGACCACCCAGATAATCACTTGGCGAAAATATCGTTGATGAATTCCAGATGACATTCAGTTAAGATAGCGAATTAATGACCACAGTACGAGTCGTGGGGTTCTAGTCAGGGAAAAGAAAGAAAAGAAAAAGGAAGATAATTGTTTTTCTTTGAGTGATAATTGTAAACTGAGGCCAGCCTAGCCACACCCACACTGCCGAACGTTCATTGGCTGAATGGTGGCGTGAGCGATGGGCGAAGGTAAACATATGAGAAAGAAGGGAAACCTGTTGACGCCTCTGAGGGGATTGGTGTGAGATACCAATATGAGAAAGAAGGGAAACCTGATGACGTCCTCTGAGGGGATTGGTGTGAGATACCAATATGAGAAATGAAGAATTTGGGAGGACGATTCCCTTAAGAACCCCTCTAAAGCAGAAAATAATTGACCTAAAAAAATGGGAAGTGATAAATTTTCCTGTCCGAAAACAAAAAAAATCCTTATTGCGGATTTGGAATTATCGAAAAACCCAAACCACGACAGGCCCCCACCCGGTTTTGGTCGGCGTCCATATGAACGAACGTCCCCAAGCAGACGGTAGCAGTTGGGCAGACGCAGACAAAGTTGAGCTGTGAGCTCAGAGACCAGCCTCGCAGGAGCGGACTGAAAGATTCCACGCATTCCGACTTAGACTTCTAACCAAAAACAATTTTTTTTTGAAGAACGACTTAGACTCACATCACCAAAACAAGTATTACGAATATCGCCTGTAGATACCAAAAACCAGTTTATTGAAAAACAACTTAAGATATTAAGACTCGCCTAAGAAACGCAAAGTGTCACGTATCCATAGAAGCAGTTTGGGAGAAAGATGCAGTCCTGTATTCAGCAAACAGATATAAAAATACTTGTTATTCTTTTTTTTAACACATTTGAATCTTTCGAGTTGTTATTTTCTTTTCTTTTACATATACTTGTGCGGTGTTACATTTGCTCGAATTCGGATTGCACTTCGGCCCGACGACTGATTGATTTCGTCTACCTAAGATCAAATCACAACGTGGTTAGGTTAGACTAGAGGTCATAGCAGTTACTTCGGTAACCAGACGTTGGAGGCGAGCTGGGAACGACAAAGCTGATGCCGAATCTAACCAGATTTCCATCCGAATCAGCCAAGGGTTAGATCGTCACAGGATGGCACGGTAGAGGTCCAGGGTGACGTCACATTTCCCTAAATTCTGTTCCACCACCCATTTTCACGGATCAAATCAAAACACTTAATATGAAAGTATTTATAGAAAATGCAAAGGGAAGCTACTTTGTGGCGGTGGGAAATTTCTAAAGCCGAGATGCCAGATTAAGACCAATAATATTGCAGATACTTCTTTGGATTTTATCAAGAATCTCAAAATTTAAAGCGGAGCATCAGACCAGCTATGGGCAAATAGCGAACACACAAACAAATACAAAATACTATGAAAGTATAAAAATACGTGTTATAGTAAAAATACTAACAATACATTTTTATACGGTAAAATTTCTCAGTAATTCTAAAGATAAGACAATTTGAATAAAAAAAAAATCGACAATTGGAAAATATATTTCTTGGTCATTGCCGACGTGTTTCGTCAACCCGACTTTATTAAGACAAGTTTAAAAGCGAAATGTATTTTAGTTACATTAAATCTCTATCTATAAAAGGCAGGATGTGTGTGTGTGTGTGTGTGTGTGTGTGTGTGTGTGTGTGTGTGTGTGTGTGTGTGTGTGTAACGAATGCACGGTCGCAATTTTCGACGGATTTCCACCAAGATTTACATGCACATGCTCCAAGTTAGCGGAAAAGCCAAGACCGACTTTGCATTTCCCAACTCCCATCAATAGTGGAAATAATCGATTTTTCATGCTTCTACGGCAGGTTTCATGTAGTTTGCGGCCATTTTTTACTGGCCAGAGTGAGAGCCTATAGCTGGCTGCCACAAATAGGCAGGAAGATTCTATTGGCCAGCGTGAGAGCCAACAGCTGACTGACAGGAATGTTAACTAGCATGCTAGCATGCAAAAAAATCGATAGCTGCATTCGTCACAAATGGGAAAAATTTAAATCTGCATGGCACTTTACTCCAATTGGCACATTCGCTTGCTTAAACTCAACGTTGATTCTGATTCCGCAGAACTGGATTTGGTGTGAAAAAGTATTTGTTGTTAACATTCTTTTTTCATTCGGTTTTTCCAGTTACGAGTCCTTTTTTAAAACTGGTCGTTTTGTGTTCATTTTGTTTAGTTCTTTTTTCGTAACAGATTTAATGTTTAGTATAGAGCTTAGAAAAAATTCGCAGTGTGAGATAGGCAAGAAGTAAGACATGTAGCAACATCAGCACGGCAAAGGGCACTCCTTTAAAGGCAAGGAAGGGCAAAAATATTTTAAGTCAAGTGATAGCGATTGCTGTATGAGTCGTACGATTTTTTAATCAAGCACGAGCAACGCCGGAGCATGCTTCTAGTTCCTAGTTCAAATATAAATGAAACGCTTATGTGTAGCCTCCTTCTGGATGTTGGTAACTATTTTTTTTTACTTAGAATTTGTTTTAGTTTTCCATGTCGACATATTGTTAAATTTCTCTGAATAATTCTGATGATAAGACAATTTGGATTGTTTGGGGGTTTGCTATTTTTCCATAGCTGGTCTGATGCTCCGCTGTAAATTTCGAGATTCTTGATGAAATCCAAAGAAATATCTGCAATGTTATTGGTCCTAACCTGGTTATCTCGGCTTCAGTCATTTTTTTCCCCTTAGTGACTAAACTGCATGAATTTAAACCTTCTGCTAGACTGGCAGTTAGGTCTCACCGTTTTACTGTTGAACTAACTCGATGCAACCGTCAGTTCAATTCAAATAGTTTCTTTCTCGCACTTCTCACCTGTGGGAATCCTTTCGGATTCCTTGCTTTCCTGCTACACACAATCTTCAAAAATGTAAATGCAACGTTAATCGTCTTCTTCTGTCTTTTTAAATACTGTAGTCCTTGGTATGACGGTGAACTACATCCGGCAGCAAGGATGCTGATCGGGAGATTGGAGGTTTTGAGGAGCGCGGTACCATTTCTTAATTGCTGTTGCTCCCAGGTTCTCCCTACCCGGGATGCTAGCACTTGTTTTGGTCCAGCTATTGACAGAATGGATCCCTTAAACAAAAACAAAACACTAGGAAAGTATAAAAATACGTGTTATAGTAAAGATACTAGAAATACATTTTTATATGGTTAAATTCCTCAGAATTTTATATGGTTAAATTTCTCAGGATTTTATATGGTTAAATTCCTCAGAATTTTATATTTTTAAATTCCTCAGAATTTTATATGGTTAAATTCCTCAGGATTTTATATGGTTAAATTCCTCAGAATTTTATATGGTTAAATTCCTCAGGATTTTATATGGTTAAATTCCTCAGAATTTTATATGGTTAAATTCTCAGGATTTTATATGGTTAAATTCCTCAGAATTTTATATGGTTAAATTCCTCAGGATTTTATATGGTTAAATTCCTCACAATTTTATATGGTTAAATTCTCACAATTTTATATGGTTAAATTCCTCAGAATTTTATATGGTTAAATTCCTCCGGATTTTATATGGTTAAATTCCGCAGAATTTTATATGGTTAAATTCCTCAGGATTTTATATGGTTAAATTCCTCAGAATTTTATATGGTTAAATTCCTCAGGATTTTATACGGTTAAATTCTTCAGAATTTTATATGGTTAAATTCCTCAGAATTTTATAGGGTTAAATTCCTCAAAATTTTATAGGGTTAAATTCCTCAGAATTTTATATGGTTAAATTCCTCAGAATTTTATATGATTAATTCCTCAGAATAATTCTTAAGATAAGACGCTTTGGATAAAAATAATACAGTTGGAAAATATATTTCTTAGTTATTGCCGACGCGTTTCGTTAATCCGCCTTTATTAAGGCAAGTTTAAAAGCGAAATTTAAATTCAAATTTAATGGAAAATGTCTTCTTTTTATTCTGTTGTCTTCTTTTTTAACCAAATAGTCTTATCATCAGAATTATTCTGCGAAATTTAACAATATGTCGATATGGAAAACTAAGATAAATTCTTAGTGAAAAAAAAAACAAACTTACCAACTTGAGCTTTTCTTTTTTATTTGAATTTAATGCAACTAAAAACATTTCGCTTTTAAACTAGCCCTGATGAAGTGGGATTGACAAAACGCGTCGGCAGTTACTAAGAAATATATTTTCCAGCTCTCTTCTATTTATCCAATTTTTTATATATAAAAATACCTACAATACATATTCCTAGTAAAATAAAAAATAATACATATTATCTGTAGCTGCTATATGTAGCTGTCATACATTTGCGTTCAAAATATATTTAGTTGAAACCATGAAATTCTGTTCAATTGGACTGCTTTCTTCTGCCCCTCTTGCTCTTAATCTGTTCTGTGAGTATCAGATTCTCCAAGCCTTCTTTCCTCAGTACGTCTGCCAGAAAATTTAACTGTCTCTTCCTGATGTTACGTATAAGTTTCCTTTTCGTTTCCATTTTCTCCGAAACCACGTCGCTGCTTACATGTTCCATTCATAATATTCTGAGCATCCTTCTGTAGAAGCAGATTTCTGTTGCTTCAAGTCACTTCTATATTTTTGAGGAGATTGCCCAGCACTCACTGTAATACAAGAGGACAGATATCACCTAACAGCTTAGTACTCTTTTCCTTGTTTCTAGCGAAGTCTTTTTCCCCTGTTTCTTAATACTCTGCTTAGCTTTTGGAATATATTTTCCTAAAGCTTTCTCGTTTCACATATGCACCATCCAGGGTATTCTCAGCATCCTTCTGTAGAAACACATTTCTGTTACCCCAGGTATTCTCTTTATCAGTGAGGCGATTGTCCAGCATTCACAGCCATATAGTAGTTGTGCTCATTTTCGGTTTTCTCTGAAGACATTCTCTGGTTTATTTATATTTAACTTAGCATTCGGAAGACATCTTGTTATATACCGTACCTATGAACACTAATAGATATGTCCCAATCCTCCTAAATACGTTGGACACTATTATAAGTGTGTGTGGGGGGGGTAATATGGTGTCTATGTAGTCCACCACTAGAAGTGGTTTACCTACTTCACGCCGCTGGCGAGTATTTTATTTTGTTGCTGTTATAATGTTATTTCATTTCTAAATTCCGGTTTGTGGTTATTCCTCATTCAGTCACACATTCTAGGTTAAAACAGAAAGAAAGAAAGAAAGAAAGAAAGAAAGAAAGAAAGAAAGAAAGAAAGAAAGAAAGAAAGAGTTATATGCAGTTCCTATGAACACTACGGGGTATGCCCCAATCCTCATGAATTCGTTGGACACTATTTTAAGTGGGGGCAATATGCTGTCTAAGTAATGCACCACTAGAAGTGGTTTACCTATTTCACTCCGCTGGCGAGTATTGTATTTTTTATTGATGTTATAAAGATTACCATTCCATTTCCCACCTCCGTTTTGGTTATTCCTCATTCAGTAACACATACATAGATAGATAGATAGATAGATAGATAGATAGATAGATATAAAAAAATGAAGAGTGAACTAGATATGAGATGAAGAGACTGAGATAAATAGGAAGATATGAATTGAGGAATGACATAGATGGATAGATAGATAGATAGATAGATATATAGATAGATAGATAGATAGATCCTGAACTGAGATAGATGTTGGACACTATTGTAAGTGGGGGTAATATACTGTCTATGTAGTCCACCACTAGCAGTAGTTTACCAACTTCACGCCGCTGGCGAGTATTTTGCTGATGTTATAATAATTACCATTTCATTTCCAACCATAGTGTTGGCCATTCTTCATTCAGCAACCCTTCCTATGTTACAACAGATAGATAGATAGATAGATAGATAGATAGATAGATAGAACATGAACTGAGACAGTGTTATATACCTATGTACCTATGAACATTAATGGGTATGTCCCAATCCTCATAAATACTTTGGACACTATTATAAGTGGGGGTAATATGCTGTCTAAGTAGTCCACCACTAGAAGTGGTTTACCTACTTCACGCTGCTGGCGAGTATTTTATTTTGTTGCTGTTATAATGATTACCATTTCATTTCTAATCCCCGTTTTGGTTATTCCTCATTCATTAACCCTTTCTAGGTTACATCTTTTGCTATGCTCATGATCCTTCGGATTTCGGTGTCACATTTTCCATTCTCTATTAAAATAAATTGACTTTGGCGATTATGTCTCTTTAGATTCATGACTAGGCGAGATTTTCCCGCAGGTTGCTGTTTCTTTCGGCGGTAGTCAAGTTGCCAAACTGTTGCTTGAAATCTCTTCTTTATCTTTGAGGAGATCGTCCTGCATTCACTGCCATAGAGGAGGACAGATATTACGTAACAGTCCAGTGCTCTTTCCTTTGTCACTAACGAAGTTTTCTGTCTTTTAATGATCTGCATTTTTTGACATTCTAAGAGGTCTTCGGATGTCAGTTTCGCCCGATATTCCCCAAAATTTACAAATGACCAAAGATAAGACTTTTTTTTTAAAAAACGACATCTTGATCGGGTATATTATTTTAAATAGACTGAATAAAGAAAGAAAAGGCATGAAAATAAACTTTTCCTTTTCGTTTCCATTTTCTCTGAAACCACGTCGTTGCTTACATATTCAGTCCATGGTATCCTCAGTATCCTTCTGTAGAACAACATTTCTGCTGCTTCAAGTACGTTCTTCATGTTTGAGGAAACTTTCCAGCACCCACTGCCATACAAGAAGACAGATGTCATCTAACAGTTTAGTAGTTTTTTCTTTGTATCTAACGAAGTTTTTTTTATCTTCTGTTTCTTAATACTCTGCTTACTTTTAAGAATCTGTTTTCCTAAAGCTTCATCGTTAGACACATGCTCCGTCTAGGGTATTCTCAGCATCCTTCTGTAGAATCACATTTCTGTTACCCCAAGTCTACATCAAGTGTGAAGAGTGCAGCATATAGCCATATAGTAGTTGAGCACATTTTCGTTTTTTTTTCTAAAGACATTTTCCGATTTCTTCATACTTAGCATTTTAAAGGTACCTTTTTCTATGCCAAAACTTCTTCGGATTTCGGTGTCACATTTTCCAATCTCTATTAAAATAAATTGACTTTGGCGATCATGTCTCTTTCGATTCATGACTAGGCAGAGATTTTCCCGCAGGTTGCTGTTTCTTTCGGCGGTAGACAAATTGCCAAACTGTTGCTTGAAGTCTCTTCTTTATCTTTGAGGAGATCGTCCTGCATTCACTGCCATCGAGGAGGACAGATATTACGTAACAGTCCAATGCTGTTTCCTTTGTCACTAACGAAGTTTTTTGTCTTTTAATGACCTGCATTTTTCGACATTCTAATACGTCTTCGAATTTCGGTTTCGCCCATCATCACCAAAACTAAAAAATGATCTTGTCTCTAGGATTCACCGACTAATTGTTAGACATTTTCATGACGGTCGTCTTCGAGTATAGAATCCAGAGGTTGGCAGTGAACATTTCGGAGACAGTAGGAAAGCGTAGTGCAGGTTCGCAGTGGATATCGCAGCAAAGTAGCAGAGCGTAGTTCTTCCGTCTGTCATGTTCGCCTGACATGTTGGCTCTGGTCATTCCGATAGGAAAACAAAGATGGCCGCCTTTATACACGACGGATACAGTGTTGTGCGGCTTCTGATTGGTCAACCTCCTATTGGTCGACTATAAAGAGAAATAAGTCATTTTGACTCGCTCACTAGTTCCATACGGTATATACCCAAAAAACCGTAACACTAATGGCCTCAACTTGTCTGTAGGATTCACCGAGGAATAGCCACTACTTGTCTCTAAGATTCACCGAAGAAATGACCTCTACTTGTCTCTAAGATTCACCGAGGAACGGCCTCTAATTTTCTCTAGGATTTACCGAGAAATGGCCTGTAATTGTGTATAAGACTTTTTTTGAAAGCATATCTTGGCTTTCTTTCTTTCTTTCTTTCTTCTTTCTTTCTTTCTTTCTTTTTATGCGCCATGTCCTTTCAGGACGTAGGCGATCATGGCTCTCCACCTCCCTTTATCCCTTGCAGCTCTCAACAAGTTCCTACCCTGTGCCACCTCCCCCAGACCACATTCTGTCAACCACTTGCTTAAGCCCGCCAGGTATGTCACGCGTTGTTTTCACTTGTCTCTCTTTCTCTCTATTCGACCCGTGAATCAAAAATCGGTCATTCATCAAAAAATATAAATAGCAAAAAAATATTTACGGGTATTGCTAGTATAGATTATTATAATTGAAGACGTAATATACCATTTTATTGATAGCGAGCGGTTGACACTCCATCATGGTCTTTTGAAAAGGAGTAGATTTTTATCCCCTGTTCCCTGTTAGGACTGGGCGTACAGTCTAGGAGAAAGGCAACAACTCAAATAACATTGCTAACGAAATAGTGTTGATGAACACGTGTAGCGTTGATAATTTTAATTTTATTCGATCTTGACACAATAAACTAGTAATAATGGACCAATGATTGTAATCAGGCGGGGAATGGTCTATAGTTGTCTCTAGGATTCACCGAGTAATAGTCTTTACCTTTCTCTAGGATTCATCAATGAATGGCCTCTACCTGTCTCTAGGATTCACAGAAGAGGGGCTCTAATTGCCTTTAGGATTCATCTAGGAATGGCCTATAATTGTCTCTAGAATTCACCGAAGAATGGCCTACAATTGTATCTAGGATTCACCGAGGAATGGCCTCTTCTTGTCTCTAGCAGACACCGAGAAATAGCTTCTGCGTGTCTCTAGGATACCGAGGAATGGACTCTACTTGTCCCTGGGATTCAATGGGTAATGTCCACTTGTCTGTAGGATTCATCGATGAATGGCCTCTAATTGTCTTTAGAATTGACCGAAGAATGGCCTCTACTTATTTCTAGGATTCACCGAGGAATGGCCAGTAATTGTCTCTAGGATTAACCGAGGAATAGCCAGTAATTGTCTCTAGAATTCACCGAGGAATGGCCTCTACTTGTATCTAGGATTAATCGACGAATGGCCTCTACTTTTCTCTAAAATTCACCGAAGAATGGCCTATACTGGTCTCTAGGATTCACCGAGGATTGGCCGCTTTTTGTATCTAGGGTTCCCAAAGAAATGGCCAGTAATTGTCTCTAGGATTCGCCGTGGAATCGCCTTCAATTCTCTCTAGAATTCATCGACGAATGGCCTCTACTTCTCTTTAGGATTCATCGAGGAATGGCCTCTAATTGTCTCTAGGATTTACCTAAGAATGGCCCGTAATTGTCTGTAGGATTCACCAAGTAATGGTCGCTGCTTCTCTCTAGTATTCATCGATGAATGGCCTCGAATTGTTTTTAGAAATCACGGTGAAATGCCCTGTATTTGTCTCTACGAATCATCAATGAATGGCCTCTGCATGTCTCTAGAATTCACCAAAGAATGGCCTCTAATTGTATCTAGAATTCTCCGAAATTTCACGCTAGGATACAACAAGGAATGGCCTCTACTTGTCTCTAGTATTCACCGAGGAATGTCCTGTACTTCTCACTAGAATTAATAGAGGAATGGCCTCTAATTCTCTTTAGAATTCACCGAGGATTTGCCTCTAATTCCCTCTGGGATTCATCGAGCAATGGCCTCTAATTGACTCTACGATTCACCAAGGAAATGGCTACTAATTGTTCCTGGAATTCACCCATGAACGGCCTCAACCTGTCTCTAGGATCCACCTAAGAATGGCCCGTAATTCTAGGATTCACCGAGTAATGGCCTCCCATTTGTATCTAGAATTCGTCTACGAATTGCCTTCACTTGTCTCTAAGATTCACCGAGGAATGGCCTCTTTTTGTCTTTAGGATTCACCGAGGAACGACTTCTAATTATTTAGGATTCACCTACGAATTGCTTCTAATTGTCTCTAGGATTCACCTCTACGTGTTTCTAGCATTCAACGAGGAATGGCCTCTACTTCTCTGAAGGATTCACTGAGGAATGTTATCTACTTGTCTGTAGGTTTCCCCTGGGAACGTCCTTTAATTTTCTCTAGGATTCACTGAGGAATAGCCTGTACTTCTCTGTAGATTTCACTGAGGAATTGTCTCTAATTGTCTCTAGGATTCATCAAGGAATGGCATCTACTTCTCTCAATGATTCACCGAGAAATGGCCTCTAATTTTCTCCTGGATTCACTGAGAAACTGTCTCTCTAGGTTTCACCGACGAATGTCCTCTAATTGTCTTTAGGATTCACCGAGGAATGGCCTCTACTCAAAATTTTCTGTTGAGATTGCATTATTGTGTTAGTCAATTAGTGTTCAGCTGTTTTATTCAAGTCATATCTTAATCTTTGATACTAAATTGTTTCACGTCCTGGGTATGACGATAAACTGAATCCGGCAGCAAGGCTCCTGATCGTCATATTTCTAGAATCATGGTACCACCTCTTCATTGCAGTTGTTCGCAGGCCCTCCCTCCCTCCCCTGGGGTGGTATCACATTTTATGATACAAACTATGGATAAATAGTAAACACTCAAATAAAAACAAATCACGAAAAGTATAAAAATACATTTTTATATTAAAGATACCAGTAATATATTTTTATATTAAAATAATTACCAACAATACGTATTTATAGTAAAATAACTATTTCATCTGTAGTTGAAGGCATATAATTCTGTTCAAAATATATTTAGTTGAAACCATAAAATTATCTTCAAAATATTTAGATTTCGGTATTAAATAACCTATTGAGTTTAATATGCAGCTAAACAAAATAAACCCAGCAGCATGAAGGAAATCTTCCATGATATTAAACCATATGATATCCTACAATTTCTTAAATCAAACTGTATCCCAAAATGTAAATTCAACGCCTTTAGTAATAATTATATATATACACAGAAGCTGAGTATCAACTACCATATATTAAACTGTGAAAGCAGAATAAGATATATCCTATTTGCATTCCTTCAAAGCGCCCAACAAAATTCAATTTCGGTATTATTAGCTTGGTACAAAAATAATGACGTAATAATGTCGTTTTTTGACGTTAAAAAATATGTCAAAAAACGACATTATTACGTCATTACTTTTGCATCAACCTAATAAATGATCTATAAATAGTTGATGTATCGTTAAACTCCAAACCCTAATATTTATTATTTGTTATATTAGTTGAAGCCATAAAATGGTGTTCAAATTATTTACATTTCGGCATTGAATGACCCATGGAGGTGTTGATATGCCACTAAACAAGATCAACCCATAAAACAGCCAACATGAATGAAATCTTTCAGGACATTAATCCATGTAATATCTTACAATTTCTTAAAGAAATCAAATTGTATTCCAAAATATAATGCAACATCAATCGTCATCTTCTGGCTTCTTGAATCCCGTTCATGTTTTGTCCATCCTCCGTATACTCAGTCTTTTCTCTCAATTTCACTCCCTGTACCACAACCCTTCCTACCAGTAGCACTTCCGCCTTTCTTAGAATGAATAATGATAAAAAAAAATCTTTCATTTTTGTCCGTACATATATATATATATATATATATATATATATATATATATATATATATAAAAAAGGAGAAAAAGAACAGATGGAATAAAATTCCTCTGTTAATTTTTAAGAAAGTGGTCAATACAAAGTAGAGCAATATATATTAATATTTTTATTATAAGAAATTATAATAACATTTTTTATTATAATATCTTATAATAATACTAAAATTTTACATATATATATATATATATATATATATATATATATATATATATTTATTTATGTTAAAAAATTTATGTTATAAAATTTTTTTAAATAAATAATTGTATCTGCTCTACTTTGTATTGAGCACTCTTTTAAGAATAGTATTTGTTGGTTATTGGAATTCATTCCGTATATACCAATCATATACTTGTGTATATATATATATATATATATATATATATATGATAAATATCAAAATATCATGGCACAGCATTATATTTTCTACAATAAACACCGGTGCTGCTGCTTCTATGTGTCATATCCCTTGAGGATGTAGACAGTTATGGCTCTCCACAACACCCTATCCTCTGTAGCTCTTGGTAATGTTTGACTTTTTACTATCCTTTCCACCCACACCCCAGTTCTTCAGTATAATGATGCCATCTCATAAGGAAGGTGGCCTACTTCCTCTCCATGTCTCATTTTACCTTCAATATGCCCTGTAAGTGTCAAATTTTCCAAGCGTTCTTTCCTCATTAAATATCCAAGAAACTTCACTATCTTTTTCTGATTCTGATTAGATGTGTCCTTTTTTTGCCATTTTTCTCACGAACTCCTTGCTTATACACACTGTCCATTGTATCGTCAGCATCTGTCAGTTTTCTCTTCATCTGCATTATCCAGCATTTACTGCCGTATATGAGGATTTACATTATATAACAGTTCAGCATGCTTTTCTTTGATTTAAACGATTTTTTCTGTTTCTTGCTTAGATTTTGGAAGACATGTTTTGCTATTACATTGCATGTTCAGATTTCAGTGCCATATTTTCCATCCTCTGTTAAAAAAAAACCCTTCCCAGATCTTTAAAATTCTCTTTGTTCTAATCGGGGTTTTTCTGTTTCTTGCTTAGCTTTTGGAAGACATATTTTGATATTTAAATGCATATTCAGATTTCAGTGTCACTTTAAATAGATCTCAAAGAACATTAAAAAAAAATAAATAGAAACATAACAAGAACAAATAACCGAAATAGTGAAGTCAACAAAAATATTAAAAATAAATAAACATATTTTATTGAAGCAAATATCACCAGAACTACAACAATGATTAAACACGCACTAACATACTCAGTACTGTGTACACTATGATGAACAAAATAACAAATCCATATGTTGGGCATAAAGCGACAACACTATCCAGTAGATTAACTAGTCATCTGTCTAGTTATTGTGCCATTCGTAGTTTTATGTGCGAATGGCGATATGAAAATAAAATACTAGGTTCTGATATATTTACAACTATATAACAATACGCGTGGGTACGTCGGTGTGATGTAATACCACATCTAAGCCACGCTTAGGAAATCAATATAACAATACGCCTCAACAATACGCGTGTAATATACGAGATAAATTGTAGAAAAAAGGTTCAACGTTATTGATGCAAAAACAAAAAAAATTAACAAAAGAAAAAATGGTCTTCGGTTTAAGATACATGGTTGTCAGCAAAAGAGACAGCCCAAAATGTGAGCTACGTATTTGGGATGGGAAAATTAAGCAGCTCCAGAAATTTAACTGTAGTAACATAAGCTGTGACACACAAAAAAAAAATGTGAAAGGATGACGCCGGCAAAGAGCGAAAGATGCTTTTCCGAGACTAAGCAAATTGGTTAAGCGATGTATCCTGAAACCTGGGACTCATGGTCAGAAAGCGAACGTTCTAACCACTTGGCCATCATAGACCTACGTTGTTCTTGATTTTCATCAGCGACCTTCCGGGTGGCATCTCTTGCAGTTTTAGGGGTATTATGTTTACTAGTGAGCTAGCCCAAATTACTTGACTCACTTTATAGTCCACCAATAGAAGGTTAACCAATCAGAAGACGTAGAATATTCAATCCGTCGTGTATAAAGGCGGCCATTTTGTTTACTCTATCCGAATGTCCAATCCAGTTTGTCAGGCGAAGAGAAACAGAAGGAAGAACTACGCTCTGCTACTTTACCGGGATATTCACTGCTAACCTGAACAACGCTTTCCTACTGTCTTCGAAATATTCACTGCTAACCTCTAGATTCTATACTCAAAGACGACCGTCATCATGAATAACAGGACTCAGACGAGAAAAACTTTCTGATGCGACGGAGAGAACAAACTTTCCTTGCGGTAGATGAAGCTATTGATTCATTCAATATATTTGTCCCATCACTTATTTTCTTTATTTCTTTAAGCATTTCGCCCCAAGTAAGGCGGGAGGGCTACTAGCATGCAAGGGGTTACAGCAAGAGTAAAGAGGCGTGATAGAGGAAAGGATGAAGAGAAGAACGAAGAATTAGATCAAGGCATCTGAAGATGTCGATTGACATTACATTTCAACAATTGAAGATTATAGCTATCTGTGAAGCAAGTAAGCGGAAGGGAGTTCCACTGACGGGAAGTGCGAGAAATGAAGCTATTGGAGACGGGTATAAAAGAGGGCTATATTTGGCTGTTTCGACAGTGAAAGGGTGGGACTGAGATGCCAACCTAGTAACACGTTTAAATTCATACAGTTTGGGAACCAGTAAAAGTAAGTTGTTAATGCAGTTCTCATGAAAATAATTGTAGAAAAGACAGGGAAGAGACAGCACGTCTGTAAGAGAGTGAATGTAGAGGAGATGCCTGATTATGACCTATAACATTGCATATACGTCAGATCTGGATTTTGTCGAGGACCTCGAGATGAACAGCGGGGGCAGAAGTCTGGTGAGAAGACATATCCTTGTCTTACACCCCAATTTTATTTTTTATATATTTACTGAACACTGAATTTTCTCTCGCATTCAACCTTTTTGCTACCAGTATACGGTCTGTATTATTCCAGTATCTTTCCAATTATGTCAAGATTGCCGAGCAGTTACAAAATTTCTTTCCAAACTTTATCAAATGCTTGCATACTCTATAAAACAAAAAAAACAGGTACACGTCCTTCTGCAGTTGTGTTGCATCTTCTGATTTTATTCCTCGTGTGCTATTCATCAGAATTCGGATGATATGTTTTCTTATAGGGTCTAACGGATAGGTGAATTGTCAGCGTTTTCTCTGGTGGTCAAGTCGCTACCGTTTCGATTCCTGTTCGGGGGTGCCGTTTCTCTTTAGTAAAACCTTTTGATCTAAACCAGTTCTGAGGAATTTTACAGTTTTAGAAAAAATAGTGACGTCAACTCAAACACGTGTACCCACTAAAAATAGCATTTTCTGTAATAAAATATGTTAAAATAAATTTAATAATAATAATAATGTGTGTGTATTGTGTGTGTGTGTGTGTGTGTGTGTGTGTGTGTGTGTGTGTGCAAGTATAGTATTGGTGTATACGGAATAAATTCCAATAACCAAAAATACTATTCATCAAAGAGTGTTCAATACAGAGTAGAGCAAATATAATTTATTCGAAATTTATAATATAAATATGTTATAAAATCACTACAAAAATAGCCATTTTGTTTCAACACTTCTGGCGTCTTATCAAGTGATAGTGTTGAATCTTACTTGATAAGACACCAGAAATGTTGAAACAAAAAGCTACTTTTGTAGTGATCTTATAAAATATTTATGTCATAATTTTCGAATAAATTATATATATATATATATATATATATATATATATATATATATATATAGAACGTTCTGACCATGAGACCCGGGTTCAAATCTCACCACAGTTCATTTATCAAAAAGTAGACTTCCTGATGTTATCGGTCTGGAGTGGGGGGCCATGCGTGCGTCACCTTTGGAAAGTGCCTGAAAGCTATACCAAGGGTTGACCCAAGCCTTGTGTGTGAAACTGGGTAGATGGAATCCTTGTGTGCCGTCGACTGTTCTGCTAACACGAAGTCACAAGTCATCGTGACCGAGTGTTTGAGTGTGTTACCTTGTTCACATTGTTGATCACGCTAGATAACACGCACTCTCCCAGTAACTAAGGTCAGCTCAGCATAGTTGCAGTATAAACCACAGGTCGGCTCTGTGGGTGTTGAACAAGCACAGATGTGTCTGGGCGAACATCTGTAATAGGGATTGGCTAGCCACCCTCATAGACAGGTATCCTTGATACGAGTGGCCAGCTATTATATATTTATACATATATATATATGTGTATATATATACTTTCTCTCTCTGCTCTCTCTCTCTCTCTCTCTCTCTCTCTATATATATATATATATATATATATATATATATATTATATATAGTTAGCCAGCTAGTTTTGTCAATCATTTTTACTGAGTAATGTATCCGATTCACACTGAATTCACCCTCTATGTGGCCATGTGCCGAAACTAAGCCAAGCTTAATAAATATATATATATATATATATATATATATATATATATATATATATATATATATACTAGACAATGCACGAAAATAATACGTTGGTTTAAATACACTTAAGTGAAATTATCTCTCTCTTTTTAACCGAAAATGAATCAACTTTTCTTCCTTTTCAATTCATTTCACTCTTAAATACTTTCGCGTTAACCTTTATTTTAACTTTTACTTTCGCCCTACTTTTACTTTCACTTTCGCCCCTACTTTCATTTTCACTTTCGCCCCTACTTTCATTTTCACTTTCGCCCCTACTTTCATTTCACATTCCAACGACAGGTCTCTTAAGTTTTATTTACATTGTTTATTACTCCATTCTTCCACACCTTTCCAAACTCCCGCCAGTTTCTCCTTCGTCAAGTGTCCCTCCCACCCCTAAATACACTCCTCCTTTAACTCTCATCCCTTCTTCACTTCCGTTTTTACTTCGTTTGCACAACATAAACTCTCACACTTTTCACCATCATTATGCTAATGCGTGTCATTATTATTATTGCCACTTGCGGTGGCGAGGTTGATGCCTAAATGTTTCCGTCCGTCCAAGATCCACCCCAGCCCACGGGCACTTTCAGATATTATTGCCTCGCTTCAGGTTACGTTACAAGCCATTAACCGATGAGGGAACGCTGTGGCCCAAGCCGGCAACATGAATCAAGCCAATTGAAGGAAAGGGTTCATAAATGTCGCTAGAAATTATATTTCCATGAACGAGGATAGGAAAGAGGACGACTGGTCGCCATGAGGCGGATGTGATGACAGGGAGATATCAAAGAAGAAGAGAAAAATGTGATTGGTCTATGATGATTGCAGATAGATAGATAGATAGATATTAACACAATCAGCTAGATAGATAGATAGATAGATAGATAGATAGATAGATAGATAGATAGATAAAAGAATAAGATAAATAAACAGATAAATAATGTGAACATTGTGATAGATATTAACACAATGAGATAGATAGATAGATAACCTGTTTAAATATTATTATTGCTGATAGATACATAGATAAATAGATAGATAGATACTAACACAATCAGCTAGATAGATAGATAGATAGATAACCTGTTTAAGTATTATTTTTGCTTATACTTAGATAGATAGATAGATAGATAGATAGATAGATAGATAGGTAGATAGATAGATAGATGCGAACAGACTGTGATAGATACGAACATGCTGAGATATATCGATCTAGATAGATAGATAGATAGATATTAACACAATGAGATAGCTAGCTAGCTCGATAGATAGATAGATAGATAGATAGATAGATAGATAGATAGATAGATAGATAGATAGATCGACAACCTGTTTAAGTATTATTATTGCTGATAGATAGATAGATAGATAGATAGATAGATAGATAGATAGATAGATAGATAGATGCGTACAGACTGGGATAGATACGAACATGCTGAGATAGATAGATAGATAGATAGATAGATAGATAGATAGATAGATAGATATTAACACAATGAGATAGCTAGCTAGCTCGATAGGTAGATAGATAGATAGATAGATAGATAGATAGATAGATAGATAGATAGATAACCTGTTTAAGTATTATTATTGCTGATAGATAGATAGATAGATAGATAGATAGATAGATAGATAGATAGATAGATAGATCATATTAACACAATCAGCTAGCTAGCTAGATAGATAGATAGATAGATAGATAGATAGATAGATAGATAGATAGATAAAAAGAATAAGATAAATAAACAGATAAATAATGTGAACACCGTGATAGATATTAACACAATGAGATAGATAGATAGATAGATAGATAGATAGATAGATAGATAGATAGATAGATAGATAACCTGTTTAAGTATTATTTTTGCTTATACTTAGATAGATACATAGATAGATAGATGTGAACAGACTGAGATAGATAGATAGATAGATAGATAGATAGATAGATAGATAGATAGATAGATAGATAGATAGATGCGAACAGACTGTGATAGATACGAACATGCTGAGATATATCGATCTAGATAGATAGATAGATAGATAGATAGATAGATAGATAGATAGATAGATATTAACACAACGAGATACCTAGCTAGCTAGCTAGATAGATAGATAGATCCAGAAGTTATTATAGTCAAGTTTTACAACACACTGATTAATAGTGTTGCATCAGTTTTCTATCTTTGTCCGACTTGTCTACCTGCCTTCAATAAGCTTCATTTTTTTCCCAAAATTCAAAAAGCCCACCGCTGATCCCAGCCGTCGCTCTGATCCATCGTTTAGAACAAACTTGAATAACGCAATTATGCGAGAACAATTTTGAACCAGACCAAAAGACAAATAGGCAAATAGATATGAACAATGTCGAACGGCCTAAAAGGTGATCGTCATTTGATTAATACATTATATGTTTATTCAACTCATCCCCTAACCATTTGTCATTTCTGGTCATTCCGACTTCAGTTGGCCCCCGCGAATGCTTTCAAATTTAATCCGTGATTCATCACTTACGGGTAAAGAAAGCTAAAAACATTGTCCGGTATGAACGTTACAAAATAACGGACACTGGCTTTTATATACAGAGAGATTATATCATCCTGCAGTTCTATATTTACGCCAGATGTCTATTGGTTATTCGTGCAGATGAAGCGACAACAATTCTCTTCAAAAATGTCCATTACTTTTCACATTCTTCCTCTATGTGGCGTGTCTCTTCAGTACGTAGGCGATTCACG
Organism: Acanthosepion pharaonis; assembly: GCA_903632075.3. Lineage (NCBI taxonomy): Eukaryota > Metazoa > Mollusca > Cephalopoda > Sepiida > Sepiidae > Acanthosepion > Acanthosepion pharaonis. The sequence goes on along the minus strand of CAHIKZ030000661.1, from coordinate 115,315 downwards.
ACCTCCTGCCCTTTAATAGCTGTCTATTCACAACGTTTCCGGCTAGTACGCTCCAGCCTTCTTCAGGATCTGACTATATTTCTGAGATGAGGTATTGCAACTATTTACACTACTGTTACACGATTTGGACAATTTCGTTCCGGCCCTTCAGTATCAGTCTATATTTCTGAGATGAGGTATTATGTACATTATTTACATTATTCGGACTATTGTCCTCATCTTTGTCGCCATATTTATTACAACGTTTCGGCCCTTCAGTATCTGTCCATATTTCTGAGATGAGGTATTATGTACACTATTTACATTGCTCGTACTATTGTCCTCATCTTTGTCGCCATATTTATTACAACGCTGCGGCTCTCTTCAGGATCTCTCTATATTTCTGAGATGAGGTATTGTAAATACTTACATTACTTACATTGTTCGGTCTGTTTTCCTCATCATTATTGTCATATTCACGACGTTTCAGCCGTTGTACGCTTCGACCTTCTTCAGGATCTGTCTACATTTCTGAGATAAGGTATTGTAATTATTCGCACTAACGTTCATTGCTCGGACTGTAGTCCACAACTTCATTGTCATATTCCCGATGTTTCGGCGGTTGTACGCTCCGGCCTTCTACAAGATCTGTCTATATTCTGAGACAAGGTATTGCAATTATTGACACTATGTACATTGTTTGAGTGTTGTCCTCATCTTCGTTGTCATATTCGCGATGTTTCGTCCGTTGTACGTCCTGGCCTTCTTCAGGATCTGTCTGTATTTCTGAGATGAGTTATTGTAATTATTGAAACTATTTACATTGTTCGGACTGTTGTCTTCATCTTCGTTGTCATATTAACGACGTTTCGGCCGTTGTACGCTCCGGCCTTCTTCAGGATCTGTCTATATTTCTGAGATGAGGCATTGTAATTGTTTACACTATTGACATTGTTCGGACTGTTGTCTTCATCTTTTTTTTTTTTTTCCATATTCACGATGTAACTTCGACCTTCTTAAGGTGATTGGAATTTCAAACTGAATCCTTTATTTCGTGCATGGGGGGGTAGATTGGGCCATTCCTTCTCCACGTGCCATGCATCTTCCGGATGTCTCAGTATCAGTTATCTCTCTCCAATTTATTGTCCAACACTGCTGTAGACGGGTATTGAACCCACAACTCTTTGGGTCAAATCACTGGATTCAATCAACGTTTTATCCACCATGTTTTCTTTGTGGATGATAGTAATTTGTCTCTTTTACCTTACCCCACACTTCCTTTTCTGTCATTTATTTACAAAGGCTTGTTGGATGAGTGACTGTTTACCTTTTGCAATAAGTTCCCGTCCCAGGAGTATCAAATTTTCCATTCCTTCTTTCCTCATTATCAATCCCAAAAATTTCACTTTCTTTTGTTTTTTATTTTTTTTGTTTTTTTTTCTGTGTTTCAGGACATAGCTCTCCACAATTTCCTGTACTTCCTAGCTCTTAATCTAATTTGTATTTGTTAATTCTCCTAAACCTTGTTCCGTCATCCATTTACTCAATCTCACTAAGTATGTCATGTGCTGTTTCCCTCTGTCTCGCTTGCCTTTATTCTGTCCTGTGAGTATCAGATTTCCCAAGCCCTCTTTCCTCATTGTGTGCGCTAGACATTTCAACTGCCGCTTCCTGATGTTAAATACAAGTGTCCTTTGTGTTTCCATTTTCTCTAAAACTTCGTCGATGCTCACATCTTCGGTACCTATGAACACTAATGCGTATGTCTCAATCTTAATAAATACACTGGACACTATTGTAAGTGGGGAGGTAATATGCTGTCTAAGTAGTCCACCACTAGCAGTGGTTTACCTACTTCACGCCGCTGGCGAGTATTGTATTTTGTTGATGTTATAAAGATTATCATTTCATTTCCAACGTCCGTTTTTGGTTATTCCTCATTCAGTAACCCTTTCCACGTTACATCTTTTGCTATATCCATGCTCCTTCGGATTTCGATGTCATTTATCAGCCACTGTTAAAATAAATTCGCTTGGGCGATCATGTCTCTTTCGATTCATGACTAGGCAGAATTTTTACCGCAGGTTGCTGTTTCTTTCGGCGGTAAACCAGTTGCCAACCAGTTGCTTCAAGTCTCTTCTTTATCATTGTGCAGATAGTCCTGCATTCACTGCCTTAGAAGAGGACAGATATTACGCAACAGTTAATTACTCTTTTCTTTGTCACTAATGAAGTTTTCTATGTTTTAATGATCTGCATTTTTCGACATTCTAATACATCTTCGGATGCCAGTTTCGCCCGATATTTCCACAAACGTACAAATGACCAAAGATAAGACTTTTTTTTTAAAACGAGATCTTGATCGGGTATCTTATTTTAAACAGACTGAATAAAGAAAGAAAAGACAGAAATAAACTTTTCCTTTTCGTTTCCATTTTCTCTGAAACCACGTCGTTGCTTACATATTCAGTCCATGGTATCCTCAGTATCCTTCTGTAGAACCACATTTCTGTTATGCCAAGTATACTCTTCATCTGTGTGGAGATTGTCCAGCATTCACAGCCATATAGTAGTTGAGCTCATTTTCGATTTTTTTCTGAAGATATTTTCCGATTTCTTGATACTTAACTTAGCATTTTGAAGGCACCTTTTGCTATGGCAATGCTTCTTCGGATTTCGGTGTCACATTTTCCATCCTCTGTTAAAATAAATTCCTTTCCTTAATCCTCCATTTTCTCAGATTTTCTTCCCACTTCCACTTCCTGTAGCTCCCCCTTGGGATGAAATGATTAAAAGAAAAAAAAAATAATATAAATTTTCAAAAATATTTAGGTTTCGGCATTAAAGAACCCATAGAGGTGCTGATATGCCGCTAAACAAAACCAACCAACCAACCAACAACAACAACAACACACACACACACACACACACATATATATATATATATATATATATATATATATATATATATATATATATATATATTATGAAATGGACATGTCCGACAATTATTTTAAGACATTTTTATGTGTATACATTCTTTTTATAGATATATACTTAAATAAATTACTTAAATATTACTTAAATATTTGTATCTATAAAAAGAATGTATAAATATAAATGTCTTAATATATATATATATATATATATATATATATATATATATATATATATATATACAATGAATAATACAAAGTAAAAGTTAATATGAATTTTGCCAAATTTACCGATAAAACAAAACAACTAATTCGAAAATTTAAATGATTTAATAAAAAAAATTGACAGAAAGAACTTCACACACCTTGAAAATAGATTCATATTACTGCACACCACTGCAAATGGCCTAATCTGAAGAAAAAAATAGAAATCCATTACACCCTATCTCTCCAGTGGGTCTAAAACTGACTGTAGGGTGAAAGAAAGGAAATAAAATTGGTTGTTTCAATTAATATGCACAAGGGAGTAACTGAAAGAGAAAATGAGGAAAACATCAAGATGTTGAGATTCCACACAACAGTTAACAAAAGGTTAGGAAGGAAAGGCCCAACATTACCAGAAAGATCAATAACAGTGGAAGAAGCTCATTTGCATGAAAAGCTGGGTTTTTTTTTTTACCAATTTAAAGCAATAGTAATACTAAATTTTGGTTAAGGAATGCCGAACACTTACTAAAAAAGAAACAGTTAACATTACCATTAGAGGTGACGAGAACGAATACTACACTTTGATCTTATCCAATGGCCAAATGTTTCCTGTATGGAAATCACTTGTTTGCCATTATTATATATCTTAGTCTATTTCTTTCTATCTATTTATCTATCGATCTATCTCAATCTTTTCCCATCTAGATATCTTGGACTCTTTCTATCTATCTCAGTCCTTTCATTATCTATCTCTCTATCTCAGACAATTAATCTCTCTCTATCTCTCTCTTTATCTATTCCAACCTTTACACACAAACACATATACACATGCACACACACATTTATATATGTGTATGTGTGTGTATGTGTGTTTACATATACATGTGTGTTTGTTTGGTTTGGTTTAGTTAGGTTTATGGCATATCAACCTCAATGGGTTATTTCATGTCGACAATTTTTTTTTTATTGCTGGTAATATTTTCTTTCAAAATAAACTATAGTTGGTAATATCCTTTTTTTCTGGTATGTATTATAACCTATTTTCACACTTTCACAGTTTTCCCCTCAGTTTGGGTGTCAACTATTTGCCCATAGCTTGGACCCTAACAGGTGCTACCGCCCCAGGTCAGGGTGGACCTTAGAATGCCAGCACTAAGAGGTCATTCCATGCCCCTAAAAACCACATGATCAGAGGCTTTGCTGTTGGGTGTAGTTTATCGTCATACCCAGGACGGGCATATGTGTTTGTGTCTCTGTATATATTAATGGATGTGTGTATATATATATATATATATATATATATATATGTGTGTGTGTGTGTGTGTGTGTGTGTGTAAATATATATATATATATATATTACAATAAACGTGCAATCAATTTACAAATACATGAATTATTCACACAAAACTAATGCAAAGGTTAATGGTTTAAATGGCGAGACATCCATCATCGCAAACAATTCAAATAGTACACAAAAAACTCCAGATCCGTTATGAATGAATTGATCCTTGTTTATATAAATTTCTGCCATATTAGTTATTATTTTACTACAAGCTTTCGTCTGTTCCTACAGACATCTTCAGGTATAGAATAGATGTTGTTCTTGTTTTTTTTCTCTTAGTAATAAGAGGACATCGAAAATATATGTGTTATTGTATCCGAAATGCTATTGAAAATGAGTTATTGGTTTTTGAACGCGCCAAAGCAACGCTGAGTTTGATTTTAAATTTTTTAAAGTGTTTGCGTTTATACCAAATATGGTGATGAACAAATTTTTACTGGTAAATTTTACTGTCTATATTGAACTTATTACTAAGAGAAAAAAAACAAGAACAACATCTATTATATACCTGAAGATGTCTGTAGGAACAGATGAAAGCTTGTAGTAAAATAACAACTAATACGGCAGAAATTTATATAAACAAGGATCAATTCATTCATAACGGATCTGGAGGTTTTTGTGTACTATTTGAATTGTTTGCGATGATGGATGTCTCGTCATTTAAACCATTAACCTTTGCATTAGTTTTGTGTGAATAATTCATGTATTTATATATATATATATATATATATATATATATATATATATATATATATAAATATGAATATTTAATAATATTTAATAAATTACAAACATTATTCTGCTTATTTTTAGCATAATCCGTTCATATTCATGGATATTTTTCCATGTATTACAATCCAAAGAAACATGAAATGCACTGTAACAGTGAAAATCATTTTTATTTTAAGTGTTTCATTGCATTTCTTGTATTATTTGATTCACATACACGGGAAAATATCCATGAATAGGAACGGATTATGCAGAATAATGGTTGCAAGTAAAAGAGAATTTGCTGCGTAACTACAAAAATATATATATATATATATATATATATATATATATATATATATATATATATATATATATATATATTTTTCGATTATAGGTGCTGTTCAACTTATAATTACATGAATCATTCATACAAAAAACAAATATAGAGGTTAATGATTTAAATGGCGAGAATACAGACATCCTCACGTATGGAAATAGATTTGTTCTTGTTTTTTTACTTCTCGGTAATAAGAAGTATTACCGGGAAGTATTACCGGGATGTTATTACCGAGAAGTAAAAACAAGAAAGAACTAAAAAAGACCTTATGCAACTGGAATTTATAAACAGGGATCACATCATTCATTTTGAGGTTCGGGGTTAGTGTAACTTATTGAAATTGTTTGCGAAGATGTATTCTCGCCATTTAAATCATTAACCTCTATATTTGTTTTTGTATGAATGATTCATGTAATTATATATATATATATATATATATATATATATATATATATATATATATATAGTTCACTGCAACCAGCGAGCAGATTTTTTTCTCCTGATGATGGCGTTGTTGGCCAAAACTAGTCAAGGAATCTAACTGAAATAATAAAAACAAAAGAATATTAATATACAACCCAGTGTGTCAGAGGATTTTAATTTTGTAATATTTTTATTGTTCAATATATATATATATATATTATGTACGTATGTATGAATGACTGCAGATATTCATATCAAATTATTGTTTGAATTCATTGATGATAGTAAAACACATTGCATATATGTTTTCGTGTGCCTCTGTGTGTGTGTGTGTGTGTGTGTGTGTGTGTGTGTGTGTGGCAAATAAATGACAAAGTGGAAAAATTCTGTGTAACGCGTTTCGACCTCTAAGAGGACTTCATCAGACTAAAGTAATATTCTTCGTCATAGAATTATATTTTTGCAGAGGGGTGGGGGAGATGCAAAATAAACATTCGGACATAATTAATGTATCGAGTGGAGAAGCTGAATATTTGGTAACAATAAATTTAAAATCTTGTGCTTTTATGATTCTTACATTTAAATAATCTTATTTTAATATGAAAGAATATATATTTTATATTACTTTAAAAGTTACTTGAAATAGACACCACAGTTATAATTATTATACAGTGTGTAACGTGTCTCTTGACCTGCAAATTTATATATATATATATATATATATATATATATATATATATATATATATATATATATATATGAAGAAAAATATATACGGAAAAACAAACAAAAATTCTAATATGCAATAATATAATGTCAACGTCGGACGTTTCGGTCTAATAGACCATCTTCAGGACATATTCATAAAACATAATTAACATAGACCATATTTAATTCAACATGAAAAGGACGATGGACATAAGAGCAAGACCAATCCAAACAGATAACTGAAATGTTTTATAAGATCAGCGTTCCGTTTAAATATGATCACGTCGTCGTCACGTGGGCGATGTTGTGAAAACGTATTCCTAAAATTTGAGTATTTTGAATGAAAAACGAAAAGAATTTTATTTTGGTCTAAAACTTATATGTATATATATATATACAGCAAAAAAAAACAAAAATTGCCTCAATATAGAAGTGTATTTCATGCCGTTCTGTACTTGGTTATCATCAGCCCCTAAGTGTCTGTCTCGGAGCATTCTTCAAAATTTATTTTCAATGTCAGTCTTCCTCTGGTAGACGCCTTGTTAATGAGAATGGGTTTGTGTTAGCGATTGGTGGTGGCGTAAGGTATCTTATTCCGGGGACAGCGGTCTGGGCTTGGGCTTTATTTATGGCCAGGATATAATTAATATTACTAGTAATCACTCGGATTATATACCAACGAATCGATTACCTGTACTATATATATATATATATATATATATATATATATATATATATATATATATATATATATATATATATATATTTGCGCGCTTGTGTGTGTGGAAACACGTTAAAAGTTGTAGCAAACGAAACTGTTAAATGCGCTAAAAATTGAAAAATGAAGCTTGTGAAATATTTTGATTTTTTATGCTTATTGTCTCGATGATAAAATCGAATGTTCGATTTGGAGGTAACTAAACAAATGTCATTATTTTGAACAAAAGTTCATTGATTTATGACACAAGAACTTAAGGATACAAAAATGTCATGACCCTAATCTACACATCCTTCATATATGAAAGAAATGGCAAAATATATAAAATACATATTATAACGAATATATTGGTGTTTCATTAAGACGGATTATACGTAAGGGTGTTTCATTAATACGGATCAAAATCAGCAGTAAATACATCAGTGTTATTGGTGAAAATTTATTTATTTCTCTATTGGGTCATGTTATTTAAGTCATGGCAATTATGTGTGAAAAATAACATCGCCCGAATGTTCGCCAAATCAGAAAGGAAAAGAAAAAAATCTTAATTCACATTTAAAATCGGTCCAAGTTATTGGAACATATATATATATATATATATATATTTTTATTAAAGACATTTTATTATGTTTAACGTTGTTATTTTATAGATACAAGTATTTAAGCAAATGCTCTGTTTATGATAAACAGTATTAAATAACATTTACCGGCCTGAATGTCCGAGAAATTTTCATAGAAAAAATTGTTCTTTGACCTTTGATTCTTAATATGATCCATTTGTTTACATTCGATACGCCAGAGCAGTTATGAATGTACGCTTCATGGAAAATTGAGTTTATCGAAGCGGTTCGGTTCGACCTTGTCTGCCGAACGCTTCTTTGTAGCCTAGCGGTATGTGCGCGTATATGACGGTTCCGTATAAATGCAGGTTCGAATTAAAAGAACGAATATTTTCATGAAAAATCTCGGACATTCAGGCCGGTAAATGTTATTTAATACTGTTTATCATAAACAGAGCATTTGCTTAAATACTTGTATCTATAAATAACAACGTTAAACATAATAAAATGTCTTTAATAAATAAATTGTCGGACCTTGTCCATTTCTTAATATATATATATATATATATATATATATATATACTCGATTCTCCCGTCGAATTCGACGTATGAAGGTCAAGCAGATCAGTTCCTAGGAAACCGAAAACCCGACAACAACACAGGAGAATTGATTATAGTGGTGAAGGTTTCGTTAGAACCATCCACACTTTTTGAAAGGCCGAATACAGAGACTTGGTGCGCTACGTGCCACAAGGTCCCCAACCGACCCTCCGCAGGTTTTGAATTCAGAGTTGCCCTTCTCCTAGACCAGTTGCCATCCAAGACTATAGAACCCTGTCTGTCCTAATATTTACCTGTAGCTGGAGGGAGAGAAAGAGGATTCACACCTTTCCCAAGGGTATTAGCACGTAAGAATCTGGAATTCGAACTCGGCTCTCCTATTCCTCAATCCAAGCCGCTATCTATTACCCCACGGTGCCTCCTCTCTCTCTCTCTCTCTCTCTCTCTCTCTATATATATATATATATATATATATATATATATATATATATATATATATATATATATATATATATGTATATGTATGTATGTATGATTTAGTCAACAAAAAAGTATAGAACTAACAATGCATCAGAAGCTATGTATAAGACATTTCGTAAAATATATCTATTGGATGCTTTGGTACACATCATCAGTGATGTTTCGAGCCGGGGTTAATTAGAAGCTACGGGTCTTTCAACATCATACCGCCTCTCCACGGTGATCCAGCCGATACTGCAGCAGTGTTTTCAGCTGAACGGCGTAAACGGGCATGCAATTGTGTTTTCCAATCTGCTACCGACCCAGTTTGTTTAAATTTACGAACAATTTTTTTTCCAATTACACTCTTGAAAATTTAACACGTTGTTTGATTGTAAATAGTTGATATTGCCAAAGACTTAAGTTGTTAAATCTAAAAGAAAAAAATCATTAGACGCTTAAACTTCATTCACATTTGAAATCGGTCCAAGTTATTGGAACACCCTTTATAAGGAAATCTTTACTATTTACCATTTTATAAAGTTCAAATTGATTGGCAATTAGCTGCTGTTTTGCCAGCCAATCCAATAAACTATAGAATAAATAGTGTAAATAAAAAATCTAAAAAATAAATCGTGTTTAACATATCTGTTGTAATTCCTCAAGAACAAAAAAATGTATAAATTTACTTTCATCAGGTTTTAGGTTTTATTACAATTCTAATCATCGATCTTTAAATTTTGAAGATTATATTGTGTTACTAGAACACCCTTTATATATGGTATTTATCAATTCACCCACAGGAATTGAATGTGGCACAAGGCCTTTTTAATGTGGGTATGTCCGAGCCCGTAGGCCCAGCCAAAAATAAAACCCATCTAAACCCGTCCAAGCGGGCTAGTTCCGTCAACCTCCCCCCAACGAAACCCTACCCTTCGGCGGAGCTTCGTCAGGGTTCCTCTCTGCAAGCAGAGAGTTCGACAGACACCCGGCTCGGCAGCTCACAAAGATATATATATATATATATATATATATATATATATATATATATATATTTATTATATGTGCGTGTGTGTGTGGAAACCCGTTAAAAGCTGTAGCAAAATTCAACAGATTTAACTCATTTTGCGCCCAAAGTCTGCTACAGGTTTGAATTTCAACATACGCATTTATTAACCAATCAGCCACGTATTTTTATACGCTCGATGTTTGTCGAGGAAATTTGCGTGATCATTCCAGAAAATGATCAACAATATTTTCCCGCCTAAAAATAGATATTAAGAATTGATCAAAATATTTATTAACCAATAAAACTTCTAGAACCCTGGAGCCTGTTTCCCTGTCATAAATACGATCAAGTAAATAAATTCTCAATTATAAAACTTATTAGAAATTTGTAGAACTGCGTTTGAAGATTATTTATTTCTTCGATTTTCACAGGCTTTTTCCTTTCTCTCTCTCTATTTCTCACTCTCTCTCTCTATATATATATATAGAGAGAGACAGACAGACAGACAGACGGACAGTGGAAAACGCCTATGAAAGTCGTGCAATTATATATATACTTTATTATAGGATATTACATTCGAACATATATGTAAAACCGCTACATAAATGCATTCATGTTTCGATGCATATCAACACATCTCATCAGGCAGTGCTAAATGAGGATTGTAGCGATTTCACATAGATGTTAGAATAAAGAATTATCGCTCTACTATTGGATTGAGCCCGATTTTTAAATTTATGTTGTGAACGTTTGAATTTATACATATACACACACACACATATATATATATATATATATATATATATATATATATATATATATATACACACACACATATATATATATATATATATATATATATATATATATAATTAAATAAGGAACAAGTATGAAAAATCTTCATACATTTGACAAGTATTACGTCTATCTTAATCTTAGTAAAGAATAATATACGATCGAACCGGCGCTGAACTACACACAGAACAGTCCTTGAAAATGAATGTGACAACATTCGAAAGTACCCTGAAAAATACAGGGTATCCATAAAGTGCGTGTGCACTTTAAAAATTTATAACTTTATTTGTATTTAGGATTAGAAAGAAGTAAATTTATATTTTTTTAAGGTTTTATTGAAATTTTATTTAAGTTTCCACATGTCCTCCATCATTAGCAATACAAAGGGCAATACGATTTTACATTTGCCAACTGATTTACAGTAATGTCTGAAATCACAATAGTTATTTTAGCTACACTTAAAATTAGATACATTAAAATTTATAACATTTTTTACAGATTATTTCTATCGCAAATACAAATAAAGTTATAAATTTTTTAAAGTACACACGAACTTTATGGACACCCTGTATATAACAAAATAATAGTCAATATGAATTTCACCAAACTGACCGATGAAACAAAACAACTTCGTCAGAAATTTGAAAGACATAATGAAAAATTGGTAGACAGAATATGTCCATATTATTTAACAAAATAAACGTTTGGTGGAATTCTGGCTGCCAAATACACCTTATATATATATGCAGAGCATGTAATAAATAGCAGGAATTGTGTCTTTGATTTTAGTGTGGACCGTTTTTTGATTTTTTTCTAGATCCCATCCCTCATATCACATCAAGGTTCAAGAATCCTTGTATATAAGATCCCGTGAGCCTTCCCTCTGTAAACAGAGGGCATGCTTGCTGGGTCTGGATGTCATTAGACTCTAACATTCTTGAAATTCATTTTTTTTCTCTTACATTCCATTCGTTATCATTAATATTAATATATATATATATATATATATTAATATTAATATATATATATATATATATATATATATATATATAATTTATTTGTTTAAACGTCATTATTTTTAAATGGATAGTCATATTTGAGTAGATACTCTGATATTATTTATTTACGTCAGATCTAATGACGGTTTTCCCCCAGCGGACGAAGGTTCGAATACTGCAGAAAGGTGCGTATTTTTTTTAAACGGGATTTCTCGAATATTCAGGCCGGTAGATGCAAATAAATGAATATACTGTTTAATAAATAAAAACAGACCATTACTGAAATACGAGTATCCATTTCAAACTGAGATAGATAGATAGATAGATAGATAGATAGATAGATAGATGTGAACAGACTGAGATAGATAGATAGATAGATAGATAGATATGAACAGACTGAAATAGATAGATAGATAGATAGATAGATAGATATGAACAGAGTGAGATAGATAGATAGATAGATAGATAGATAGATAGATATGAACAGACTGAAATAGATAGATAGATAGATAGAACAATATTGACATAGATAGATAGATAGATAGATAGATAGATAGATGTGAACAGACTGAAATAGATAGATAGATAGAGAGAGAGAGAGAGAGAGAGAGAGAGAGATAGAAGAATATTGACATAGATAGATAGATAGATAGATAGATAGATAGATAGATAGATATGAACAGACTGAAATAGATAGATAGATAGATAGAGAGAGAGATAGAACAATATTGGCATAGATAGATAGATAGATAGAGAGAGAGAGAGAGAGAGATCTGAATATGGACAGAATACGAAATTAAGATAGCTAGAAAAAAGTAAGTAAGCATATATATAAAAAAGAAAAGCATTTATATATATATATATATATATATATATATATATATATATATATATATATATATACATACATATAAAAACAGAATTAAACACTAATATTCCATGGTCTAAATTTATTCCATTGGAATCGTAAATACGATCCAATTCATCAAACCCACAAAATCAAAAAGAAAACAAAAAAAAAAAAACAACTCCGGAAATAAAAACAGAATTTAGAGTTCTACCTGGATTCTATCCTCTTGAAATTTTTATTCAAAAAAATATACATGTATGTGTATGCACCTATGTATATATATTTGTATATTTTACATATGTATGTGTATATTTACCACTAATATTATTATCTATCTATCTATCTATCTATCTATATATATATATATATATATATATATATATATATATATATATATATATATATATATATTGTTTAATTTATTAGTTTAAACATTATTTTGAAATGGGTACTCATATTTGAGTAGATGGTCTGTTTTTATTTATTTATTAAACAGTATATTTATTTATTTAGATCTTACCGGCCTGAATATTCGAGAAATCTTGTTAAAAATGTGTGTCTTCCGGCAGGATGCGAACCTCGGCAAGATGTAAATAAATAAATCTACTATTTCATAAATAAATAAAAAACAGATCTACTCTAATAAGAATAATAACAATTAAACAAATAAATTACAAATCTGTCAAATTTAATCCATTTCCTGTGTGTGTGTGTGTGTAAAAATTCTGATATGACTAAAGTTATATCTGTAAAAAGACGTTGCATTACTGAAAGTATGAATTATTAAAAGGTATTACATTACCAAAAAAAAACAACAGTAGTATCAAAATTTACTCACTTCGTTTATTAGACATTAAATTACATCACTTAGCATCTTCAATACTTTAGCTTGGCTTTCAGTTAATATATATATATATATATATGAAGAAATATAGTCTTAAGGTGTGCTATATTTATGGGATAAAGTGCTCAATATCAGAGATGGAGCGTGTGTAAATATAAAAGTGAACATTGAAGTCAACACTTAGAGGCGACAGTCTGTTTCATGCTAGATGCAATCATCAGGCCACTTGATTGCGTCTAGCATGAAACATGTTTATCACTATTATATATATATATATATATATATATATATATATATATATATATAATAAAAAGGCTTAAACACTAATATTCCATGGTCATAATTTATTCCATTGGAATCGTAACTACGATCCAATTCATCAGACCTACAAATTCAAAAGGAAAACAGAAAAAAAACAACTCCGGAAATAAAAACAGAATTTAGAGAGAGGGTGATTCTTCCTCTTGGAATTTTTATTCTAAAAATATACATGTATGGGTATTTATATATTTATGTATATGTATATTATGTATGTATATTTACCACTAATATTATCTATCTCTCTCTCTCTCTCTCTCTCTCTCTCTATATATATATATATATATATATATATATATATATATATATATATATGCACATTTCATTGAATACGACCGAGAAGGTGGTTTTATTTAGTTTTTTATACAATTTCTCATGCGATCTAATAATTTTTTTAATAATTAAAATTATTAGACCGCACGAGAAATTGTATAAAAAAAACTAAATCAAAGCACGTTTTCTATCGTTTTCAATGAAAATGTGCATGAAAGAAGGATTGCTGCCTAAATACACACACACACACACACACACACACACACACACACACACACACACACACATATATATATATATATATATATATATATATATATATATATATATATATTTTACAACGGCCATAGATGTGTAAAAGTACGACCGGAAAAAATCAACAAAAAAGATGATATCTTGATATGCTCTATTTTTTGGGGCGCTCTGGACGTTGTTATACACCCAGGCGTTATATATATATATATATATATATATATATATATATATATATATATATATATAAAACGTGGACATTACGCCCAACACGGTTTCGTGCTAAACGCAATCTTCATGACCTGACGATATTGTTTAGCATGTAACAGACTGTCGCCTCTGGGTGTTGAGTTCAATGTCCACTTTTAAATTTGCATACGTTCTTTCCCTGATATATAGCTTTTTAAACCTTAAATATATCATACCTTGAAATATATATACATATATATATATATATGTGTGTGTCTGTGTGTGTTTGTATATTACTTTCAGATGGAGTGTATCTGTAAAAGGAACGAAATGAATAAAAAGGCAAGACGGACAACGATTTTCCCCGACGCGTTTCGTCTTCTGAGGGACTTGCATTGATAAAGTCCTCAGAGCACGAAACGCGCCAAATAACTGTAGTTTTTCCTCTTGTCACTTTTATTCACACACACACACATATATATATATATATATATATATATATATATATATATATATATATATACTTATTATAAAAAAACCAGGTTGTGTGTGTGTGTGTGTGTGTGTCTGTTTTATATATTGGATCGGATTTCCTACATTTATTAACCGATTTCAACAGAACTTCACAGGACTACGTAAAATTACCTTACGGTGGTTCTGACAGCGCCAAAAATTGGAAAAACACAATTGTTTTTGCACGAAATCAGTTTGAAAACACGATTAAGAGGCATTAATGAAAGGGGGACAACTCATATCGAGTTATACTTATCAATGTCAAGTTATCGAGTTATACTTATTATAAAACCCAGGTTGGTAGTTTGTTTGTTTGTGTGTGTGTGTGTGTGTTCGTTTATATATGGGATCGGATTTCCTACATTTTTCAACCGATTTCAACAAAACACCACTTTTTTTGGCATGTAGTGTTTCTTATTGTCTTGCACACTTTTTCTTTATTTTTACATTCAGAATGCTTCAAAAATTCCATTTACAAGACAATTGTTTATAATAAAATTCTATTCAATCGGTAGACTCATAACGATTGAAAACAATGTTTTTGCGTGAGTTTCGTAAAAAAATAAAAAATAAAAAAAAAACTAATTAAGACATGCATGTTTGTCAACCTTAAACAATAATCTTTGTCAATTTTATTTTTCAGTCTTTATGATGGTCGATACTTGATCTATCCCTTACTGCTACATCCCCGGGCAACGCCGGGCTCTATTGCTATATATATATATATATATATATATATATATATATATATATGGCAAAAATAATAGGAAAAGTAAATTCTCGTCACAAAGTTCCTCCTCACACATTGAGATCATCCTACCGGCTAACGGGTAGAGTTGTAAACTATGAAATATCATTTTCAGATACCCGGCCCGCATGAATATACGTCTTATCAGGAAAATGGTTGGTCGACCAACACTGAAAGCTCACGGCATTACGCTAATGGAAGAAATTCTGATGAATCATTTTGCGTCAACCCTGTACGTGAATGTCGTTTAATTATGTTTTGGAGATGATACTTACCTGGCACAGGAATCCGTCCCTGTGCTGGTCGTATCACGGCTATGATGAGTTCTGACTAGCTTAGACCACCTCTGATCAGCTTGGACAATATATGACCAGCTATTACCAGCGGCCCGAGTAAAGACACTCGAGACCCCACGTTAAAAACTGAGCTTGTGTCACAACCTGACTCAGTTTGGTCAGGTAAATATCTACCAAACATACACACAGGGCATTTGAAATGCAGCGTACATTCGAGTAAAGGAAAAATAAAAATGTTAATGTAAAAGTCATCCACGTTCTTTGCAATCGAGAGCAATAACTTCCTGATATAGACCTTCATTTTGAGACCAAGTAAATGGCTATCTCGAGTGGTTTACACACTCTGATACTTACCTGGCACAGGGATCCCTCCGTGTGCTGGTAGCATCACGGCTATGGCGAGCTTGGGCCGGCTCTGAAAAGCTTGGACCAGCTATGACCAGCTAAGATCAGCTCTGACTAGCTTAGACCACCTCTGACCAGCTTGGACAAGCTATAGTCAGCTAATACCAGCGACCCGAGTGAAGACACTCGGGTCCTCACATTAAAAACAGACCTTGTGTCATACCCTGACCAGTGGTGGGGTCAATTAAATTCCTACTACATATACACACAGGGCACTTGAAAAGCAGCGTATATTCGACAAGAGGAAAAATAAAAATATCGATGTCAAACTCGCCCACATTCTTTGCAATCGAGAGCAATAACTTCCTGATATAGACCTTCATTTTGCGACAAAGTAAATGGCTCTCTCGAGTGATTTACACAATCTGATACTTACCTGGCACAGGGATCCGTCTTTGTGCTGGTAGTATCACGGCTATAACTAGCTCTGACCAGCTTGGACAAACTATGACCAGCTAAGACCAGCTTGGACCAGCGGCCCGAGTGAAAACACTCGGGTCCCAAGGTTAAAAAATTAACTCGTGTCACAACTTGATTCAGTTTTTTTTTTTTTGGTGGTGTGGGGGTGTGGTGGGGGGAGGTTGTGTGTGGCGGGGGAGGTGTCAAGTAAATCCCTACATTGTGTCTTGCCATGAATTGTAGCTACAATATTCGCCGACACTTCGTATCCGTTTCGCTAGATCTTTTTACCGCAAAATACTCTCCCCGCTCCCTCGGTCCTTCTTCAGCATTTCAATATGTTTCACCATAAAAGCAGAAATTGCTGTTCGACTTAAACATATCGCTGAGTATTTGTTCAGCCATCAATCTAAAATTGCAAGCCATTTGCACAAATTGTATACGCATTCAAACCGCCTGTCTAAAACAGGCAAGATTGATTCATCTGCAATTTTGTTTGTAATGCAAATTTGTTGATATATATATATATATATATATATATATATATATATATATATATATATATATATACGCACACACATACACGTATATTTATGGGGTTGTTATTGCAAATTTGGGGAGATACATTTACATCCAACGGCTTTTATATCAACAACGAAGTAGAAAAGAAACATGTGGCTATATTTTAGATTAGACTGGATAAAGTGAGTTAAATGCAAACATAGATAGATAGATAGATAGATAGATAGATAGATAGATAGATAGATAGATAGATATGAAGAAGCTGTGATAGATAGATAGATAGATAGATAGATAGATAGATAGATATGAATAGGCTGTGATAGATAGATAGATAGATAGATAGATAGATAGATAGATAGATTTGAACAGACTCAGAAAGATAGTTAAGTAAATAGATTATCTATAAATAAACTGTAATAGATAGATAGATAGATAGATAGATAGATAGATAGATAGATAGATAGATAGATAGATATGAAGAGGCTGTGATAGATAGATAGATAGATAGATAGATAGATAGATAGATAGATAGATAGATAGATAGATATGAATAGGCTGTGATAGATAGATAGATAGATAGATAGATAGATAGATAGATAGATAGATAGATTTGAACAGACTCAGAAAGATAGTTAAGTAAATAGATTATCTATAAATAAACTGTAATAGATAGATAGATAGATAGATAGATAGATAGATAGATAGATAGATATGGATATGAAGAGGCTGTGATAGATAGATAGATAGATAGATAGATAGATAGATAGATATGAAGAGGCTGTGATAGATAGATAGATGAATAGATAGATAGATAGATAGATAGATAGATAGATAGAAGGAGACTGTGATAGATAGATAGATAGATAGATAGATAGATAGATAGATAGATAGATAGATAGATAGATAGATAGATAGATAGATAGATAGATAGATAATGCTGGTCCCTTACATTTCCATTTCTTTTGACCTCCCATTTCTAAGGGAAATATTTCCTTTTTCCTTAACGATGACACAACTGAAGAAGGCTGTAGAATGGACCGACTGAAACGTTATAGCAGCAACAATATCAATACAATGCTTGAGTTCAGTGATCTAAAATATAACCCGGAAGGAAAGACAAAAAAAATATAAAGCAAGACATAGAAGCGTTTACTCAACAAATCCATTTTAATTTAATTATTTATTTTCATTTATTTTTTATCATTCAGTTTTTGTTTTGTTTTTTCGTTTTTTCGTTTAATATTATTCTTCAATTTTTCTCATCTTTATTTTTATTTACCTTATTTGTTGCCAAATATTTTTCTTACAATATGGCTCAGTTAAAGTTCCAATTTAATTTCCCTAAGTGGCTAGCCCCGCGGAACAATTTCAACTTTTTGTGATGTGTTTATTTACAATTAGTCTATCCTGTTCCCGTTATTAACAGCGCGTTCCGAGTAGAAAGAGGCATTATGGGCAGGGATGGAGGGATAGATTCAGATGCTTCTTAGATAGAGGCTGGGTTGGGGTACATCCTTATTTATTCTGTGTTAAGCGCATTTAAAAAAATAAACAATAAAAAAAGCTACGCGGAAAAACATTTTATCAGAATGCAAACTAAAGAAAAACTGGTGCCAAGATTTTTTTTTTTTTTAAATCAGTCGTCAAAAAAAAATATCGTTCATTCATTCAAACGACTGCAAAAATCTTAAAGATATTAAACTAGCTACCTCCAAAAAGTTTCTAAAAAGAAGCCTGCCATAATGAAAAAAGGCCCCAAACTTAATAAAAACAAAATTTTATCGTCAAAATATTTATGTTATTATTAAGAGGAAAGACCAAAGTATTTTTTCATTATTTTATTAATTTTTTAAATCCTTTCTAGCACATTTGAAATTTTGGTTAAAAATCTTGTTTTTCTTGCGTCAGTGGGTGGGTAGAAGATTAGTATAGGAAATTTTAGCGTCATTTTTCTTGCTTTTCCCTAATAAACTAATCACCCTAGAAATACTGCATATTAAAATAATAAGTAAGAAAATATATTTATAGATCACAATACAAAGAAAAAAGCTTTTAATAGCATTAAGGACAATATAAGATTATATTTAATGATACATAGAGACCAATATTAAAATCTGTTAGACATAAATTCGGGGATTGGTTTTTAATTGTTATTCAGTTACAAATTGATCCCTCTAGAATTACTACATAATAACATAACAATCCGTATAGTAATTTGAATATATTTAAAGAATCACATGCAAAATAAATAATGACATAGTAATAACGTTGATTTGTATGGAGTATCCTGTGACGATTAATGTCACTACTTAATGATAATTCTTAGAATGTTTATTTTAATGTTTTATCTTGGAAATGTTTGTTATTAATAAGAGGAAAGGCCAAAGTATTATTTATTATTTTATTAAATTTTTTAATCCTTTCTTGCACTTTGGAAATTTTGGTTAAAAATCTTGTTTTTCTTGCGTAATTGGTCAGTGAAATATTTACAATTAGTGTTTTTGTGCCATTTTTATGGATACTTCGGAGACAATTAAATGCAGTTATTAAATTTAGTACCTCCAAAAAAATGATGAAAAAAGGTCCCAAACTTAATAAAAACAAAATTTTATCGTCAAAATATTTATATTATTATTAAGAGGAAAGACCAAAGTATTTTTTTATTTTATTAAAATTTTTTAATCCCTTCTAGCAAGTTCGAAATTTTATTTAAAAATATTGTTTTTCTTGCATCAGCGGGTAGCCCAAAGGATAGGGATTTTTAGCGTCTTTTATGGCGTTAAAAAACACATTTTTTTGGAAATTCTTGCAAAAATGAAATAATTGTCGGATTTTAATTAAATTTTGGGGAATTATTCGCAAATGAGTCGAATTATTTTTGAAAGTTTTATTTTTAGAAAATCTTGGTAAAAATATTTTTGTTTTAACTTTTTTTTTTACCTCCAATTAATTTTATGAAATTTCGAGAAATTAAAATTCCAGCCACTTCATATTTGTATTAGTTAAAAACAGGACTCCTTGGAGAATTGAAATCAACAATTTGTTTTTGTTAAACAGAAACACCCTTTATCGAAAATCTGCTCTTAATCATAAAGTAAAAAAATGGAATAAAAATATGATATTATTTAATTAGAAAAGCTTTTAATTGCTTTTATAAATAAGATATATTAAGGACACTATTCTCTTTAGAAAAAAATTCTCGATGAATAATGACTTTTTACAAGAATTGTTTTGATTATTTTAATTTTAATTTATTTAATTTATTAAACTTTGAATCAATTAAAATTCTCTATTAACTTCAGCCTTTTAGATTATATCAGTTTCAGCCTTTTACATTATATTATTATTACGTGAAAACTATATTTACTAATAATCAATGGAAAACTTTAATATAAATCATCAAACATCAATATTTTTAAAAGAATTTTTTATGTGTTTAAACGTGCCACTTTTCGTAAGTACTGGCGACCATACACGCCATTATCAGAAAATAAGTGCAGTAACTACAGTAAATTTAAAGACAACATTTCTAAAATTTAATAAAACTTTAGATTACGGAGAATATGTTCCTAAATGTTTAAGATTACTGAGTATTAAAAAAATATATAAAAAATGTTCTCGCATAATTTTCTTAAATTATGTTTCACAGATAAAGCCTCCGGAGAACAACTTTAGACCTGTCATCACGCTGTCAACACGTGAAAACAGCGACTATCGGGTTAAAAACACAAGCTACTGTCGGGTTAAAAATCCATTTATTGCGATATTTTAAACTTAAAGTAAATAATATTTGTTTCAAATCACATTAATTATACTTTAAATCAGCTAATATTCCTCAAATAAAGTTTTAAAAAAATTATATTTTATTTTTTGAAGAATTTTTAATAAAGAGAATTACATTGCGATGAAAAACGACTAAAAAACGGGTCCTAATCTGCTGTTTTAACAAAAAAAATTGTTTCCAGTCAATTTTTAAATTAGATTTTGAAATGCAGCGACAATGTATTTTAATTATTGGGAATATTAAATTTAATCTAGTAGCTTGAAATTAAAACTGAAATAAAAGGTTCAAGAAACAAGAAAGACTTTTCATTTTTAAAATTAATATTAAACACTAGATATTGCGGGTTTTTTTTGGTTTTTTTTTTTTTATTATTTTAGAGATCCCGAAATAAAAGTATAGTAGAACAACAACAACTCAACAACTTATATTAAACAGTTATAAAAGTTCCCAATATTAGGGAAATATTTTAAGTACCTTCGAAATTTACGTCTTACTTTCTGTGACAAAATAATCGGGCCGCGAGGGGAAAATATTTGAAAAATAGTAAGCGTGTCGTCCCAAATAAACGTCGTGCCCGGAAGAAAATTGAAGGGACGAATTTAATAGCAAACCAGGCACATTCCCTCCGCATTCCATTGATGAAAAGTAAGTTCCTCTCGACCAGCTTCTTCTTGCGAATCAGTGTTCTGTAGAAACGACTCCTAAGAGGATGTTTCCCCGATCACTACAATGTTAACCTGTTCAAGTCTAGGGTCCACCATTACAATCCCTACATATCCCGTGAAGTGTGCCTCGTTCTCTGTAAACATATATCTCAAGTGACTCTTGGGCCTTATACTGGGTGAAAATTGTTGTAATTATTGCGAGGGGTGAAGTTTTATGTTCGTTTGCCTTTAGGAGATCTTTCAAATTTAGATGGAGGTTAATTAGTTTTTCAGTTTCGTGTTGGGATAGTGACTGGTGTAATATTACAATTTCTGTTCCCTTTATTAGTGCATCAAATTAAGATCGCTATAATCATAATCAGCTCAAATCTAGGGTTAACCGTTTTCTTACCCCACATATCTAAATAAACCGTACCTATTATTCTTTAACCCTCTACTTTGAGAGGCTCCCAGGCTTTTTATAGGGAGAATCTTACTATAAAAAAATCGCTTACATCTGTCTTCCTAAATTATTGTCATATGATATACGTACCTGAAGTTATTGTTCTCCTTCTCTTTCACTCCCAGTAACCCCCTTGCGTCTTAGTGGCATTATCACCATCTTCTGTCTTCCAGAACCCTATTCTTTTATTGTCTTCTCTCCTCATTAAATTTTTATCATTCTCTTTCAGTCCAGTAACCCCTTGCTTCTTAGTGGCATTATCGCCATCTTCTGTCATCCTGAAACCTTTTCTTTTATTGCCATTTCTCCTCACTAAAGTCTCCTCATTTAGTTTCACTCCCAGTAACCCCACTTGCGTCTTAGTGGCATTATCGCCATCTTCTGTCTTCCTGAACCCTGTTTTTCGATTGTCATTTTTTCTCATTAAAGTTTTATCATTCTCTTTCACTCTAGTAATCCCTTGCGTCTTAGTAGCATTATCGCCTTGCTTGGAATAAAATGATTTTCAAAAATCATTAATTCCAGAAAAAAAAAGAGATTTGGACGTCTACAAGAAAAACAGTAAGAAAATTAAACAAAATTATTTTGTCAGACGTTTTCATTCGAAACATTTTCTTTTCTTTTTTTTTTTTTTTTTTTTTTTCATTGCCTCTCGTCTGTCTTGGCTGTCTCTCTGTCTCTCTGTCTCTGTCTCTCTGTCTCTCTCTCTCTCTCTCTTCCATTTTCCTCTTCTCGCTCCTATTGAGTCCATCTCTCTTCCTCTCTAAATCAGTTCTTTCATGATCTCACTTCTTGCACTGACTCTTCTTTGTCACAACAAAACTTCAAATTAAAACAAAAGTCAAATGACCGCCATTTTTATTTTGGTGGAGATTATAATTTAAATGTATCGTTGCGTTTATCGAATACCAACTCGTTGCTTCTGTAATCCTGTGGATCAAGGAGCCGGCCAAGACTGTGTCTACTGGCGCCGTTGTAGGCATGATCCTATGACCTCTAGTCAACCTCGACGCTTACGAGCCAGAGTGTTGTTGTGAAGAGGTGATGTCAAGACACGATCCGTGTGAATCTTTCTGCCCTTGGGGCATCCTAGAGCCCCAAACTGTTCTATTTGGAATCTTTGATGTTCCTTTACAAAATTTTGTCAATGATCCAATTGATGAATTTCAGCTAATTTGAGATGAATCTCTGTAGTTATTCATATTGTAGTATATATATATATATATATATATATATATATATATATATATACACGATTTTGCTTCAAACTGTAAAAATTTGATCTAAGCACTAGAATATTGCACCGTATTTGTGTAGTGATTTTATAACATTTTTATATTATAATTTTCGAATAAATAATCATATATATATGTCATCCTAAACAAATTCGATTACAACAAAAAACTAGACCACATACTCCATGATCACACAAAGTTTAAAAAACTTAACAAGAACCCGACCAACCAACTAAAATCAAAGCTTAATAAACTTATTAATGCTAATAATACTGAACAGAACTCTTTAAAACTCCCTAAAATTGTTGGTGATTATAGACCTGGCTACATATATGGCACTATAAAAACACATAAACCTAACTATCCTCTCCGTCCTATCATATCGCAAATTCCAACTCCTGTATATCATCTAACAAAATACATCAACCAACTTATTACTCCCTATCTTCCTAGTAAATATAGTGTTAAGTCAACATTAGAAGTAATCCAAATCCTAAAAAGTGAAAAACCTGACAATGAAATCATGGCTTCACTTGATGTGGAAAACTTATTTACCAATGTCCCTGTTAGTGAAACTATTGACATAATCATAAGAAATATATACAGTAACTCATCTTTTACCCCCACTTAAAATTAATCCTAATATATTAAGAAAACTATTATTAACTTGTACTACTGAAGTCCCTTTCTTTGATAATAATAACAATATATATATACAACGTGATGGTGTCTCCATGGGTTCAGTATTGGGCCCGACATTTAGCAATTTCTACATGTCGAACCTAGAAAATAAGTTATTTACAGATTTTAAAAACCATCAATCTACCTAAGATACGTTGATGATATTCTTATGTTAGTTAAAAATACAGATGAAATAATTCAACTTCAAAAACGGTTCCAAAATAATTCTGTCCTTAAATTCACATATGAACTTAATACTAATAATAAAATCCCTTCCTTGACATATTAATAAACACAAATAATAACAAATTTACTATTTCTCCATACAAAAAACCTACAAGCATAAATTCATGTACACTTAACTACAAGAGCGAATGCCCATATTACTACAAATAGCAATTATAAAGAATCTAATACATCGTGCAGAAACTAATTCATCCACCAAACAGATTTTTACAGTGAACTAAAGAATATAAAACAGACACTTATTAATAATAGCTTTCCAAACTATATAGTTGATGAACAAATAAGATGCTTTCTTAGAAATCTCAATAATAAGCAAATTGTACATAATACTGCTTCTACTGATCTCAAATATATTAATCTCTATATCGTAATCAAATGCATACTAATTATAAACAAGATGAACACATACTAAAAAATTTAGTAAATTCTAATATATCAACTACAGATCCTAGCAAAAAATTAAATTAATCATATACTACACTAAATCTAGTATATCCAACTTAATACTTCGCAATGATTCTTCTCCCCGATTAGCGATTTGCAAAAACCAACATAGTTTATAAATTCAAGTGCCCTTTGGGAGAGTGTATCTCCAACGAATTAAATAATATTTATGTTGGTCACACCACAAACTCCTTTCACGACGCTTGACACTACATCTTAATGAAAACTCTAACATTTTTAGGCATTTAAAACAACATGCCTGCCCGCACACACAATTCCGTAAAATACTTGTCGAAAACACAACTATACTTCGACATGAAAACAATAGACAAAAAAACTAAAAAATACTTGAAGCATTATACATCAAACAGTTAAAACCCAACCTAAAACAAAATCAACTATGGAATCTCTACAAATATTCTTAAATGTCTATAATTTCAATAATTGGTAACAGAAGCCATTGATTATACCAACGGCTTTCCTTATTTCATTCTCCAATTCACTCTCGTGTAGTCATGTGTGACGTCATGAGATGCGGTGCGATTTTCACTTCTAGTGTCTTATATGCGCGTGTTCATCGTTGCTTAGTGATTCACTATGTAAACAAAACAATGACAGACTATATCATCACTGTCGTGTCCGTATATTGGTTGATATGTTTGTATTTACATCCTTGATAATGGCTTGAGTAAGCCGAAAGCTTAGATTTTATTAAAAATAATGGATAAATATTGTGAATTTCTTTTTTCGGTTAATGATAATGTTATCAAACTTATCAGAAGATACGAAAAATTTTTACATAAAATAAATAGACAACACTTGTCTATATTATTTAATGAAACGTGTATATATATATATATATATATATACAGCTTAGTTGATTCAATTATGAAATTTTGTGCGATATCTTAAGTGGCATTTAAGACCCGTTAGTGATTTACAAAGGTGGCCACATATGGAGCAAGTGTTAGGATTGTGAGATGACATCACTGTTAGATTGGCTGAGCTTTTAGATCTTGCTCTCGCTTCTTGAAGATGATTCAGACAAGCAGATTGAAAACTGCCGAGTCCATTAAAACGCGTTGATCTCCATTCTACCCGCTCCAAGGCTAAGCGCTCAAGGGTGTATATATTGTATTGGAGTAGAAGATTATTATTTAAACATATATTGCTAAATATAACAGACAATGAATGTCTATTATGTTTGATCATGGGCCGTTCTAAACTTTATATATTTGCTTAAATTTAATACCAACATGACAAAATATCATATTCGATGCTGAATATCTTTGTTTAAATGTCCGTATAACTATTCTGACAATGGTTCATGTGAGCCGAAAGCTTAGATCAAGGACAAACTTAATAAAATTACCCAAATGTTGAACAATTTTTGTCTTTATTTTCACCCGAAATTAAAGAAAACATATGAACATTAGAACGGCTCATGATCAGACATAAGAGACATTGATTGTCTGTTATATTTAATAAGATATGTTCAAATATACATATAAATATACATATATTAATAAATATACAATAAGAATTTGTGCCTGATGTTCAAATATACATATAATGTATATATATATATATATATATATATATATACATACATATGTTTGTATTTTCAAGATAATTTGTTGATAAGCATTTCATCTGCAGTTGTGTTGGTTCTACTAACAAAGAACTGATTTGTGAAAAGCTCTATATCTTAAGAAGGAACGACAACGCATATATATATATATAAATATATATATAAATATATAAAACATTTGGGGCATAGTAATCAACAGTACATGGCGACTGTCCGTCTCAAGCTGTTTTCTGAATATGGATTGCCGATCGCTTGAAGCGTAAATATTCGTCTCCAGGAAGTTTTATGATTTATATCTACACTGTTGTCCACAAACGTCGACTCCCCGATATTCAGTCTTCCCACCTCTATAACTATATAAGAACAATATAATATTATATATTTATATATATATATATATATATATATATATACGAACTTTTTATAACGACTCATGATCAGACATAATAGACATTCATTGTCTGTTATATTTAATAAGATATGTTCAAATATACATATAAATATACATATATTAATAAATATACATAGTAATAATTTGTGCCTGATGTGTTGGTAGAACAACGAACCTTAAGTGGCACTTCTAATGTAGGTATATATATATATATATATATATATATATATACTGTGTGTGTGTGTGTGTGTGTGTGTGTGTGTGTGTGCGTGCGTGCGTGTTATTTCAAACTATTGTTTTTATCTTGGTTGATATAGATGTCTTTATAGAAACAACGTTTCGACCAAACACCCTCTAGTCATAATCAGGTATTCATTAATTGCCTTGTATGGGATATCTACTGATTATTGTGATATTTTGTCCCATGTGATATCAGTTTTTGTTCGATCCTGCTGTCTTGGTGCTTCACTACCAAATCCAAGGATTGAACTCATGTAGATGACAAACTGATGACGAACAGAGGGTCGAAACATTGAGTCTATAACAACACCTATATCAACCAAGATGAAAACAAAATTTAATAATAATACAACATTAACAAATTACTCATCTTAGAAATGAAATACTAATATATATATATATATATATATATATATATATATATATATATAAAGCAAATGTAAATGGATATCGATCCGACAGAATGAAAGAAAAATTTGGAAAAAACAAACAAAAAATCCTTAAATGCAATTATGTTGTTTAAAATGAATGAAATGTCGACGTCTGGCGTTTCGGTTTAATAAACCTTTTCAAGACAATATTCATATACAATTAAACAACATAATTGCATTTAAGGATTTTTGTTTGTTTTTTCCAAATTTTTCTTCATATATATATATATATATATATACATATATATATATATAAAAGAAGAAAGAACAGCCATATTTATAATCCAGAGTTCATATGCATTTATTTTTAAAAAACATTGTGTGTGTTTTTTGCTTTTCCTTAAAGGCGATGGACAAGGTATTACGATTGAGCTTTTGGATTTAATTTTCCTTATGTTTGTATTTATGTTTCCTTATGTTCGTATTTATTTTATACACTTTATGTCCATTTCTGGACATAAAGTCTGTAAAATTGTCCACATGTTCTGCATATCCGAGCGCTTTCGGCTATTCCTTTAACTATTATCAAAGATGATTTTAAGTTTAATTTTTAGCTGGATGTATGGATTTTTTGTATATGTATCTTGATCGCCCAGTGAGGATCGAATTCACTACCATCGTACTGAGCATGACGATAAACTACATCCGGCAGTAAGTTTTCTAATCGGAACGTTGGAGGTTTTGAGCAGCGTAGAACCACTATTTAATTGCTGTGGTTCCCAAATCCCCCCCCCCGATCTGCGGTGGTAGCACCTGTTAGGGTCCCAGTTAGGGCCAAATAGTGAACCCCCCCAAAAAAAAATCAACAGTAAATTTTTATACTAAAATGACCATCTTAGAAATGAAATACTAATATATATATATATATATATATATATATAAAAGATAAATTTTTTCTATGACCAACAACATATTTTTATTAAAAAAAAATACCAACATTTTTGTAATGAGATTATTAGCAATACATTTTATGATCTAAAAACTACACATTTAAAAAAAAAAAACATACCATTTTTTTTTAAGCTTTTCACCCCAAGGAAGGCGGGAAGCCACTAGCACGCAAAGGGTTACAGAGAGTTGGATCTAGAGCAAATAAGAGTGATAGAGGAAAGGATGAAGAGAAGGATAAGAGGATAGATCAAGGCATCTGGAGACCTCGATTGACATTACATTTGAATAGTTGGAGATTATAGCTATCAACGAACCAGGAAAAAGATTGGGGGTTCCACAGGCGAGAGGTGCGAGACATGAAATTATTGGAGTAGAAGAGACGGCTACATTTAACCCTGAAAGTATAAAATTATGTACAAAATATTTAGATTTCGGCAATCGGATCTAAATAACCCATGGAGGTGTTGATATGCCGCTAAACAAAATCAACCAAACCATTACACCACGTCAAAGTGCTCCGATTTAACAGAAGGCGGAAAGTATGGAACTCTCAGTGAGGATCGAACTCACTAATATTACATCACGTCGATGTGCTCAACTAGGCTATTGCCTAGAATTGTGAGAATTTTAAAGTTTTTAAGATTAAGAAAATTAAAAAGAATTTATACAAATATAAATGACTAGCAGACGTATTCACTACTTGAAATCTTTTAAACAAAATTTTTAAATAAGCATTTCATTCATAAATTGGCTTCTCATAGTTTTACGAATAGGTGCCAACTTGTTGAAGACCAAGTAAAATTCAAATTTCAAACACTTTCCTGCACTATATAAGACGATATTCCTAAACAGAACTATTTTTGAAATGAAAATCAAAACAATCCTTGAATAAATAAAAAGTAAACACTAACGGACGACATTTAATTAAGGAAATATATATATATACTTTTAAATCGGTATGCAAATTAGTTAAACCTGAAGAGTGATAGTGCCTAGAAGTAGATAATATATAATAGAGATATTGAGCTTTCAGAATTTTAAATTACTATAAAGTAGAGTTATACTTACCTGTTGTTGTAGGGATCCGTACCTGTGCTGGTGGTACCATGGCTACGACTAGCTTGGACCGGATCTGACCAGCTTGGACCAGCTATGACTAGCTTAGACCAGCTCTAACCAGCTTGGACAAGCTATGACTAGACCAGCGGTCCGAGTGAAAAAACTCGGGCCCCCACGTTAAAAACTGACCTTGTGTCACAACCTGACTCAGTGGGGTGTTAAGTAAATATCTACTATAGAGTTTTAGTTACCTGGCATAGGGCTCCGTCCCTGTGCTGGTGGTATCATGGCTACGACTAGATTGAACCGGCTCTGACCAGTTTGGACCAGCTATGACAATCCAAGACCAGCTATGACTAACTTAGACCAGCGGTCCGAGTGTTTTCACTCGGCTCCCCACGTAAAAAACTGACTTTGTGTCACAACCTGACTCAGTGGGGTGGGGGAGGGGGTCAACCAAATCTTACTATAACGCCTAACTAGTTATGCGCCTAACTTTTCTAGGGCTTTTGAATGAGCTATGAATCATTAAAATCGAACCGGGGAAGCGGAGGAGTTTCTTGGGCACACGCACACACACACACACACACACACACACACACACACACACACACCTACACTGTACTTTATATGTAAGACGTAAGGATGTTTTCAAACTTGACATTAATAAATAACACCTAAGCGAATTAACGTATGGCCAATAACACTGTAGATGCCAAGGACCAATTTTATACTGTATTTATATTATGAACAGGGTCCCCACTTCTAAATCGATAAAAAATAATCAATATTTTTTGATTCTGCAAAATGTCGTGGCTTGCGGAAGCGCTAAGGAATTCTAATTTACAAAAATTATTTCCTTAAGAAAAATTTGCTACCATTTTTTATGAGTAAACCATTTTATATAAGTAGTGTCCCAACATTATTAGGATAACGATAATTCAGTTGTTTTTGATAATATATGGCTGAAAAGTTGTTGTTTGTTGTTCGTTTATTTAACGGCTTATCAACTCCTTATGGGTCATTTAATGCCGAAATTTAATTTTCTAGGGTTCATTTAATGCCATGAAATTTAATTTTTGTTCCTTTACATGATTAAGGACATAATTATTAGAAGCGGTGATAAAATTAATACAGTTTGATTTCTATTAATGTCATTCATAATTGAATACATGAAGTTTAATTTAAAACATAACAAAGTGTTTAGGATCATTTAATGATTTTTTTTTGTCTACTTTGCATATATATGTTTTCTGTGGACATAATTAATACATAGTAGGCTCAGGTGATATATGTTTGTTGGAGTTTTATTGTTTTTATGTTATTTTTTGGGGTACAGTTTTCTTTCTTTAAGAAACTGTAGGATATTATATGGATTAATGCCATGAAAGAATTCTTTCATTTTGGTTGGTTGATTGACAGGGCTGGGCTGAAAAGTTCATAAGCCTACCAAGATACTCTCATGAACTGTGACCAAATGAAGTTTATTTTAAAACATACCCCCCTCCTGAGATCCATACACTTCTTCCATTTCTGTTGGATCTCATTGGTGAAGAAGCTTTCGTCTGAGTTGAAATTCGTCAACAGCAAATACGACGTCTTCATCACTGCGTTACTGTTTCCTGGCCAAATGTTGTTTTTTTTTTTCATGTTTGGCAACTGATGATAGTCAGATGAGGGCAAATCAGGAAAATAGCTAGAGTGACCAACTAGTTCAAAGCCTCAGTTAGGCAGAGTAGACATTGAAAACAGTGTCATCTATCCTGGAGCATTTTCTTGGTACAACTAGACTACTTTCATCAGTTTTCATGGCGTTTGGTCTTGATAGCCTTTCGTAACTGACTCAGAAAATTGACATAGTACTCTAAATTGATGGTGTACACTTTTTGCAGTCAATAAATACAATGCCTATGGCAGCCTAAAAACACGGATGTCAACACCTCCCCTGCAGAAGAAATGACTTTGGCCTTGGAGCAGATAAGGAGGGATGTTTCCACTGCATGGATTGTCTCTGACTCAAAGAGATGAACCCAATACTCATCCTGGGTAAGGAAACGTTCAAGGAAATCAGCTTGATTTTGACTCAAAAAATGTCTATATTTCTGAGATGAGGTATTATGTACACTATTTACATTATTCGGACTATTGTCCTCATCTTTGTCGCCATATTTATTACAACGTTCCGGCCCTTCATTATCTGTCTATATTTCTGAGATGAGGTATTATGTACATTATTTACATTATTCGGACTATTGTCCTCATCTTTGTTGCCATATTTATTACAACGTTCCGGCCCTTCAGTATCTGTCTATATTTCTGAGATGAGGTATTATGTACACTATTTACATTATTTGGACTAATTTCCTCATCTTTGTCGCCATATTTATTACAACGTCCCGGCCCTTTAGTATCTGTCTATATTTCTGAGATGAGGTATTATGTACACTATTTATATTATTCGGACTATTGTCCTCATCTTTGTCGCCATATTTATTACAACGTTTCGGCCCTTCAGTATCTGTCTATATTTCTGAGATGAGGTATTATGTACACTATTTACATTATTCGGACTATTGTCCTCATCTTTGTTGCCATATTTATTACAACGTTCCGGCCATTCAGTATCTGTCTATATTTCTGAGATGAGGTATTATGTACACTATTTACATTATTCGGACTATTGTCCTCATCTTTGTTGCCATATTTATTACAACGTTCCGGTCGTTGTATGCTCCGGCCTTCTTCAAACAATGTCGGAATGGCAAACTGGAGAGTTGAGTTCGAATTCCAGTCGGGTTCGTTACATTCACTTACGCGCAAATATCTTTGGGAAAAGTATGGATCCATCACTTCTCCCCGGCTATGGGCAGAATAAAATGGCAGGCTGGGTCCTATAGCCCTGGTTGGTAATCAGTCAATCGCAGAAAGAAACGACAACCTACTGAGGAATCATCAGTCATGAATCAATTGCACGAAAGCCCAAATTTCATGTATAGAACTTCCTGACTTCGGAAAGGTAAAATATCTCTTTTCATGGCTATGGTTTGAATAGCAGAACAGGCTGTGTTCTAGAGCCTTGGTTGGCAACCAGTCTACCACGGGAAGAAACGGGCAACCTACTTCGGGAAAATATTCTACCTGGTCAGTCACGAATCGAAAGAGACACGATCCACCAAGCATTCTTCACGTATGGCACTTAACTGGTTGATATATTGCAAACATTTAAACTCCATTAAATTATTTAGCCAATTAATTATGAAGTTCATATGGTAAACTTGCAGTATAAGCACCAAAAGCCCCTGGTATTGAGAATGTACCATTCTGGTCTGAAATTGTTTGGTTATTTTGAAAATGACATTAAAACATTGCGCTCAATTACCGTTTTCGAATCATCGTCAATGTAATTTCGATCTCTTTCGCGTTGTCAGGCCGCCATTACTGGCGTTGTTTACATACATTTCCCTCTAGTCATAATGCGCGGAAGCTTACTTAGTTAACGGCCTTTTTACAGCTTTTCGTTTCTTACTGGTCTTGATTACTGCGCAATTTTCGCGGATGTTATTTTAAAATGCGCTCATTTTATAAAATGAAATTTTAAATGAATAGTATTTTTTTCTGTGTTGTCTTTAATGAATCTGCTTCTAACTAATGAAACAGAATTTCACCCTAAAATGTAATTTATGAATCTTTAAATTCTCGACACTTTCACAACACATAAAAAAAGATAACATCGTTGAAAAAAGGCAAGTTTTATTTCATTTTATTTTAATTGTCGAGTTATACGTTTTTTCACGCATTCATTTCAAAATTTGCGCATTGTGCAGTAATCAAGACAAGTAAGGCTTCTGTGCAAATGTATGTAAACAACGCCAGTAATGGCGGACGTTCTGTGTACGTGATGAGAAAGAAGTCGAACTTACGTTGTCCATAGCTTCTAAACGGTAATCGAGCGCAATGTTTTAATGTCATTTTCGAAATAACCAGTCAATTTCACACCAGAATGGCACATTTTCAATACCGGGGTCTTTTGATGCTTATCCTGCAGATTAACCGAGGATAGAATAAAGAACCAATTGCCGGAGGAGTAAGTTCAAACAAATATAGCAGCTCATCGAAAACATCCCAATAACAAACCATGTGTAGAAAAAGAGCACTGGAAATGCTACATTAACTAATTTAGTAGTTTATTAAACAAGTTACATATTTAACGGTAATGGGGTCTCCATTATATACTGTCCTCGCGTGTTCAGTTAAAAGTTTTCATTTATAATGACGGCAATATTACCTTAGTGCCACGGAGGTGGGTGCTTTTGTGCTTATATTGAAAATGAACCAGATTTTCTGCAAGAATTTAATAAATAGTATTTTTCTCTTTATAGTCCTTAATAAATCTGCTTATAGCTAATGAAACAGAATCTCACCCTAAAATGTAATTTTTGAAGCTTTATATTCAAAAATATTTCACGACACCTAAAAGAAAATGATCGTTGAAAAAAAGGAAAAAATACATTTTTTTTTTTTACTTTTCAGGCACATAATTTTTATTTTATTTTAATTGTCCGACTTTACGTTTTTTCGCGCATTACATCACGCATTCATTTCAAACTTTCTGCGTTGCGCAGTAATCAAGACAAGTGAAGCTTCCGCGCCGCATGACGACTCAAGACAAACTTAAGTAAATACAGACAGTAATGGTGGACGTTCCGTGTACGCGAGGAGAATGAAGTCAGTCTCACATTGTCAATAACTTCTAAACGGTAATCGAGCGTAATATTTTAATGTCATTTTCAAAATAACCAGGCAATTTCACACCAGAATTGTATATTCTTAATACCGGTGGGCCTTTAGTGCTTATACTGCAAATTTACCGTTCATATATTATCTATAATTCTGCAACGTTAAAAATTAATAAAAAAAAACAGGTATTTTTAGAAAGTTTTTACAACACGAGATCCATTTAAATTGATTAATTTATTTTGCAGAAAGAATTGTCACTACTTATATTGATTGATCCACACGTAAAAAAATAGGGAAAGTTTGGCGGGAAAATAATTTTTGGAGATTAACTTACATTCTTCAAACTACGGTATTTGTCATAAATCAAAAAAAAAATAGCGAATTGTTGATAATTTAAAAGTGGGGTCAAATTCATGATATAAATTAAGCGTCAAATTTATCCCTGACGTCTTAAAGAGCTACCTTTTATCCTCAATAGAGTTTAAGGTACACTGCAGACCACTGTGATCTTCGGCATGGGTGCTCGTTTCTGAACATGCCCATCTACTCAGAGCTATCTGTGTGTCCACCGAATCCACAGAGCCCACCTGTGGTTTATACTGCAACTATGCTGAGCAGACCTTAGTTACAGTTTCTTGGAGAGGGCGTGTTATCTAGCGTAATCAACAATCTGAAAAAGGCCAGCATGCTCAAGTCCTCGGTCATGATGACTTGTGACTTCGTGCTAGCACAGCTATTGATGCCCCCCCAAGGGTTCCGTCTACCCAATTTCACTCACATGGCTTGGATCAACCCGTGATATAGTTTTCAGGAACTTTCCAAAGGTGCCACAGGCTGGGATCGATCCTCCCTCGAGACCGATAACATCAAGAAGTCTACTTTCTGACAAATCGACTATGGTGAGATTCGAACCCAGGTCAGAAAGCAAACGTTCTAACTACTCAACCACGCGCCCTATATATATATATATATATATATATATATATATATATATATATATATATATATATATATATATATATATATATATATATATATATATATATATAAAAAAAAAAAGAACAGTAAGATGTATAATTCGGTGGTCTTACTGATTATTTTTATTTTTAAAAAAGAGTGTTCAATGTAAATTTAGAGCGTATAAATATTGTAAATTAACATTTAAAAATATGGTTCCATCGCTACACAGGAATTACCATGATTCAAAAGCAGAAATATATATATATATATATATATATATATATATATAATATATATTATATATATATATATAGTAATTACAGGGTCTTGCAGAATTAATTAATTATTTCAATGAACTGAGGCAATTTAAAAAAAAAAAAAAACGCGATTTTATGTTTATCACTTCCGGTATCTATCTATCTATCTCTCTCTATATATATATATATATATATATATATTACCATGTTATAATACAATACAGTATAACATGATATACATTACCATGCTAGAATTTAATATATATGTTATAATGTGTTATAATATAATGTTATATAAAAATATATATTACCATGTTATAATATAATATTTTTAATTTTTCTAGTAGATTTGTTACGCAATATTGAATATGATCCACCATTGTACAGTTGTGGCCTGTTTAGGGGCTAGAAAAGAAAGACAACGAAGACGAAGGTAGGTTGAACAAGTGTATTGCAATAACAGATATATACAAATCAAGAGTGTTAGTAATAAGCAGATAGAGGTGTACGTCCGAACGGTAGGTTAACACTGCGTCTCTGTAGCTCACGACTTTATATTTAACAGTCCCCCCACAAGGAATGTATGTGACACAAGGCCGAGTTTAACGTGGGTTTCTCCGAGCCCGTAGGCTCGGCTAAAAATATTCCCTTAGAACCCGCATAACCGGGTTCGGGATCTGTCTACCTCCCCGGACGAAATTTTGCCCTTCGACAATGCCTCGTCCGGGTTCCTCTCGGCCGAAGCAGAGAGTTCGACAGAAACCGCGCACAGTCAGAGACTGCTCACGACTCTATATTTAACAGTCCCCGCCACAAGGAATGTAAAAATATTTCCTTAGAACCCGCAGAAGCGGGTTAGGGATCTGTCTACCCACCTGGAAGAAATTGTGCCCTTCGTTAAAGCCTTGTCCGTGTTCCTCTCTGCCAAAGCAAAGAGTTCGACAAAAGCCGAGCACAGAGACTGCGTCTCGGCTGCTCACGACTCTCCCCCTAGGAAGTCTCGCAGTTAGTATTTCTGAGAGGAGGGGGAGTTCATTCTACTGTAGGAGGCTTTACCACAACATATACATAATTAGGTTATTATTATCAGATTCAAATCCATATTTGATCTATATTTGATCCCAACTCATATCAAAATCGTATCCGAGGATGCCAGTATACTAGGGTGGCTAGCTAATCCCCATTACAGACGCATGCTCAGGCACATTTGTTTGTTCAACACCCACAGAGCCCACCCGTGGTT
The DNA here is from genome assembly GCA_903632075.3 of Acanthosepion pharaonis. Classification (NCBI taxonomy): domain Eukaryota; kingdom Metazoa; phylum Mollusca; class Cephalopoda; order Sepiida; family Sepiidae; genus Acanthosepion; species Acanthosepion pharaonis. The sequence continues at coordinate 78,666 of CAHIKZ030000661.1, read as the reverse complement.
TATACTGCAACTATACTGAACATACCTTAGTTACAGATTCTGGGAGAGAGCGTGTTATCTAGCGTGATCAACAGTCTGAACAAGGCCAGCACACTCATACCCTCGGTCACGATGACTTGTGACTTCGTGCTAGCACAACCACCGAAGGCACTACAAATACCCCTAGATTATTCGACTGCTGACCAAAGCAGCCACCAAAGACTTCGTGTTCCTTACTACCAGTCGGAAAAAACTGCTGAAAACTGTCAACCTGGTACCGTCGTAATGTAAGGTCGTAGCCACCGACATATAGAGCAAGTATTCATGAATAAGAGCCTGCAAGTCGCGCTCATAAAAATATGCACAATCAAACGCGTATCATACATCGCTGTCTCCACTACTAAAAAGCATTTAACTGTGCTCACAGTCATTGTTTGGTCTCGGTTATGTTAACTGGATGCATTTTTTTCTGCACAGACGAAAAGAATGATACCTGGTCTTTGTATGTACTTTCAGCTCACGCGCCATTTTGCCGGACTACCACTCAACTGCTCTTTAAAAAAAAAAAAAAAAAGAAAAAGGAAACTCGGGTTATTGCTGGAAAAGTTCACCTTCTACTGCAGTAACATTAGCATCTACCTCTTTTAAATAAAGCATTATTTTCGGGATGACATTCGTGCCTGTAAGTAGCTTCATAACTACGCAAGTTTAGAGAAATCAAAGAACTTAAGAATAATGCTGACAATGCAAGAGTATTAGTGTTTTAAGAAAATGAGCTGGTTATTGTCTAAAAAGGACTCCATACAGGCTAAATGCTAAACAATCGGAAAGAAAAAAAAAGAAAGCTCTTCAAATGGGAAATAATAGAATTCATCGATAACCATTATTTTCTCATCTGCAAAGCGTGGTTCTTGGCAGGAATAACGGAAAACTTTTGAAGCAGAACTTCATATAGGGCCGATAAAAAAAGGCCCAAAACTAAATTTAACTGATAAAAGCAAAAATTGTGTGAATTTTCTTTATTTCCAGACCCCCATCTCCATCTACGGCAATGAAGTTTTAAACAGCTGCCAAACAAAGCACTATTTTGCTGTTTTGAATTTTTCGATTTAGGGTGTAATTTTGAACCAACCAAACAAACAAATACATTACATTTACATTATTCGGACTATTGTCCTCATCTTTGTTGCCATATTTATTACAACGTTTCGGCCGTTGTACCCTCCGTCCTTCTTCAGATGGTTGGAATGTTGAACTGAACCCTTTATTTCGCTCACTGGGATAGACTGTTCTAGTTCCACGTTCCATGTTTTAATGGATGTCAGTTATCAGTTATCTCCTGTTAATTCCTCTCTGAAAGTTCTCCACTGCCTTCACCGGGTATTGAACTCACACTCTTTGGATCCTGTCGCTGGATTTAACTAACGCCTTTATTCACTGTGCCATGTGTCCTCGAGGACATGGCACGTGGAACTAGAACAGTCTACAGAGTGAGCGAAATAAAAAGTTCAGTTCGACATTCCAATCACCCGAAGAAGGCCGGAGCGTACAACGGCCGAAACGTTGTAATAAATATGGCGACAAAGATGAGGACAATAGTCCGAATTATGTAAATAGTGTACATAATACATCATCTCAGAAATATAGACAGATAATTATATTGCGTTTCAGCTGCTATTTTTTCGTTTATATTAATACATGATTTGGGGTCTTCTGCTACCTATCTTGAAATTCTGGGCAAAGACCAACGAAGAATCTGCAATATTATCGGTCCTCATCTGACATCTCAACTTCAATCCCTTCCCACCGTCGTAACATGGCTACCCTGCGTCTCTTCTATAAATATTTTGGCAATAAAACAGTGCGTCAAAAAAAAGTTTTTACCTTCACACCGCTATTATTACTCCCAAGACAATGTGTGTTGTTTTTTTTTATTATAGTCCTTTCATATTCACGAATATTTTTCCGTATATAACAATTTCTTGTCTCATTCAATTGTAATATACGAAAATTCGTAAATATGATAGGATTATGATAAAAATAAGCAGTCATAAGGTTTGTAATTAATTCAATCAGACGTGTGTCTCCTGAAAAATTTATTTCAGTTGAGCTCTCTGGGGAGGGAATGTGAGTTTGTAAACAGTGACCATTACAACTAATAATGCAAGACTCTTCGGTAAAGCGAATCGATTTCTCTCAGTCGGTCACTGTGTTTATCCAAAAATAAATGCGCTTAAATTCACTTTCATCCCTACCGTACGCTAATGGCTTAGTGGTAGAATCTCCGAGTGACGCCAATTTAGTCGGGTTTCAATCCTAGCTAGAGGTAACCGGACGTCTAGCCACACAGCGAAACAGTCTGTCTGCGGATGACAGTATATATATATATATATATATATATATATATATATATATATATATATATATATATGTATATATATATATATATATATATATATATATGAAGAAATGTAGTTTTAAAGTATGCTATAATTATGGGATAAAGTGCCCAGTATCAGAAATGTAGCGTATGTAGATATAAAAGTGAACATTGATGTCAACACTCAGAGGCGACAGACTGCTTCATGTTAAACGCAATAATCACACCTGATGATTGCGTTTAGCATGAAACAGTCTGGAGCCTCTGAGTGTTGACGTCTATATATATATATATATATTATAAATTAATTTATTTATTTATATACATATATATATATATATATATATATATATATATATATGTGTGTGTGTGTGAGAGAGAGAGATCCGAGAGATCCGAAGCACAAGGAACACATAGGAACAAATCGACCATAAATGAAATATTATGAAAGCTGTAAGCACAAAACAGTTTTTAAACGATAAATATCCAACAGAACCTTACTTTGATCTCTGTACGTCAAATAAGTAATGAATAGGAAGCGGATATCTGTCTTGTGTAGTACATTTACAGTGGAGGAATAAGAATGTTCCAGGTGTTAACCTCGTGTAGGGCATTCGCGTTCATCATCAGTAGAAAACAATAGGGCATGTCTTGAAACCTTAATTCAAAATAACAGGAAGTGCAAACTTCGGGCTATAGATGTAGAACTTTATTTTCTAAAGTTGGATGTTGATTTTCCGATGAATATCAGCAAGTACCATTTTGTGTCACAAAATATCCGTCAAAATATCTGTTCAAGTTAATTGCTGTCTATATATATATATATATATATATATATATATATATATATATATATATATATCTGTCAAAATGTCACAAAAATTTTGGGTCACAATATATCTGTCAAAATATCTGTTCAAGTTATTTGACGTCTATATATATATGCATATATATGTGTGTGTGTGTGTGTGCGTGCGTGTGAGAGAGAGAGAGAGAGAGAGAGATCCGAAGCACAAGGAACACATAGGAACAAATCGACCATAAATGAAATATTATGAAAGCTGTAAGCACAAAACAGTTTTTAAACGATAAATATCCAACATAATCTTACTTTGATCTCTGTACGTCAAATAAGTAATGAATAGGAAGCGGATAGCTGTCTGTTGTAGTACATTCATAGAGGAGGAATAAGAATCTACAAGGCGTTAACCTCGTGTAGGGCATTCGCATTCATCAGCAGTAGAAGTCAACAGTACATGCCTTGAAACTTTAATTCAAGATAACAGGAAGTGCAAACTTCGGGCTATAGATGTAGAACTTTATTTTCTAAAGTTGGATGTCGATTTTCCGATGAATACCAGCAAGTACCATTTTGGGTCACAAAATATTTGACTGAAAAAAAAACATTCCCGACCTTGTCCATTTTTCCATTTTTTTGGAAGGTTAAATTGATGGAGACTTTTTGGGACACATGATGATGGGTGATGAAACCTGGGCGCCTCATGATGCCCTGGAGACAAAGTTTGATTACACGACAAGAGAGGATTTATCACCGACACCCTCATAGCTCAGCGGTCAGCGAAGAAATTAAAGGTAAGTGAGTTCATTCTTATATTGTTGTTCATCCAGTACAAGTCTCAAGGACCAATCAAAATAGAGGATAAAGTTGTTTCAAGGTGCATATTAGGAAGATCTGATAGTCAACTTCCTGAGAGCAACTCACTGCGTCTGCTCGGTCTAACGCTGACTGCTGACCTGAGATGGAACAAATACATTGAGTCAATTGCTTCTTCCACCGCGAGGAAAGTTGGCTCTCTGTGCCGCGCCCGGAAAATTTTCTCCCCTGAATCGATACTTCAAATATACAAAACAATCATTCGCCCTTGCATGGAGTATTGCTGCCATATATGGGCTGGAGCACCTTCTGCTTACCTCGGAGTTCTTGACAAGATCCAGAGAAGGATATGTAATCTAATTGGCCCTGATCTAGCGTCTTGTTTGCAGTCACTCTCTCTCCAGACGCGCCGTCGCCTCACTCTGTCTTTCTACAAATACTTCCATGGTAACTGCTCTGATGAGCTGCTCTCTGGTTCCCAGACTCCATGAATTCAAGCGCCCTACGAGGCTGGCATCCCGCTCTCACCCTTACACTGTAGAAACCTTCAAATGTAGCCGTCTCTTCTACTCCAATAGCTTCATACCTCGCACCTCTCGCCAGTGGAACACCCTCCCCAATTACTGTTTCCCTGAAAGCTATAATCTCCAACTATTCAAATGTAATGTCAATCGACATCTCCAATTACCTTGATCTACCCACTATCCTTCTCCTTTTCCTTTCTCCTATCACTCTTATCTGCTCTCACTCCAAATCTTCCGCAACCCCCTGCATCCTAGTGGCTTCACGCCTTGCTTGGGGCACAATGCTTAAAAAAAAAAAAAAAGAAAAAAAAAGATAGATAAGTGTTGATCCTAGATCTGAAGATGTTAAGAACGTTTTAATCGGGAAAATGCTCTCGGGAGTCTATTTCAGAGTAGCAGTTCTAGGGAAGAAGTTCACTAGAAATCTCTCCCTACCAATGGAATTCGAAAGGATTCAGGATGAGTCGACAATGTGTACGTGGTATGGCAAGTCCTAGCTATGAAGGTCTTCACTGGTAGGACCAAATTCACCTGAACAACTTTCATGAAAATAGGGACAGATTAACGATAGACTAACAATGCCTTGCACACAAGGCCCTGAAAACACCTTTGAACTCTGTCAGGGATGAAAAGTGAGGATTGGGAAGCTTCCACCCCGTCCTCATTCTCCAGCCTTGACATATCCTCATAATGCGCACCTCTTGCTACTTCCTTGTTCGCCCTGACAGCAACCTCATTTAGTAACCATCTACCTTGAGTGCTTCTTGAACCTTGTAGTTGAGATCAATAGTAAAACAAAACATGAAGTTGAATATTCGACGACATTAGAAAAGACTAATTACCAAAGCCAGGAAGATATTTATCAATTTAATTTTTAACATGGATTCTCCTGGTTATTGTTGTGGCAATAACATATAATTCTAACCACTTGTGTAATTATAGAAGCAAAGAAAATTATCCTTTGGACGTTGAATGCTTGATGTAGAATGTTGTCTACAAAGCCACTGTGATTTTGATCGCGTGTCTGATATTGCGACAGCAAATCTAACGAGATACCTTGGAAACAGAGATTTCTCTATTATAAGACCTTCTCCCAGTGGAGGCCCAATGAAAACCGCACAACGCTGTTGAAATATATATGGCAACACGAGATCAAATGTTAAGAAACTCTTGGGTTGCAGTGGAAATTTGTAATAAATAAATATTCGTTTTCTTGCACGGAAGATTCTAAAATATAATTTGTACCTGGAAGACTAATCTCGTCCCCTAAGCATTTTGCTATTACCCTTCCATCTTCCACATCTGTGTCAAAAATATCGACTTCAAATTCCCGTTATGCATTCTTTTTCTCTCTTTCGTCTTTACTATTCCTTCAATAGCTACAATAATAACAGGGTCTTGTCTATAGCATAGTTCTCACACTCAAGAACACAAAAGAACCGTTACGTACTGAGGAAAAGGTGCAACGTGTCAGAAGCAGGTCTGTGTCCAGGGTATTACCAGTGAGGAGGACATCGACTCTAGTTGAGGTGGCATTAAGTCCAGTGGGACTTCCACTGGTAGAAGCGCATTTTCTCTCATTGAACTCAGTTTGCGTCCCGATAACAGGTGGGAAACAAAAGTTTTTCGGGTGTCAGTCAAGTGCTGACCGGCATGGCTATGAGTAAAGTCAATGACAGGCGTAATATTGAGCACCTATCGTTGTAACCTATACACCTGATTGGCTGCTATTTGTTAATTAAAAGGAATACTCGTATAATAGGGTTATGACCTAGATTGCTATGATTTCGGTAAGTCGCCCGAAAGACCAATAGGAACTCTCTTATCGGGCAGAATTGAAAAAACCGCGAAGGTACGTCTCATTTAATAACATTTGTTTTTATTTTATGGTTTAACCTAGCACAATGTAATTTGAGTATTTGAATAAAAATATGAACAAAAATAAAACTTATTTCTTTTTACTGAATAATAATTGATACGGACTTGACATCACGACTTTCAGTCATTTTCCCACCACCGTAACATGGCTTCCTTCTGTCTTTTCTACAAATATTTTCATGGAAATTGTTCTGATCAGTTTTTCCCCTTGTGCCTCGACTGCATGAATCTAAGCGTGTTACTAGATTGGCAATGAGGTCATCTTTTATTTATATATATATATATATATATATATATATATATATATATATATATATATATATATATATATATATTGTTGAACTAGCTAGATACAAAATACGGTTTCTTTTCTGGCATTTCTCGCCTGTGAAACACGTTCCCGGTTCTTCCTTTCTCGCCACCTACATTCTTCAAAAATTTAAATGCAATGTCAGTCTCCATCTTCAGTCTTCCTGAAACCTGTTCCTTTATTGTCCTTTTCTACACTTCTTCTCAATAAAGTCTTCTCATTCTTTTTTAGTCCCAGTAAACCCTTGCGTCTTAGTGACATTATTGCCATCTTCTGTCTTCCTGAATACTGTTCCTTTATTGTCTTCACTTCTTCTCACTAAAGTCTTCTCATTCTTTTTTCACTCCCAGTAAAACCTAGCGTCTTAGTGACATTATTGCCATCTTCTGTCTTCCTGAATACTGTTCCTTTACTGTCTTTTTCTTCACTTCTCGCTAAACTCTTGCGTCTTAGTGGCATTATCGACTTGCTTGGTCTGAAATTATTAAAAAAAAAAAACTTAGTCTCTTCTTCTCTGGTTCCTAGTCTCCTTCATTTAACTTTATTTCTTTCTCTTTTCTTTTTCATACCCCACTGTATCTCTCTCACTCTCTTTTTCTTACCCCTTATGTTTCCCACTCTCGCTTGACTACATCCCCCTCTCTTTTTCTTTCCCCACAAGATCTCCCTCTCATTCTCTCCCTTTCTTTTTCTTGTCAAGTCGTGACTTCCCCTCTTTTTCAAGCCTTGCCACATCTCCTTCCCTTTTTCTTGCACCTCCATGTCTCCATGTCTATTCTAATAGTTTATTTGCTCGCACCTCTCGCCTGTGGAACCCCGTTCCTATTTCTTGGGTGTCACCAATATGCGTCACGTGATCTATTATTTCAAACGGGATATCAAGAAGAGCGCAGATTTTGTCAGTTTTTCTTGACGTGCACAAAGATGACAAGAATTTCGTATTCCTTAAGGAAAAGAAACCCCTTTTGTGAGACTCGCTTTTTGCCAAATATTAGCTGCATGTGTATATGTATAACAGGCCATTTGTATTCGAGGATACCCGTCTATTAGAGCGGCTAGCCAATCCCTATTGCAGACGCTTGCTCAGGCGCATTTATTCGACACCCACAGAGCCCACCTGTGGTTTATACTGCAACTATACTGAGCAGACCGTAATTACAGTTTGTGGGAAAGAGCGTGTTATCTAGCGTGATCAACAATTTGAGCAAGGCCAGCACGCTCAAGCCCTGGACCACGATGACTTGTAACTTCGTGCTAGTACAGCTATCGACGGTGTGCGAGAAAACGGTGTGGGGGAAACAACTTCTTGCGACACAAAAACGAACGCCTTCTTGCGAACCTGAAACGAATGCAACACAAAAACGAACGCCTTCTTGCGAACGAATAGTTTACGACAGCAAACGAGCAAAACGGCACCAAAGACTGCTGCCGACGGACGGACGACCGCAACGGCTGCTGTCGCCCAAGAAAAGACGCCAAACGACTCGCGCGTCTTCTTCTTGTAGTCCTTGGTCGAGTACATTATGGTACTCGAAGGTGTGCCCGGCGACAACACACACACGCAGTTCGAGGATGTTTCCGCGCATGCTCCGTTACAGACGGCGCCCTAGGGTTCTGTCTACCCAGTTTCACTCACAAGGCGTGGTATGGTTCTCAGACATTTTCCAAATGTGCCGCACACTGGGATCGATCCCCTTCTGTCTGATAACATCAGATAGTCTCCTTCCCGATAAATCGACTATGGTGAGATTCGAACCCGGGTCTCAATTGTCAGAAATTATTAGTTGCATAAATTTGTAATTGTTTTGTTCAAGAATTGTTTTAGACAGAATCGAATAAAAATAACGATGAAGTTCCTGAAATCTTCGATGTACCAATCAACATTTCTTATTCTTAAAAATTAGATGGAGTCCTTCATATAAACATGTCATTGAATAAGATGAATGCTTTGTTATTCGGACCAATATGTCTATTTTCGTTGCTCAAACGGGGTTTTCTTTTATGGCATTTGTTCTCTATTTGTTGCTTTTGTATTTATTTTTTTATTTTTTGTCTTTTTAATTTGCTTCTTTTTTTTATTTCTTTCTTTTTATTTACATTACTTTTTCTTTTTTGAGATATTTTATTTTTCTTGGTTTTCTTTTACGTTTTCGTCGTTTTTTGTTCTTTATAGTTCATTTTTGTACTTTTTCTTTTTTCTGATATATTTTCCTTTTCTTTCTTTTTTAATTTTTGTTTTTTTTTTGTTTTTGTTTTTACGTTGTTTTTTTCCCGTTTTCCGTGCTTTTTCTCCTTTTATCTTTGTTTTTTTATATTTTTGTTGCTTTTTGTTGTTTTTGCTGCTTTTTGTTCTTTTTCTTTTTTCTATGTTTTTTGTTCTTGTCTTTTTTTCTTAGCTTTTTGTTCCTTTCTTTTTTGTTTTTGTTCTTTTCATATTTCTTTGTTTTTTCTTTTTTCTTTGTTTTTCTTCTTTTCTTTCTTTGTTTTTCGTTCTTTTTAGGTATTTTATTCATTTTTTTCTTTAATTATTTTTGTTCTTTGTTTTTGTTCTTTTTTGCTATTTTCGTTGTTCTTTGTTGTTTTTTCTTTTTGTTGTTTTTTCGTTACTTTGTCTTGTTTTTTTTTCTTTGATTTTTTTCTTTATTTGTTGTTTTTTCGTTGATTTTTGTTTTTTTTTCATTTTTGTTTTTTCATTGTTTTTGTTTTTCATTGTTTTTGTTTTTCATTGTTTTTGTTTTTTCATTGTTTTGTTTTTGTTCGTTTTTCATTGCTTTATATTGTCTTTTTCTTGTCTTTTCATCATTTTTAGTTACTTTTTATTTTTCGTTGTTTTTGCTCATTTTTTAAAATTTTTCTTCGTTTTTCGTTGTTTTCTGTTTTTTATCGATTGCTGTGTCCTTTTTGTCTCTTTTTGTAAAAACGATATTTGCTCTTAAAACTCTACGCAGTAGACTAAAATTTTATATGTCCTCTCTCTCTCTCTCTCTCTCTATATATATATATATATATATATATATATATATATATGCGTGTTTATATATGTGTATATGTTTATGGGCGTATCTAGGGGGTATTGTCTCATTTAATCTGTGTATCTCTAGAGAATATAAACTTACACAAAATATATATAAGCATGTATTCGTAGAACACTAACAAATAAAAAAAACATACACGCAGACACACTCTCTCCCGTTCTCTCTCTCTCTCTCTCTCTCTCTCTCTCTCTCTCTCTGTGCGTGTGTATGTGTGTGTGTGAGTGTTAACGCATGTTTTCAATGAATGTTTTGTTTACACCTAAAAGAATTTCTTCTCGCCTTCTCGTTTGAGATCAAATGTATGGATTCACGTGTATGCGCGTTAGTAACATTTTAAGCCTTGCAGAAGTAAATCTGGGAAAGGCTTATGCTGGTACTTAAAATTTTTCTCCCCAGGGAGGCCGAAAGGTTGGACATTAAATAAGGAATTTTATCACTTTTAACCCTGCTCATCATTCTAACTTTCCCCTTTTTTTTCATAGTGTCTATTTTCTCATTCAAATCCTCATTCTCTCTCTCTCTCTCTTTCTCTCTTTTTTCCCACTTTTTTCTTCTTCTTCTTCTTCTTCTTCTTCTTCTTCTTCTTCTTCTTCTTCTTCTTCTTCTTCCAACAGTTACTATTTTCATTTCTGTAAATTAATACATTTTCTCTTTCTCTTTCTCTCTCTCTCTCTCTCTCTTCTTCTTTTCATTTTCTTCTTCATGATTATCATCGTTTCTTCTCAATTCTTCCATTTTTTATCTCTCCTTCTTCATCATGATTATCATCTTCTTCTTCTTCCAAAAGTTTTTCTATTCTCAATTTCTCTAAATCCATTTTCTCTTTCTTTTCTCCCTCCTTCCTATTCTCATTTTAAATCCATTTTCTTCTTCCTCTTCCATTTTCTTCTTCTTCTTCTTCTTCTTTCTTCTTCTTCTTCTTCTTCTTCAAATTCTTCTTCACTTACTCTTCTTCTTTTCTTCTTCTTCTTCTTCTGTTTGAATTAATACAATACATTTTCTTTCTTTCTCTCTATTTCTCTTTTCTTTCTCTCTCTCTCTCTCTCTTCTACTTTCTCCTTCTTTTTTTTCATTTTCTTCTTCATCATGATCATCATTGTAAAGTTTCTATTCTCAATTCTCTAAATCCATTTTCTTCTATCTTCTTCTTTGACAGTGACTACTCTCTTCCATTTTTTCTTCTTCTTCTTCTGACAATTCTTCTTCTTCTTCTTCTTCTTCTTCTTAATTTTCACAGTGACTACCTCCAATCAATTCTGTAAATAAATAAATACATTTTCTCCCTCCCTTCCATTTTTCTTCTTCTTCTTCTTCTTTTCTTCTTCTTCTTCTTTTAATCTTCTTCTTCTTCTTCTTCTTTTTTCTTCCAACAGTTCTTCGCTCGTTATTTTCAATTCTTAGTAAAATTAATACATTTTACTTTTTCTTTTTTCTCTCTTTCTCTTTCTCTTCTACTTTCTCCTTCTTTTTTTTAGATTTTCTACAGTTCATCATGATCATCATCGTAAAGTTTCTGGATTCTCAATTTTTGAAACTAAATCCATTTTTCTATCCCTTTTTGGTCCTCCCCTTCCATTTTCTTCTTTTAAATTAATCTTCTTAATAATTCTTCTTCTTGCTTACAGTGACTACTTTTATCTTCAATTCTGTAAATAAATACATTTTCCCTCCTTAAACATATAATAGCCTTATTCCTGACCAATAACATTTTTCTTTTTTCCAATGACAATTAATTTATATTCTTCTTTGCAATTCTTATTGGTACAGTGACTATTAGCAATTCTTTTCTTCAATAAATACATTTTAGTAAAATTCTCACTTAATGCTTGCTTTATATTTTAATCTTCAATCTTCAATTCTTCTTCTTTTGCAATTCTTCTTCCTGGTTTTTCGTCGTCATCGTTTTCATTATACAAATAATGTTCTTTATTTTTGTAAATTTATAATTTCTTGACCATTGACAATCTCTTTCTTCCTAATCTTAAAATCATTATAATTCATTTATCAATATAAATTTAATTAAACTTTCTTAATAATTTCTTAATTTTCACTTTTTCTTTTGGTTAGTTACTATTTGCAATGCATTTATATATAAAATCATTAGCAATGCATTTCTATAAATAAATACTCTCAGTATTTTCTCTTCCTTCATTGACAATACCTTTCTTCCTCATTTGCAAATGCACTCCTATAGTTCTTCTTCATTTCCATTATATATTTAATTCCTATCTTCAGTAATGCTTCTTCTTCTTCCAATGACAATCTTTTCTTCCTCATTTGCAATGCACTATCTCATTAGCAATTCATTTCCATTCTTAATAGCCCTATTCTATCAGTAATGCTTGCATTCATTCCTGACCAATGACAATTCTGTAAAAAAAATACATTTCTTTCTATCTATATTAGCAATCTCTTATATCTCTCCTCAGTAATGCTTCTCGCTTCATTCGCAATGACAATACCTTCCTCCTTTGCAATGCATGTTATTAGCATTTCCATTATAATTTCCTGTTTTCAGTAATGCTTGCATTCATTCCTGACCAATGACAATCCTTTTCCCCTGACCTCTTCATTTCCAAAAATTTAGCTTTTTTCCATTATACAATATTTCTTCCTCATTTGCTTCTTTTTCCTTAATGCTTAGATTAACATGGACAATTATTTTCAATCAAGACTTGCAATGCATAAATAATATATAATTAGACCAATTCATTTGATATTACATGACCAACATATAAAATGTTGATGTTCCTGACCATAAAAATACCTAATTTGGAATGCACTTAATAAAATCATTAGCAATTCATTTCCATTATACATATAATAGCCCTCTCTAATGCTTGCTCTCCTCAATACCTTTCTTTCCTCATTTGCAATGCCATTGTTGGATTATACATATTTCTCTTTCTATCAGTTTTATTCATTCCTGACCAATGACAAACTTTCTTCCTCATTTGCAATGCTTATTTAATTCATTAGTTTCATTCATATATAGCCTATTCTCTCAGTAATGCTTTGTATTTTACCAATGATTCAACATCTAAAAAAATCATTTTCATTTCCATTATACATATAATAATTCCTCAGAATGCCAATTCCTGACCAATGACAATACTCATTTTCCTATATTCATTAAAATTTCCAAAATATATTAGCATTCTTTCAGTAAAATCAGTATTATTCCTGACATGTTCATTACCCTGTTATATAAAATCATTAGTAAAATTATTATATTATTCTCTCAGTAATGCTTGCCTTCATTCCTGACCAATGACAATACCTTTCTTCCTCATTTGCAATTCCTCATTTTGTTCATTTTTATTATACATATAATAGCCATTCTCAGTACGGCCTTTTCCTGACCAATGACAATATAAATGCACATAATAAAATCATTAGGCTTTCCATTATACATATTTCATTCTCTCAGTAATGCGCTTGCATTGATAATTTTTCTTCCTCATTTGCAATGCCAATTATTAGCAATTTCCATTATACATAAATGCCCTATTTTAATGCTTGCCTTCATTCCTGACCAGAAATAATTTTCTTCCTCATTTGCAATGCACTCCTATAATAAAATCATTATATTCCATTATACATATAATAGCTTTATTCTCTTGGTAATGCTTGCATTTTCCTGATAATTACTTTCTTCCTCAGCCATTGACAATTATACTATAATAGCTTTCTCTTAATGCTCATTTTCAACGTATTTTAATAAAATCATTAAATTCATTTCCATTATACATAATAGCCCTTTCTATCAGTAATGCTTGCCTATTTACAATAGCTTTCTTTCATTTGCAATCTATAATAAAATCATTAGTAATTTTTCATTATACATAATAGCCCTATTGTAATGCTTGCACATTCCTGACCAATGACAATACCTTTCTTCCTGGTTTTAAAAATAATTAAATTATTTCCATTATACATATATTAGCCTATAATGTTGCCTTCATTCCTGACCATCATTTGCAATGCAATGCATTTACATTATAATATAATAGTTTTATACTTTTCAGTTCCTCATTGCATTCCTATAATAAAATCATTAGAATTCATTTCAAACAATCCCTTTCTTCCTAATTTTTCAATGACAATTTTTCTTCCTCATTTGCAATGCACTCCTATAATAAAATCATTAGCAATTCATTTCCATTATACATATAATAGCATTCTCTCAGTAATGCTATTCCTGACCAATTTTTTCTTCCTCATTTGGTAATGCACTCCTATAATAAAATCATTAGCAATTCATTTCCATTATACATATAATAGCCTCTTCTCTCAGTAATGCTTGCCTTCATTCCTGACCAATGACAATACCTTTCTTTTGCAATGCCTATAATAAAAATCATTAGATTTTTCCAATGGTTTTTATAGTAATGCTTGCCTTCATTCCTGACCAATGCATTTTCTTTATATATTTCATTAGCAATTCATTTCCATTATACTATAAGTAATGCTTTGCATTCATTCCTGACCATTTTCTTTCCTCATTTGGTGCAATAGTAAAATCTGGTTCATTTCCATTACATATAATAGCCTTCTCTTAATGCTTGCCTTCATTCCTGACCAATGATATTCCTTCCTCATTTGCAATGCACTTTTATAAAAAATCATTAGCAATTCATTTCCATTATACATATAATAGCCCTATTCTCTCAGTAATGCTTGCCTTCATTCCTGACCAATGACAATACCTTTCTTCCTCATTTGCAATGCACTCCTATAATAAAATCATTAGCAATTCATTTCCATTATACATATAATAGCCCTATTCTCTCAGTAATGCTTGCATTCATTCCTGACCAATGACAATACCTTTCTTCCTCATTTGCAATGCACTCCTATAATAAAATCATTAGTAAAATCATTAGCCTAAATTGACAGTTCATTTCCATTATACATATAATAGCCCCTCATTCTCTCAGTAATGCTTTCATTATACATTTCCTGACCAATGACAATAATCTTTCTTCCTCATTTGCAATGCACTCCTATAATAAAATCATTAGCAATTCATTTCCATTATACATATAATAGCCCTATTCTCTCAGTAATGCTTGCATTCATTCCTGACCAATGACAATACCTTTCTTCCTCATTTGCAATGCACTCCTATAATAAAATCATTAGCAATTCATTTCCATTATACATATAATAGCCCTATTCTCTCAGTAATGCTTGCCTTCATTCCTGACCAATGACAATACCTTTCTTCCTCATTTGCAATGCACTCCTATAATAAAATCATTAGCAATTCATTTCCATTATACATAAAGCCCTATTCTCTCAGTAATGCTTGCCTTCATTCCTGACCAATGACAATTTTTCTTCCTCATTTGCAATGCACTCCTATAATAAAATCATTAGCAATTCATTTCCATTATTCCTATTCTATCAGTAATGCTTGCATTCATTCCTGACCAATGACAATCCCTTTATTTGCAATGCATTCCTATAGTAAAATCATAGCAATGCATTTCCATTATACATATAATAGTCCTATTCTATCAGTAATGCTTGCATTCATTCCTGACCAATGACAATCCCTTTATTCCTGATTTTCAATGCATTCCTATTGGAACTATATTAGCAATGCATTTCCATTATACATATGATATTCGTGGAAGGAAAAGTGAAAGGAAGACAAAATGATATCAGCCTTGACAGTCACAACACTGATAGCGTCTTAAAAATTTTATTTTGTATCGAATCTGTAATGATGACGACCGTGGAGCCTGTCGTGTCTTCATTTTAACAAGTGTCGTCAGATCGATCGTTGAATGACCAGCACCATCAAATGCCGGTAGGATTTCACAAAAATTATAAATATAATTAGCTTGCACTTTTAGTAGCGTTTTACCTAATCACGGACAATCATTTTTTTCCCAGATTTTCAATGCATTCCTTTTCGTATTGGGGTCTATAAGTTTCATTTAGTTTTTAAACTCTCGGCCGAAGGGAGCGTTTTCAGTTGTCCTCTTCTAAGATTCACCACGTTTTTTTTTTTTTTGTTTTTTTTATTATTCCTGGCCACTGACAATCCTTTTTTTTTTAATTGTCTAAGATACTGTCATTCATTCTTAGCCTGGTAAACAAGTCTCGTCTTCATTCAGCAGGACAAGACTCACCTTGCGATTACAAATCTCGATCGATGGCCCTGAATTTTAGGTAAAAATACAGAATAACATCTCCACCCTGCGCGGGAATACAAAAAAAGATTAAAAAGGGTACGTTTCATTATTTTTATTGTGGCTGCAAATACCTCCAAGCAAGGCAACAAAGCCACTAACACGCAGGTGTTAGTAAGTGTGAAAGAATATAAAATAAAATAAAAAACATTATTAAGGAGCGAGAACAATAAAAGAAAATAATTTAAGAAAACAGAACATAATGATTAATATTGCAAACTTGAGTGGAATTCAAGAAGCAGGGAGAGAGATTCCACAAGTTAGAAGTGCGAGAGAAGACACTGTCAGCATAGAAATTACGGATACATTTAAACGGTGAGACCTTGTTTATATGTTGATATTTATATATGAGAGAAAAAGATTTTTGCTTGGATCACTTCACCCCAAGCAAGACTAACAGCGACTAAGATGCAAGGGGCTTACTGAGTGTTAGAGAATATGAGAAAAAAATATTGTTGAGGAGAGAGAACAATAAAAGAATAGGAATTAGGAAGACAGAAGATAATGATTGACATTGCATATAAATTTTTGACCCTAACCGACTGAAATCAGTTGCAGTTGCGCCGCGGATGAAGTTGGAGTTGCAGCGCGGACAGGCAGAGAGTTTGAGCGCGGGCTGCGGGCCCGGTTCATTCGCCCCTTTGCACGCAAGAAAGGCCGGTCCGTTTGGCCTAAGAAGAGAAATTCGTCCAACCCAAGCCGAAGAGAATAAGCTCGTCCAACCGAAGCCGAAGAGAAGAAGCCAATTCGCGCACTGACGGCGGTGATGAGCGAACAGTAATTCAGACTCCAAAGAGAAGAAGTTAATTCGCGCACTGACGGCAGAGATGAATGAACAATAATTCAGACTCTGAAGAGAAAAAGGAGTTGCAGCGCGGACGGCGGGCCCTGTTCATTATTCCCCTTTGCGGCAAGAAAGGCCGGTTCGTTTGGCCTAAGAAGAGAAATTCGTCCAACCCAAGTCGAAGTGAAGAAATTCGCCCAACCCAAGCCGAAGTGAATAAGCTCGTCCAACCGAAGCCGAAGAGAAGAAGTTAATTCGCGCACTGACGGCAGAGATGAGTGAACAATAATTCAGACTCTGAAGAGAGAGTTAGTTACAGCCACGGACGGAGAAATCAGCCGTGAACGACAGGTAGAGATCAGCGCCCAGTGTTGAAACCAAACCACACCCCGAAATGCAGATTTCTAGAGAGCAAGCAACTCGAAGCCTTAAAGTTGTATGGTAGAAAGTTGGTGCCACGGTCCACAGAACGAGTCGGGAGGTAGGAATAATCTTGTGTAACGAACAATTAGATATAAAAAAGTTGTTACCTTTTTTTCTTCAATATTTTGAACTTGTGGAGTTTTATTTTTCTTGTTTGTTATCACCCCCGTTGACTCAGCTTGCATACGGCCCAATCCCTGTTTGATCCCGTCTGTCTAAGATCTAATTACAACGTGGGTAGGCAGACCGGAGATCAGTGCAGTTACCCTGGTAACCAGGCGTTGGAAGCGGGTTGGGAACAACGAGGCTGGTATTCATCTAGCCAAAGGGTTAGAACGTTACACTTGGAGCAGCGAGGAGCGAACAGCTGGCGTCGCGAACGGGATCGAACGACACAGTCGACGCTGCGACCAGGGGGGACGACGTCACATTAGAGAATATGAGAAAAACTACTATTAATGAGAAAGGACAATAAAATAACTGGAATTAAGAAGACAGAAGATAATGATTGATATTGCATTTAAATTTTCGAAGCTCAAAGGCAATAAAGCCACTAGGATGCAAGGGGTTACTGAGTGTTAGAGAATATGAGAAAAACTACTATTAATGAGAAAGGACAATAAAAGAACTGGAATTAAGAAGACAGAAGATAATGATTGACATTGCATTTAAATTTTCGAAGATCAAAGTTGACTGGGAAGCAAGATGTTTGGTTTGTTTTGTTTTACGGCATATCAACCTCAATGGGTTATTTAATGCCGGCAACCTCAATGGGTTATTTAATGCCGACAACTGCTAATATTTTTGTTTTTTCAAAAATCTGTTTCTGTTAATATTTTTTTACTCCAAAATGTATATTTATATATATATATATATATATATATATATATATATATATATATATATATATATATATATATATATATATATATATATTACTGATGTTCATCCTAAACAAAGCACAAGAGACATTCGAGATAAAGTTCTTGTTGTGTAATTAAGAGGTAAAGGCATAGTTTATGAGGGTAGATGTTTGTATGTGTATTACTGATTTTCACACTATACAAGACTCCAAGGGACACTCGAGGTAGAGGGTATATGGAAAAATAACCGTTATCCCTTGACTTGAATAGGGTAAGATTGTAGTGATAGGGAAATCATTTTCTTGGCAGTCGGTTCTACAAATCATCTGTAAAAGGCTCAAGAGCCACTCATGTATGAGGAATATGTGGTGAAGATAGCGGTTAGCCCTAGACTTGAACAGTTTGACTATAGTGATCGGGGAAGCATCCACTTGGGTGTCGATTCCACAAAGTATTGGTTCGTAGGAAGAAGCTGTTCGATTGAAACTTCCTCCTTACTAATGCAATACAAACCGAATGAGTGCCTCAGTGTAGGTAGCATGGACGGTCCTAGCTGTGAGGGTTATTGTTGGTTGAGACTCTTGAAACGTTTCGCTGTAACGTGTCGGCTGAAGCTATCCAAGATGGTTAGGATGTAGCGTTTTCCCCTCGAGTTGGGAATTATAACAGTCTATAAAGACGAGATCGTATGGTCTCTTTCCTCGTTTGCAGTGGCCAATGAGCCAGTGGGTACGTCTACCGTAGTTGCCCTTGTACTTAGCACACGTGTCACAAGAATCGACATAGGCCTTGATGTTGCGGTTTTTGAATTACCACCAGTAGCTGGAAAGGAGTTCTCGCATACGGGTAACACCTGAGTGGTTGTTGCCCTCGTGTGCCTGGTAGAGGTATCTGGATCGTAGTTTGTATGGTACAACCAATCTCGGAGAGTGTTTACTGTCTCTTATCATCAAAACGGAGGTGCCTGGTTCTAGAAAAAACTGGTGCGATGTTTTTTGAAAAGCGTAGGACAGAGGTTTGTAGTGTGGGAAATAACTCATCACCCACGAGGCTACGTAAACGCTTTTGTACTCTATCAAGACTAAAAACTGAAGTCTGTGCAACTCCAGCCCAGAACTGGTAGCAATAGTCCCTTTAATCTAAGCGCATTTGCAAAGTTACAAATTAAAAAAAAAATTCACAACTATCTATTATATTAATTTTTGTCTTAGCAATTCAAACCTGAAGATGATCTTGGATGAGATTGAAAGTACTTGTGAAAATAAAAGGAATGATAAAAACTACGGAGCCTTCCTTAATGTGTTTAATACCAACATTTAGAAATTCATCCGTGTATATGAAAGGGTTAAAATAAAAATAAATAGACATAATATATCTAGATTATTCAACCAAATATTCCCTTTCTTTCTGCCGTGCGACGATGGCCTAGAGGTAAGATATTTAATTGATTTCGGGTTCGATTCCTGCTTGAAGCATTCGGACGTCTAGCCACACTGAGGAGCTGTGATACAGCGAAACTGCCTGTATATATATATATATATATATATATATATATATATATATATAAAGGAGTAAAAATAATATGGACTTTTCATGGGTAAAACTACACATAATTTTCCTATTGTCTTTTTTTCTCCTTTATACATATTGTCTTTTTGAGTTTGAGGCACAATCGTTTTTCAAGGCATGTTGGTTCCCCGTTGCGACATCCCGTCATCGTGATAAGCGGTACATCGTGGTCTGATCGGCGATGATCGAATGTAACTAGTTTGGTTTTCGAAGTATTGAATGTAACCAGCCAGTTTTCACACACTGAACAGTTAGAACAAGGTTAGATTATAGGTCAGCTGCTAATCTCTGGTCATCTATATGGAGAAAGAAATCAGCAGTACATAGTCAGTTTCATGCCTTAAGAGATCATCAGATCTGATGAATGCTGAAAGTGTGAAACTAACAGCCAAGGCCGGTGTATACTCTTCCTTAATTCCCCGATAAGTGGGTGGCCCAAGCCTGACTGAATGCCTCAGGCAATGCTTTACAATGCTCATCAATATTTGATTTTTTTTTCTACCAAAGTTGCAAATTAAACTAAGCACAACTTACTATTAAAGAATGAAAAATTTTCACGGATTCTGACGTCATTCTGAGGTATTTGTTTTGCTCATACTAAGTCCCCTAAACAAAAACACTATATAAAATTCATTATCCATAATGTTGAATGTGTTAAAATTCTTAACAAGAAAAATCTCCAGTTGATGCTAAAAATCCCCACAAAACATTGTTAATTTATTTTAAGATGGAATTATCTATTATAACATGTCTCTAATTTGTATTTAGACATTGTATTTATTTTAAATTTTTCTGAATTGTTCACTTACATTGCATACTGCCCATTATCGTACATTATTTTAGACTACAACAAAATTTGTATTTTATATGAATACTACCATATGAAAATTAATATATCATCATATCATAGATTGGGGTGCTTATCATAAATTCAGTTTCAGGCATGATCCCCTTGCAACGGGCCTGCTAACAGCCACTTTGTTTGCTTGAGTCTTTCTTTTTAAAATTATTTATTTTGACTTCTTATTCTCTATTCTCTTTTGTCTTGAAACTAGATAAATTCTCTTTATAAAGAGTAAAAACTGAATGGAAAAAGCAGACGATGTTTTTTTTTTTTTTTTGTTTTTTTTTTTACTCCCACAAAAATACTTTAAAGCAAAAAGAATGATTTGCCAAACAGAACTTGTTTTATTTTCGCCATTCCAAAATCACGGAAAATTGAAACTATGTTCAACTGCATACTTCCCTCTCGTTTTAATTGTCTCCATTTTGATCAATATGAATGTCTCTCGCGTGTATGTGTGTGTGTATATGCGCATGCGCGCGCGATCGCTTAGCTGTCTTCTGCCTTGGCCATCTTTTATTTTATTCCGTCTTAAATTTTTCTTTTTGTTTTGATTCTTAATGCTTCTTCCCTTGCAAATCGCACTTTCTTCCCTCGCGGACGTTGACGTTCTCCCGGTAGTTTATT
Source organism: Acanthosepion pharaonis (assembly GCA_903632075.3). Lineage (NCBI taxonomy): Eukaryota > Metazoa > Mollusca > Cephalopoda > Sepiida > Sepiidae > Acanthosepion > Acanthosepion pharaonis. The sequence goes on along the minus strand of CAHIKZ030000661.1, from coordinate 57,632 downwards.
AGACCGAAAATAGTTCCACTGGCGACAGGGATCGGCTGTCTCTTCGGAATGCTGTTGCAAATGATGGCAACCTTCCCTCCCTATCTTCTTTCTACGCAAACGATCTTTACGATCGTTTCGGCTTTTGTAATTTTCTAAGTAGTTGCCGCATATAACGGATGGCATCGAGTTAGGAAAGGTTGTTTGGGGTCTTTTAGATATATTTCTGCAGGAACTGTTAAGTTTAAGATACGGAGTAGACGGGGAGAGTTGAATGGTTAAGAAGAAGAAGTGGTGGGGTAGAAGAAGAAGAAGAACAAGGAAGAGGAGGAGAATAAGCAGGATGATAAGAAGAAGAAGGAGGAGAAGAAGAATAAGCAGGATGAAAAGAAGAAAAGGATGAAAAGAAGAAGAAGAAGAAGAAGAAGAAGAAGGGGGAGGAGGAGGAATGGGAGGAGGAGAATAAGCAGGATGATAAGAAGAAGAAGGAGGAGAAGAAGAATAAGCAGGATGAAAAGAAGAAAAAGAAGAAGAAGAAGAAGAAGGGGAGGAGGAGGAGGAATGGGAGGAGGAGAATAAGCAGGGTGATAAGAAGAAGGAGGAGGAGGAGACGAATAAGCAGGATGAAAAGAAGAAAAAGAAGAAGAAGAAGAAGAAGAGGAGGAGGAGGAGGAATGGGAGGAGGAGAATAAGCAGGATGATAAGAAGAAGAAGGAGGAGGAGAAGAATAGGCAGGATGATAATAATAATAATAGTAAGAAGAAGAAGAAGAAGAAGAAGAAGAAGAAGAAGAAGAAGAAGGAAGAGGAGGAGAAGAAGAACAAGCAGGATTAGAAGAAGAAGAAGAAGAAGAAGAAGAAGAAGAAGAAGAAGAAGAAGAAGGAGGAGGAGGAGACAAATAAGCAGGATGATAAGAAGGAGGAGGAGAAGAATAGGCAGGATGAGAAGAAGAAGAAGAAGAAGAAGAAGAAGAAGAAGAAGTCGTTGCGGAGAACTATTCGCAAGAATACGAGGCAGAAGGGAGAGTTATTGAAATGAGAAGGAAGCATGGGTGGCAAAAGCGGTGAATGAGGAAAGGTAGAAAATGTTTGAGAATCGAATTGTAACCAAAACGGGAGGAAATAAAAATAGAAGGACTTCATTTTCTGTTCTTCTGAATTTAGAGTCGTGTCTCATCACCGCGCCATGATTCTTCTTGCTCGTAATGAAAACTTACGTAAAATTTCAAATAACGAACCTTATGACAGACAGCATATAGAAGATGCGATGGATAAATCGGCGCCTACAATGTGCGATGGATAAATTGTCGTCCATATGGCGCGATGGATAAATTGTCTCAAAAATGACCATAACACTGACATCTCATTTCAACAGATATATTTACCATTATTAAGCAAAAATATCTAGAAATATGAAAGAAAAGAATTATTCAATAAAATCTCCATTGACTTCAGCCACAACCTCCAGTCGATTTCGGAATATCTTCTAGACGGTCTCCTTGTTTAAATTGGTGCATGCTACCATAATCTTTGCCTTCAGTTCATCTTTAGTGATAAAAGGAGTTTTGTTGGTCTCTCGTTCAACTGCGCCCCACACATAATAATCAAGGGGTTTGCTGTCTGGGGAGTTAGGCAGCCAAATGTAAGGGGTGATGTGGTCGCAGAAATTGTCTGACAGGCATCACTGGGTTTTCCTGCTTGTGTGGTGTGGTACAGAGTTTTGTTGCAAGATATAGAGCCTTCCAGAAGCTACCCGATTGACCCATGACAGCTAAAACCTCCTCAAAGCACTTGATGTAGACCTCAGTTTTGAATTTGAAGCCCTCGCCAACAAATTCGGGAGTTCTTCTCTTATCAGAACGATCAGAGTGAGTTTTCTGAGCTGCCATACCTTCGTAATCACCATTAAACTCACCCAACTCTTTATGAATCCTCTGCCCTATCATCAGATCGACACAAAAACACTATGAAATGCTCATATTAGAGCTTCCGACACGAATGCTATGCAGTGCAGCATGCGATTTCCAAATTTCTGGCGGAGTGAATTGCATCATGGTGCTCTTTTTCTCACAGACGGTGCCCAACTGACCCCACCATGCTGTACAGTCGACAAAATCAAAAACAAACAACGCGCATGCACGAAATTAAAAATATAAAATGACGACAATTTACCCATCGCACTCTTTATGTAGGGTGTTTTTCTAGGCACTTCACGGTGGTGTGAGTGTGTGAGAGAGAGAGAGAGAGAGTGTGTGTGTGTGTGTGTGTGTGTGTGTGTGTGTGTGTGTGTGTGTGAGTAATGGTGAGCAACATGGTCTAAAGATTTCGATCCTCACTTAGTGCTCTTTACAAGTAAACAAGTGCCACAAGTAAACTTCGTTTATCGATTGTTTAGGATTCGGTTTCCGGTCCCTTCTAAAGTCTACTTCGAAGCTATACTTATACTAATCTTATAATCTCCTAATCTTATCATCTCTTAAACCAGTGATTCTCAATCGCCGTGCTGCGGCACACTAGTGTGCCAACGTGGCCCTCTTAAGTGTGCCGCCAAATCGGGTATATATATATTTGTGCGTGGAAGTTTTGGTTTGGTTTCGTTTATTTTGTTTTACGGCATATCAACCTCAATGGGTTATTTAATGATGACAACATTTTTAGGATAGATTCGTATGAACAGAATATGTATTCTTTGCTTTAGATTGGTTTGGTTTATTTTTTTTTTACGGCATATCAACCACAATGGGTTATTTAATGCCGACAAAATTTCCTTTTTTTTTTTTTTCAAAAATGTATAGCTGGTAATTTTTTCAGAAATGTATAGCTGGTAATAAAATGTATAGTTTGGTTTCTTTTGTTTTGTGGCATATTAACCTCAATGGGTTACTTAATGCTGACAAGATTTTTTATTTCTGCTAATATTTTCTTTTTTCAAATATTTGTTGCTGATACTATTTTTTCAAAAAACATTTCTGGTATTATTTTTACACTTTCATAGTGTTTTGAGTCAGGTTGTGGGGTCAACTATTTGCCCATAGTTGTGACCTTAACAGATGCTGCCACCCAGTGTCAGGGTGGCCCTGGGAACGCCAGCAATTAAGAAATGGTTCCACGCTCATCAAAACCGCCTGGTCAGAGGCCTTGCTGCTGGGCGTAGTTTATCGTCTTACCCAGGCCGGGTGTGAAGATATAGTAATGGTACAGCGTTAATCTTTCAAGAAATGAACATGTATCGAATAAGTATATATTGAATATTTTTTTTTAAATACTCCTAATTTTTTAGTGCGATTTTGAAATTATGTTATTTTAAATACTTTGTTTTAATATTCATTTTTTACTTGTCGGCATTAAATAACCCATTGAGGTTGATATACCGTAAAACAAAATAAACCAAACCAAAGAATACATATTCTATTCATACGAATCTATCCTAAAATTTTGTCGGTATTAAATAACCCATTGAGGTTAATATGCCGTAGAAGAAAATGAATCAATCCAAAGAAATACATATTCTATTCATACGAACCTATTCTAAAAATCTTGTCGTCACTAAATAACTCATCGAGGTTCATATACCGTAAAAGAAAATGAATCAAATCAAAGAATACATATTCTATTCATACAAAACTATACTAAAAATCTTTTCGTAAAGTTGAGTAACCCATTGAGGTTGATATACCGTAAAACAAATCAAACCAAAACAAAACAAAAATAAGTGAATTATCCGATGTAAACGAAATTTCCAGCAAAGTTAATGTTTATAGTGAATATGTTATTTCATTAGAAAACTTTATGGAAATATTTTTCATCAGCTTCACCCACACTTTTAAATATACCGTGTTTACATTTAAATTTGAGCTGTCCACAAATCTCTGAAGGTCTTATTTCAGTAAAAATAAAATAAAATTATATAATAATATTGAAAATTTTAAAATTTGTCTCGAACCTTACCAAAAATAATTCAATGAAACAAAAGAAAATTTTTATTAGGGGTTGGTATTCGTCTAATTTAATAAAACAATATTTTCTTTCAGATTTGACACGGAAAGAAATACTGAATATTTATTTCGAAAAACATTACTTATAATTTTTGAGTGCTATTTTCAAAATTCCTCTCATTGCTCTCCGTAACAAGATTATTTTTGTTTAAATAAAGGAATGTCCATCGAATCGAAAAAAAAATTATAAAGGTTAATTCCATTTTCGCGTGTTAATATTTTTTAAAGATTTTTTTATTCCCATTTTATACAACTGCTAGATTATTTTTTGTATGGAAGTTCAAAAGTAAAGTAATAATATTAATATACCGTAATTGTTATGAGGAAGTCAGCTAAGGAGTAACAATACAACAGGGGGAAAAATCGACAAAAAAACGAGCCTTTTGAAGACCAACAATATGTTTTGAATATTCTACCTCTAATTCAGTGATTATCAATCGACGTGCCGCGGCACACTAGTGAGCCGCGCAAACCTTTTAAGTGCGCCGCCAAATATTGTCACGATATACGTATATATTTGTGTGTGGAAGTAGCAATGGTACAACGTTGATCTTTCAAGAAATGAATAAGTATTAAATAAGTATTCAACTTATTTTCAGATAATTCTTTACACTATACTTCGATTATGTTATTTTAAATACTTTGTTTTAATATTCATTTTTAAGAGTATTTTTAAGTATTTAAGTATTTTTATTTTTTAAGAGCTCAGAATAAAACATTGGACGGCATTGGATTACAACACAAAAGAAATATTCCACATTAGCTAAAAAGGCCTTTATCAGGTTTATTGCAATTTTCTATTTCTTATTTATGTAAATTAGGCTTAACTCTAAATAACATTAAAAAAACTAAGAAATGAGAAAGACTACGCCCAACTGAAGAAGAAATGAGGATCTGCTTATCACACATTTGACCAAACATTAAAGAAATTGTGAAAAAACACCAGGCATAGGTTTCACACTAAATAAGCTGCGAAAATAATTAAATGGAAACATTGAAATAAAGTAGGTTCATATTTGTGTGTGTATTTTATTTTTAAATCTATGGTTTTATTTCATAACATTTAAATGTAGACACTTTAAAAATTTTGCTCAGGGTGCCGTGATATTTTCATTTACTCGAAGGTGTGCCGTTGCTTAAAAATGTTGATAAACATTGCTCTAAACACTGAAATTTAATTAACTATTTCTTTCCCCCAATAGGAATAGCGATGGAACGTTCGTATGAATTCCACTTGAGGTCTGGATCGTGTTTAAGTTCAAGTCGTCACTCAAGGCAAGGGTATGACTGAGGGACCATAGGTTCATTACGTTTTCGTGTCATTGAATATGATCAACCAGTTTTCCCCTACTCGGATCTGTTAGAATTATGTCAGAGGATAGATCAGCTGCCAATCTCTGGTCATCTACAGTTTTATAAAAAATATCGTTTAATAAATAAAAATATATAGGATTAATAAATAAAAAAATTGGCCTCTTTCTTAACAAATTACTAATATTGAGGTACAAATATTTTATGTCATTTTCCATTTGTAAACTGAACCTATGTTTACTATTCTATTAATTTAGGTACCTCCACAAATATAATATTGAAAAAAACACCATAGCATGATGAAAAAAGATCCCAAAATAAATAAAAACAAAGTTTTATCGTCAAAATATTTATGTTATTAAGAAGAGAGACTAAAGTATTTTTTATTAAATTTTTTAATCCTTTCGAGCACGTTCGAAATTTTGGTTAAAAATCTTGATTTTTGCGTTAGCGGTCGACTTAATATATACGATCAGTTTTATACATGGAGAGAGAAAATTATAGATAGGTTCGCCTATCGTCCAGTTCAGACTCCTCTCCCATCTTTTGAACAGGAGTATAGGTTTATCCTTTGACTCCTGTTTAGGATTCGGTTTCTGGTTCCTTCTGAAGTCTACTTCAACTCTACACTTTTTAGATTTTGGCTTAAACTCTGAAATTTAATTAACTATTTTTTCCTCAATAGGTGTATATAAGTTCTTCTATCGCCCGGTTCACACTCCTCCACGGTCTTTTGAATAGCATTTTTAATACTTGTTTCCTGTTTAAGATTGGATTTCTGGTTCCTTTTCATTTACTTTCACTGCCAGTAATATCTTGCATATGAGTGGCATTATCGCCTTGCTTGGGGGAATTGATTTAAAAAAATAAAACAATAATAAGATATATATATATATATATATATATATATATATATATATATATATATATATATATATATATATATTTCACTTCGTCTTGCTGTAATGTTTCGAAAGCTTGTGTCGCTAAATCAATTATGAGTAGTTAATTTAATCCTCACAATGGGCTTCATATTTCCGGCCTTATGCTAGAACATGACTTTGCTTAGTAAATAAATTCCAGTCGAATCCATTACATTCAATTACGTGCTAATACCCTTGGGAAAGGTGTGAATCCTCTTCTTCTCCCTCCAGCTATGGGTAAATAGCAGGACAGACTATAGCCTTGGATGGCAACTGGTCGAGGAGAAGGACAACTCTGAATTCAAAACCTGCGGAAGTTCGTTTGGGGACCTTATGGCACGTAGTGCACCAGGTCTCTGTTTTCGTCCCTTCAAAAAATGTGGATGGTCCTGCATGAAACCTTCACCACTATGTCGGGTTTCTGGGAACTGATCTGCTTGACCCTCATACGTCGAATTCGACAAGAGAGTCGAGAGTATAATATATATATATATATATATATATATATATATATATATATGGAGTCTTAACCTTAATTGTTAGCAAGCTTCACCTTGCAGATCACGGATCACGTATCACGGATCATGGTGTTCCTTTGAGTGCATATTAGGACTTAAACTCAACCCAGACCTCAAGTCGAACTCGTACATATTCTGAGATGCCGGGGAAATCGGTCCCCAGTACCACCCCCGTAAGTACCTGAATCCTCCTGCTATCTTCAACCTGTACATATTGTGGGTGACGAATTATTTTTCAACCCTGCAATTTTTTTTTCACAGGCGAAATGTCGCCAGCCTAGGCTGCTCTATCGTTTTTTTGTTGTTTTTTTTTTTTTTTTGCATGCAAAGTGTTCAGATAAGCTACATCCCTTTAAGAACCGCTATGCCATGCACATTGCAGCGAACTACCTTCATTCTCTTCGTATTCCATTGATGATATGCAAGTTCCACTCAAGCAGCTTCTTCCACCGAACTGCTGCTTTGTGGAACCTACTCCCAAGAGGGTGCTTCCTCGATTATTATAATTTTAAGCTGTTCAAGTCTAGGATCAACTTTTCTTCTTTTTTTTTAAGCATTTCGCCCCAAGCAAGGCCTGAGTGCCACTAGGGCGCAAGGGCTTACAGGGAGTGAGAGCAAGAGTAAATAGTAAAGAATGAGGTTTGAGAAAAGAATACTGAGAAGGACGGGGATCAGTATCAAGGCATGAGAAAATGTCGATTGACATTACATTTGAATATTTGAAGATTATAGCTATCAGGGGAAGAGGAATTAAGAGGAAGGGAGTTCCACTAGCGGGAAGTGCAAGAGAAGAAGCTGTTGGAGTAGAAGAGGCGGTTACGATTAAATTGTTTCCACAGTGAAAGGGTGGGACCGAGATGCCAACCTAGTATCACGCTTAAATTCATGCAGTTGGGGTACCACTGAAAGTAGCTCGTCAGGGTAGTTGCCATGAAAATATTTGTAGAAAAGACAGAGGGAAGCCACATTACGTCTGTAAAAAAGTGACCCTCGTGGCTCTTGGGCCTTGTAAAAGGTAACAATCATTGTTAAAAATATTATTGTCAGGATACAGTTGTAACTGTTGCGAGGGGTGAAGTTTTAAATTCGTTTGCCTTTAGGTGATCTTTCAAGTTTGGATGGAGGTTAATTAGTTTTTCAGCTTCGTATTCGGATAGTGACTGGTGTAATATTACAGTTTCTGTTCCCTTTACGATTGAGTCAAACTAAGATCATTATAATCTTAAACATTTAAAATCTAGAGTTAACCGTTATCTTCCCCATATATCTGAATAAAGAGTGCCTATTATTCTTTAACTCTCTACTTCGAGAGGCTCCCGGGCGTTTTTGATAGGGAGAACCTTATAAAAAATCGCTTACATCTGTCTTTCTAAATTATTGTCATATAATGTACGTATCTTAAGTTAGTGTTCTTTCTCCTCAATGAAGTCTTCTCCTTCTCTTTCACTCCCAGTAACCCCACCCCTTGCGTCTTAGTGGCATTATCGCCATTTTCTGTCTTTCTGAACCCTGTTCTTTTATTGTATTTTTTCCTCATTAAAGTCTTCTCCTTCTCTTTCACTCCCAGTAACCCCCTACCCCCTAACGTCTTAGTGGCATTATCGCCATCTTCTGTCTTTCTAAACCCTGTTCTTTTATTGTCTTTTCTCCTCATTGTTCTGTAGAACCGACTCCCAAGAGGGTGTTTCCCCGATCATTACAATGTTAACCTGTTCAAGTCTAGGGTCAATCATTACAATCTCCGCATATCCCATGAAGTGTGCTTCGTTCTCTCGAGTGAAAATTGTTGTAATTATTGCGAGGGGTGAAGATTTAAATTCGTTTGCCTTTAGGTGATCTAACAAAGTTAGATGGAGGTTAATTAGTTTTTCAGCTTAGAGTTGGCGTAGTGACTGGTGTAAGATTACAATTTCTGTTCCTTTTATGAGTGGGTCAAATTTCGGTTGCAGGTGTCAGTTAAGACCTAGATTTCTGGTCGTCTGTTAATTTACGGTCGAATAGGTTTATGTATTTTTCATTGGTATTGGATCGTATAATAGAGTATTTTAGTGATGCCGGATAAAAAAAATCAATGATGAATGTTATATATATATATATATATATATATATATATATATATATATATATCGAATATATAGATATATCGAATATATATATATATATATATATATATATATCGAATATATATATATATATATATAATATATATATATATATATATATATATATATATATATATATATAATATATATATATATATATATATATATATATATATATATATATATATATATATATATATCGAATACAGTGATGCCGGATAAAAAATCCGATTATATTACTATATATATATATATATATATATAATATATATATATATATATATATATATATATATATATATATATATCGAATATATATATATATATATATCCAATATATATATATATATATATATATATATGGTATATATATATATATATATATATCGAATATATATATCCAATATATATATATATATATCGAATATATATATATATATATATATATGCATAATATATATATATATATATATATATATATATATATATATATATATCGAATATATATATATATATTATATAATAATATATATATATATATATATATATATATATATATATATATATATATATATATATATATATATATATATATATATATATATATTCATATATAATATATATATATATATATATATATATATATATATATATATACAAAATATATATATATCGAATATATATATATATATATATATATATATATATATATATCCAATATATATATATATATAATATATATATATATATATATATATATATATATAATATATATATATATATATATATGTATCGAATATATATATATATATATATATATATATATATATGTATCGAATATATATATCGAATATATATATATATATATATATATCCAATATATATATATATATATATATATATATCGAATATATATATATATATATATATATATATATATATATATATCGATATATATATATATATATATATATATATATATATATATATATATAATATATATATATATATATATATATATATATATCGAATATATATATATATATATCGAATATATATATATATATATCGAATATATATATATATATATATATATATATATATATATATATATATATATATATATATATATATTTATATATATATATATATATATATATATATATATATATATATTATATATATCGAATGCCGGCTCAATAAAAATATATTTAAATAATTTTTTAAAAAAACAATTACATATTACAATTTTATAGCCATCCTTTTATTAGTATATAATGGGCCACCCTCGACGGGTATGTAATTACTTGTATTTGGTTTATTCAACTTTAATTATTTGCCGTCTATTCAATATTATTGGCATCTTATATAGATGTTCCTCATTTTTAATTCTATCTACAGATAGATGAAAATGATTTATAGCAGAATCTCTGATTGCCGGACTCAGGAGACCTTCCGGATATGAGGAATTGGTTACAAAGTCCGGATATAAGGGATTCCGGATATGAGGGATTCCGAATATGAGAAATTGGTTACAAAGTCCGGATATGAGGGGTTATATATCGATTAAAATAAAAGAACTGAAATCAGGTTTACCATTTATTCTCTGTTTTATAGTAAAATAAAATAAGCTAATGGCGAGTGAAATATAATGGAATTGAATTTAAAGAAAAAGAAATAAATTATGTAATGTTAATGATAGTTCATTAAGTATGCCACGTATGCAAAACAAATAATGTAACGAGGATTTTTTAATCGCTGTTGCATGATGATTCTTTCTCTTCTAATGTCATTCTCAACTTTTTCCGCATTTCCTTTTGTTTTGTTCTTGAAATTTTTTAAACGAAAGACTTTTTAACTCTGCGCGCGTTATTGTAATTGTCTTAGCTGAATGTCGGCTTTCTTTCCATAAAACTGACAACCATTTCAAAAGCTTTTTCAATTTCACTTCAGGTTTCATCACAATTCTGCATCTCTTCGCTCTCTGATGTGTCTTGTTGTCATCCTTTCCTCTTATTCCCATCATCTTTTGCACCAAATACAAGCCTTTAGGGTGAAATAAGCATAAGCAATTATCCAAAGTAAATTTCCTGAAAAAACAGAAATTTCAAATCAGTTACATATCACCCAAATAATTCAAATATACACATCAAAATCATGTCCGGATATGCGGATTTTCCGGATAGGAGGAATTCTACTGTATTTGGGAAACTAGAAAACAAATTGTTACCTCATCTGAATGTTAAGAAGGAGGATGGAAACCCTAATTTCAAAATTAAAAAATATACTTGTGGGTATGTCTAGTTTGACCAATGAAGAGACAGATTTAAGCTAAAAGGGATAATGGAAAATAAGGAAATTAAAATTAGGCTTTGAGGTGTTCTTTTTCACTTTCAAATAAAGTAATGATTTGTTTTCTAGTTTACCAAATAAATCATTTTCATCATAAGTTATCTATCATCACCCTATGAAGGATCATTATAGTTCCGAAACATGAAAATATTTGTGTAGCGATGTAAAATATAATAATAAAAATATTTTGCTCTACGTTGTCTTGGGCACTTTTTAAAACAAAGTAAATGCTAAGAACTGTACAGTCTTAATCTGCTTTTTTTTCTCTTTATCTGGATATATATATATATATATATATATATATATATATATATATATATATATATATATATATATATATATATATATATAGATAGATAGATAGATATATAGATATAGATAGATAGATAGATAGATAGATAGATAGATAATATTAGTGTGGTATACAATATATATATATATATATATATATATATAGAGAGAGAGAGAGAGAGATATATGTATATAAAATATATATATATATATATATATATATATATATATATATATATATATATATATATATGTATGTATGTATATAAATTCCCAAGACGATAGAATCCAGGTAGAACTCAATGTCCAGGACAGAGTAAGAATATAATAAAAAAAGGATCAAACAGTGATTTGTTGGTCTGATGAATTGAACGTGATTACGATTCCAATGTAATAAATTATAACCATGGAATATTAGTGTTTGAGTCTTTATTATTATTATTATTATTATTATTATTATTATATATATATATATATATATATATATATATATATATATATATATATATAGCTATAAAGAAAAAAAAAGACAATAGGAAAACTGTATGTAGTTTTAGCCGACGTGTTTCGTCTACGGCCGACTTTTTCAAAAAATAAAACTAAATGTATTTATTTGAGCAAAGTATCTATAAACAAAGAACAAAATGTTATTAGTTACTAGAAGATTTTAGAAACGCTCATATATATTCATTGGGGCAACTAGAAAATTACGTCATTTACTTTTTATTTTTGAAGAGAATTTTTCACGTGTAGAAATATTGTTTGCATTGTTGTGTTGACGGATTCAACCGTTTTCTTTTGATTTCTTGATATATTTGTTGTGTATGTTGGCTTTGGAGAGTAGTGATTCATCGTATAACATTCTAATAGATAAAAACAGTTATTGATAGTACTAATAGTAAAAGGGAATTTAAACTGGCCGAGTGGGCGTATAGTTTCAACTCGGGTACTTTAGACCCCGCGGTATGAAGTAGGTTAGCCCCAATCATATTCCAGGATTTACTCTTGATCGACTATACAACTGTTAGGTAAACTTGATCTACTTGGAAAGGATGTCAGAATAATCCAGAACTTATACTGGGAGCAAACCGCCTACATGCGGATAGAGAATGAAAAAAAATAGTAAGTGACGAGAGACAAGGATGAGTCTTCTCCCCAGATTTATTCCACCTCTACAGCAACGCCATCCTAAGGGAACTAGAGATCCTACCAGGATTTGATATCGCTGGCCGTAATTTTAACAATATAGGATACGTAGACGATACTGTGTTGATGGGTGACTCGGAAAGGAAACTACAGGACCCCCTAGACAGGGTGATAGAAGAAAAAAAAAAAGACTGACCATCATGCGCAAGAAAGCAGAAATATGGTCATCAACAAGAGAAAAAGTCTATGTTGCGTGTTATGAATGAGATATATAAACATCAAGCTGGTACGGAAGATCAAAGCGTTTCAGAAGAGGATGGAAAATGCGACACGAGATCCGAACTGGCGAAAGAAGCATTCCATACATACGAAAAAGAAAAAAATGACGTGGCATTTACGGCAGACAATGAATAAAAAGAAGAAAAAAAACTAACTTTGCGTATGCTCAGATCGTCATGAATAATTCTGTGTACCGTTTCCACGCCAACTTCAAACTGTTGGCATATTGTCTTTCAAAATATCATGACGATCCTCATCCAGAAAATTGCGAATTTTCTCAACCAGCTCTGATGTTCTGACATCCACATCCACATTGTCTCTCTCCTCATCGCCCATCGTTTCTCACGTCGTCTCATCCGTCTTGTCCCAGCGCGAATCAGATGCTCAGCTCATATAAGTTCGAGAATCAGATGCTCGGCTCATATAAGTTAATCCGTAAGCATTCCATATCCTCATTGTCTCTCTCCTCATTGCTCATCGTCTCAACCGTCTTGTGCCAGCGCGAATCAGATGCTCGGATCATATAAGTTCGAGAATCAGATGCTCGGATCATATAAGTTAATCCGTAAGCAGTCCATATCCTCATTGTCTCTCTCCTCACCGCTCATCTTTTTTCACGTCGTCTCAACCGTCTTATGCCAGCGAGAATCAGATGCTCGGCTCACATAAGTTAATCCGTAAGCAGTCTGTACATTTCTGGAGCATTTTACACAGTTAAGCACTAAAACTTATTGCATAGCCATCTTTCAAATTGTTTTCACGTCCTCACTGCATTTTGTAAACTTGTTTGCTGTAACAAACAGTGGTTAGTAGGGTGTGTTCGAAGAGATTTTACAGATGTCTCCTTTAATCCGGAATAACAAAATTTGGCAAGTCATCTTTTTAGATGTGTAATTAACTTTACGTCTGATTATCCTCCTACCCCCCCTTTCAAAAATTGAACGCCATATTTGTTTACAATCACGATACATTTGTCGCTTACATATTGTTCGCAATCGTCAATGATGGCGTGTCTATATTTCGGTTTATCATGGCATTTTTTTTAAAGCGTTTCGTCCCAAGCAAGACAGGAAGCCACTAGCACGCAGGGATTACAGAGAGTTGGAGTGAAACCAAATAGGAGTGATAGAGGAAAGGATGAAGAGAAGGATAGGGGATAGATCAAGGCATCTGGAGACGTCGATTGACATTACATTTGAATAGATGGAGATTATAATTATCAGGGAAACAAGAAAAGGAGAGAGAGTTCCACAGGCGAGAGGTGCGAGACATGAAGCTATTGGAGTAGAAGAGACGGCTACATTTAACAGTTTCGACAGTGAAAGGGTGAGATCGAGATGCCAGCCTAGTTGAACGCTTAAATTCATAAAGTCTGGGAATCGGCGTGAGCAGTTCATCGAAGCAATTAACGTGAAAGTATTTGTAAAAAAGACAGAGAGATGCGACGGCGAGTCTGTGAGGGAGCGAGTGTAAACGAGATGCCAGATCAGGGCCAATCACATTGCATATCCGTCTCTGAATCTTGTCGAGGACCTTAAGGCGAACAACAGGGGCAGCAGATCATATATAGCAGCTGTATTCCATGCAAAGGCGAATGGTTGATTTATCGATTTGAAAGATGGACTCGAGTGAGAAAAACTTTTTGGCGCGACACTTGAAAAAATAACTCACACATCTCCCTCCTCTGAGCTTACTTTCCTATTTAGAGCAGATCTGTCATTTAATTGGTTGATCAAGACATACCCATAAGTCTGTTTTTAATTTTGACCTTATGTCCCCACCACCTTTAAGTTTTGGAAAAGAGATAACAGTTTATTTTTTAAATTCTCTTAAACATCATTTAATTACCAGTTACTGTCAGCGACGAACTTATTCGTACACCCATCAATTTTGAATATTTGTATCCATTTTTCAGAATTGAATGCCCGTATGATGCTAGGTCTTTTCTGTATGTTAATAAGCCTGAAAAAAGGAATATAAAACTCAATTTTCAAAGTAATAGGTTAAATAAAACAACTTTTTTCAGGCAGGTTATGCAAAATCGGAAAAGACAAGTTCAAAAATATGCTCTTAAGTAGGCGCCCGGTGGGGGTCGTCAGTGATATTATTTGACTTGATCCATCAGGGAGTCTCGGGTCTTTCAACATCATACTCCCCATCACCAAATCGACCCAATCAGGGGAGATCAATCCCTGATCCCCCCTCTCAATCAAACGCTAACAGCTACTCTGGCCTTTTAAAGAATTCGACGAAGAAAGACCACGTTTTCTGTACATCCAATTGGATGTTTGTAACAACCAATCCGCTGCGTGAACTATCTTTTAAATGGTCACGGTGGGGACTCGCTTCTTTTTTTTTTTTTTTTTTTTTCGATGGATAGCAGTTTCAATGGATAACCGAGGAGGTAATATTAATGTTCCTAAATTTAACCGTTTTCCTTGAGTATTGTATAGTGTCTAAGGCTAAATATTTGCCGTTTTATTTTATTTGTGCTTTTTTTTTTTTTTTGGGGGACTTAAACACAACCCTACTATCACAAAATTAGAAAATATCGTTTTAAATTGATTGATTCATATAAGTATAAGTAACTTTCATAATTATTTTAACGGTGACACCTTCTAGACTATTTATTCAGTTGAATATTTGTGATAATTCCAGTAAAGAACATCACAGGGTGCTTACAGTGTCACCATTGTTATTCTTACATTAACAACACGATGGAGAAGACAAAGGAGCTTAGTGTTGACATGAGAGAGAGAAAATTATTAACTTCCACAAGCCGGGAAATAGTTACAGCACTATTTCAAACCGGTTAGCTATCCCTCGATGTATGGTACAGTCCGTTATAAAGAAGTTTAAACAGTTTGGAACGACAGATTATTTGCCTGGGCGTGGGGAAAAAACCGAAATTCTCACTAAGAACAACACGAAAACTGTGTCGCGAGGTTAATATAAACCCAAGAGTTGTTTTAAAAGACATCGACAAACTTTTGATACGATGTGTATCAGCAAACGTAATTGCACAATACGACATTGTTTAAATAGAAATGTGTTGTATGAAAACTGACTAAGACGAACCCCTTCTTATAAATCATGTCATGTTGTTGTTCGGTTTAATTTTGCCAAAACGTTTTTGGACAATAAAAATTGCTTTTGGGAACAAGTTTTATGGAGTGATGAAACAAAAATTGAGCTTTTTGGACATAATGATGTACAGAAGTTTTGGCGCAAGAAAGATGAAGTTTTCCTCCCAAAGAATAAAGTGGCAACATTAAAACATGGAGGCGGCTCGATGATGTTTTGAATTTGTTTTAGCTCAAGGGGCCTGGACAATAAATTGCAATAAGAGGAATATTGAAATCTGCAGACTATATCGAAATTCTGGATGAAAATCTACAACTATCAGCGCAAAATCTTCATCTTGATCGGCGATTTACTTTCCAGCAAGATAATGATACCAAACATACGTTTAAATCAGTAACTGCGTGGCTTCAGAAAAAGAAGATTACACTTCTGCCATGGCCTTCAATGTGTCCAGAATTGAATCCTACTGAAAAACTATAAGAAATAAAAGTTCGAATAAATCGTCAGGATGAGTGACTATTAATATTGTGAAGATGAGAGACTGTTAATGTTTAGAAGATGAGAGACTATTAATGTTGTAAAGATGAGAGACTATTACTGTTGTAAAGATGAGAGACTATTAATGTTGTGAAGAGGAGAGACTATTAATGTTGTAAAGATGAGAGACTATTAATGTTGTGAAGAGGAGAGTCTATTAATGTTGTAAAGATGAGAGACTATTAATGATGTAAAGATGAGAGACTATTAATGTTGTGAAGAGGAGAGTCTATAATTGTTGTGAAGATGAGAGACAATGTTGTCAGGATGAGAGACTATTAATATTGTGAAGATGAGATTCTATTAATGCTGTGAAGATGAGAGACTATTAATGTTGTAAAGATGAGAGACTATTAATGTTGTGAAGAGGAGAGTCTATTAATGTTGTGAAGATGAGAGACTATTAATGTTGTCAGGACGAGAGATTATAAATGTTGTAAAGATGAGAGACTATTAATGTTGTGAAAAGGAGAGTCTACTAATGTTGTGAAGATGAGAGACTATTATGTTGTGAAGACGAGAGACTATTAATGTTGTGAAGATGAGAGTCTATTAATGTTGTCAAGATGAGAGTCTATTAATGTTGTCAAGATGAAAGACTATTAATATTGTGAAAATTATTCAATTTTTTCTATTTTTTAGACTGAACGAATAATTCTGTCTTTTCCTATTTTGCATAATTCGACTGTCAAATTTGTTTTATTTAACCTATTGTTCTGAAAATGGAGTTTTATATTCCTTTTTTGGCTATTAACATATAAAAAATCTGACATCACATGGGCCTTAGATTCTGAGTAATGGATAAAAATATTCAAAATTGATGGGTGTATGAATAATTTCGTCGTTGACTGTACTTACCATCGCCTGAAGAAGTGCAATCAAAGTATTGAAACAGGAAACTTTTTGCGTAACGATTTCATCATATTTTTATCATAATCAATTATAAAAAATTTATAGATAGATAGATAGATAGAAAGGTTTAAAGATAGATAGATAGATAGATAGATAGATAGATAGATAGATAGATAGATAGTAGAAAGGTTTGAAGATAGATAGATAGATAGATAGATAGATAGATAGATAGATAGATAGATAGATGGAAAGGTTTGAAGATAGATAGATAGATAGATAATGAGTAAACTTAGATAGATAGATAGATAGATAGATAGATAGATAGATAGATAGATAGATAGATAGATAGATAAGAGCTAAAGAACTGATATAGATAGACAGGAGTTAAAGATCCGACATAGATAGATAGATAGATAGATAGATAGATAGATAGATAGATAGATAGATAGATAGATAGGAACAGGCTGAGATAGATAGAGATAGATAGATAGATAGATAGATAGATAGATAGATAGATAGATAGATAAGAGCTAAAGAACTGATATAGATAGAAAGGAATTAAAAAACCTAGATAGATAGATAGATAGATAGATATGAAAAGACTGAGATATTAGAAAACTGAAATAGATAGATAGATAGATAGGAATCGAACCTGTGTTCTACACGGAAGCGTCATACTGATTTTCCAAGCGTAGCTTAGATGTGGCACAAGGCCGAAAGTATGGGGCACCCAGTGATGATCGAGCTCACTATTCAGACGTAGTTGTTCTATCGAGACAAGCTTGCTAACCATTACATCGCCTGGGGGTGCCCAACGGAACCGTCATATAGCCTGACGTCCTTTACCGACTTAGTCAAAAAGGAGCGTTTAATTGAATTGTAGTTTAAAAATAGATAGATAGATAGATAGATAGATAGATAGATAGATAGATAGATAGATAGATAGATAGAGCTAAAGAACTGAGATAGATAGACAGGAGTTAAAGAACCGACATAGATAGATAGATAGATAGATAGATAGGAACAGGCTGAGATAGATAGATAGATAGATAGATAGATAGATAGATAGATAGATAGATAGATAGGAACAGGCTGAGATAGATAGATAGATAGATAGATAGATACTATAGGCAATAAGTTTGGTGGCATCATGTTTTTCTTTAAAAAAAAATAACCCTTAAAATGAGATATTTTTGCTTTTTCTTTAAGTAAAAATAACATTTCAGTAACTACAGTGTATTTAGTTTTATTTTGACAAAAGTAAGCACTTAACTATAAAAAAAAGAAAAAAAATTTCATACAACAGCAATTTTGTGGGCGGGGTGAAAACCCGCCCCAAAGTTTGTAAAAGCAATTTTGATATAGCCTACATATATATATATATATATATATATATATATATATATATATATATATATATAAGAGAGAGAGAGAGAGAAGCAGCGTATCTTCATTCAAGTATGTTTTGTTGAATAATCTGGACATATGTCTATTTTATTTTAATCCTCTCAAATTCTCTGATCAATTTCTTAATGTTGATACTGATTAAGAAAGTCGCCGTAATCTTTTTCATTTCTTTTATTTTCCCAAATACTTTCAATCTCACCCAAGATCAGCTTCACTGCTGAATTGCTAAAGCTAAAGATTAATGTAATTTATAGTTGCGAAATTTGTTTTTATATAAATGCGCATGAAACGCGTATGAACGCGTCTCATTATAATTAATTTAAAGATTAACTGTTAAAGCTATTATGATTTTTTAAAGTTCCATCTAAGGGAGGTAACTTTAATTTATAGAATTGTAATTTTGTTATAATTACAATTTAAAAACATTGCTATTATAGACATTTTAAAATATTGTTGCTATAACTAACCTTATATAGTGTTGGTTGTATTTTTCTTGTAGGGGGTATGGTGGAATAATGGATAGCGGTTCGTATTGGCGAAATGGAGAGCTGAGTTCGAATTCCAGTTAAATCCATTACATCCACTTACGTGCTAATATTCTTAGGAAAGGTATGAATCCTCTCCTCAGCCAAGCTATGGGTAATACTGCCTTGGATAGCAACTTGTCTACCTCAGAAAGAAATGGCAACATACTGCGGGAAGAAAATTGCCTCGTTAGTCATATATCGAAAGATACATGATGGTATTACACATTTCACATAACTGACTGTTTGTATTTTTCTTATATAGAGGACCTCAAGAATTTGAAGTTTTATTTTTTATTTTCATGGTGGAGTATACTTGTATTGTCAATTGATATTTCTCTAAATTTTGAATGTGGACAGAAATGTTCTTTTAAACGTTGTACGATGGAACTTGAATCGGACATATGTAACGGAAGTCTCCTTGATAATGTTACTGTTGTGAAACTAACAAATATATTTACGGTTTTGTCAGAGATACAATCTCCCAAAGGACATTTAAATTGATATACAATGTTGATCTTTTGCAAAACATTAATCGACGGAACAAAGTTATTGCAGATGTTTAAGTTGCTTGTATTAAATTTAGTATATTATATAATTAGTTTTATTTTTTACTGAGGTCCTTGGGGGATATATTAGTGCTTATTAATTTTTTTAGCATTTGTTCATCTTGTTTGTAGTTAGAGTGGATATATTTGCGGTATAGTATGTTGACATGGTTATGGTAATTTGAGGGAGTATTATGTTCTTTTTTGATTTATATTAATATTTCTAATAGCTCGTCTAATTTGTTCATCAATAATATAATTAGGAATTTTGTTATTAATGAGAGCTTAATGTTTTTAATTTACTGTAGAAAATTTTAGAGTTTATTTTATTTTAATATAGTAGGTTGACATGTTTAGGGTTATTTGAGCTTGTGTTATATTCTTTTTGATTTATGTTAAATAATAATAGTTCGCCTAATGTATTCATGAACAATTTGATTAGAAAAGTCACTATTAATGAGAGTTTGTTTAATATTTTTTTAATTCAGTGTAGTTTTTTTGGTTTCGTTATAGACTTAACTTTTGCATGGTTTATTAAATTTTGTATAATAGCTGTTTTGTAACAGAACATTCACTTTTAGAGTTGAGAGTGCACGTGTTTATGCTAGTAGTTTATATATATATATATATATATATATTCACGAATCATTCATATAAAAACAAATATAGAGGTTAATGATTTAAATGGCGAGAATACATCGTCGCAAACAATATAAATAAGATACACCAACCCCGAACCTGTATATGAATGATATGATCCCCGTTTACAAATTCCATTTGTATAAGGTCTTTTTAATTTTTTACAAGCTTTCGTCTGTTCCTACAGACATCATCAGTTATGGAAATAGATTTTGTTCTTGTTTTTACTTCTCGGTAATAAGAGGACAACGAAAATAGAGATGTAATCCGAAAAAATGCTATGAGAAATGTGTTATTGTTTTGGAACGTGCGGTCGCAACGCTGAGTTTGAATTTAAATTTTAAGGTTGTGCGTTTTTGCACAAATATAACAATAAGAGAATTCTTTTTTACTGGTAGATTTTCCGTCAATATGGCATGAACTATATTGTTCAATAATTACAGTAATGTCACACTTATTATCCGAAAGTTGCACGTTGTATCAGTTATTTTAATTTCAATTAAAAGGTGCAATTATAATTTATAAATTCATGAATCATTCATACAAAAAACAAATATAGAGGTTAATGATTTAAATGGCGAGAATACATCCTCGCAAACAATATAAATAAGATACATCAACCCCGAACTTGTATATGAATGATATGATCCCTGTTTATAAATTCCAGTTGCATAAGGTCTTTTTAATTTTTTACAAGCTTTCGTCTTTTCCATATATATATATATATATATATATATATATATATATATGGAGTTAGTAAATGTAATATTATTAGTATCTATCAATATATCAAGAAAATGAATTATATTGTTATTGTTAAGTTCATATATGTGTTTAAGTACGGAGGTTTTGTGTTTTTTTTGGGTGGGGGGGAGTTTTGGTTGTTCATATATTTCATCCATGTTTTAAACAAAGATGAGAATATCCTCTACATACCTTAGGTAGATGGGGGGATTCTTAAGGATTTTAAATATCTTACTTTCAAAAGTAGTTTCCGTAAAAATGTTACGCTTAATTTTTAATGGCGGGAGAGATTAATCGTTGTAAATATTCTTTATATGTATATTCATCGTTTCTCTTACTGGGACATTGGTAAATAAACTTTCAACATCAAGTGAAGCTATGGTTTCATTATTAGGTTTTTGTGTTTTAAGATTTGGATGAGTTTGTCAGTTGATTTAATGCTTTATTTATTAGTTAATAGCAGCCATATCCAGTTGGTGGATCAGAAAAAGCGTTCAATTAGAATGGAGCATAAACAGCATCAACTTTAGATGTAACTCTTGCATATTAATTTCATTATCACTTTGTTTGGGGTTAAAGGATTAAAAAAAAAACAAAAAAGAAAAGAGACATGATGGAACTAGAAAAAAAAAACCAAATTTTTTTAAATTAATTTTTGACAAGTATTTCATATGATTTTATGCCAAAGAGAAATATCCTGAAGTTATTATTAACTAGCAGCCATATCCAGTTGGTCGATCAGAAAAAGCGTTCAATTAAAATGGAGCAAAAACAGCATCAACTTCAGATATAACAGAGTCTATCTTCTTCAATTACTTTAAAGTACTTTCTTTAAAAATCATTTTGAATTAATGCAGTTACTGATATAACAGTAGTTTGTATTTATTTAAACGAATCGATAAACATAAGGTGTGCTAAAATCAACAAGTGTATTAATCCACGCTAAAACAAGCAGATATCTTTTATACATTCTTCTAGTTGTTTTATATAGTTTAGATCGTATGACATGGACTTAAAAACATAAGGTATGCTAAAATCAACAAGAGTATTAATCCACACTAAAAAAGAAGCTATATTTTATATACATCATATATATATATCAGAAGCAGATAAACAAACTGAAAAATAACCAATCTTAACCAAATGTAACCAATTTACCCCCACTCTTCGATATCAACCGTAATAAATTCTTGAAAAGTATTTGAACATTATAGGATACTAGTAGCCATATCTAGTTGGTCGATCAGAAAAAGCATTCAATTAGAATGGAGCAAAAACAGCATCATGTTTACATGTAACAGAGTCTATCTTCTTCAATTATTTTAAAGTGCTTTCATTAAAAAAAACATTTTGAATTCATGCAGTTACTGATATAACAGAAGTCGTCTGTATTTATTCAATCGAAGTTAGCCGAGGACATGAAGGAGTAAAACAGGCAACATGAAAACCCACTTCAGACCACAATTATTTTGGAGTTTTTGAAATTCAATTTGTCGGTGTGCTTACAGAGATGTAAAAGAGGATACATTTATAAAGCAATTTTTAAGTTTGATGAAAATTGGTTGAAAGATCAACTAAAAATAAGAAAGAAACAAGTAAAAATCGCCATTTTTTGCTATTTACGCGGGTTTTCACTATATCGGTGGACACAATTATCAAGTTAAATGACTGTTAAACAATCAACTTATTGTTGGCTACAATTGCGTGAACTTTGTATTAGGTTGCTCGAAAATTGAGGGAGTTTTTAGTTTAAAATTTGTGTTGAATTTTTTTTTTTAATTTTTTTTCTTCGCCGTTTTTTACTAAACGCAGTAGCGTAGATATAAAAATTATGTATCGTTGAGCTCGTCATTACATCATGACGTGCTCAGCCGAGTTTGAACGAAAATCGGAGGAAAAAAGTTGAATTTTTTCGATTTTTGATCAGCTTTATTGATTATTGTTTTTTTAAAAATTATCGATTTTAACGCTAAGACCCTAACTCTTACATTGTACAATACCAAGTTTGGTCAAAATCGGTGGGATGGATCTCAAGTGAAAAGGTATCAAATAGACAGACACAGAAACATCCTCTTTTTTATATAGAGATATGTATGGTGTAACAGGAAGTACGGTAGAGTAATGGATAGCGGCTCGGATTGAGGAATCGGACAGCCGAGTTCGTTTTCCAGTCGGGTCCATTCCATTTACTTACGTGCTAATACCCTTGGGACAAGATATGAAACCTTTTCTTCTCTGCCAGCTATGGGTCATAGCAGAACAAACTGGGTTTTGAATTCAGATTTTTCTAGGAGAAGGAAAAATGTGAGTGCAAAACCGTCAGGCTATCTTGCCCAAGAAACACCACTTTTACTGTAGCTGCAGTACACATGGTGCTCCTACGGGTCACGGGATAAAAAAAAATGGTGCAATGAGTTCGGTTAATTAATAAACCGGAGTGGGGATTTGGGTTATTGTCTTACCATCCTTGGTGCGTTCGCCTCTCTCTTTCAATCTTTCTTTCTTTCTTCTCTCTCTCTCTCTCTCTCTCTCTCTCTCTTACTCACACACCCACTCTCTATCTCTCTCACACACTCGGACTTTTCTCTCTCACTCACACACTCTCTCTCTCTCTCTCTCTCACACACACACATACACACACACTCTTTAACTCTTTCTCTCTCTCTCACATACACACACACTCTTTGACTCTATCTCTCTCATACGCACACATACACACTCTCTCTCTCTTTGACTCTTTCTCTCTCTCTCTCTCTCTCACATACACACACTCTCTTTGACTCTTTCTCTCTCTCTCTCTCTCTCTCTCTCTCTCACAAACACACACATTTTTGACTCTTTCTCTCTCTCACACAATCTCTCTGACTATTTCTCTCTCTCTTACACGCCCACTCTGTCTCTGACTTTTCTCTCTCTCTCTCTCTCACACACACACACACTCTCGTTCACACACACACACTCTCTTTGACTCTTTCTCTCTCCCTTACACACAAACTCTCTCTCTCTTTCTCTCTCATTCACACACACACACACTCTCTTTGACTCTTTCTCTCTCTCTCTCTCTCTCACACACACACACACAAACACTCTCTCTCTTTGACTCTCTCTCTTTGACTCTCTATCTATCTATCTATCTATCTATCTATCACTATGTATTTTTATAGTTCTATACACGTATCCAGGTTTGTAGTCACCAATTATTTTGGGAAGTTTTAAATTGCCTTCTTCCGCGTTTGTTGATTTTCAGTTTCAATTTTGTTATTAGGATTTTTTTCTTGGGCTTTTTTACATTTGGCGTGGTCGTCAAATATTTGTTGTAATTTTGAATTATAATCAGATTTATTTAATACAACGTAGATATTGGTTTTATCTCCTTTCATATATATATATATATATATATATATATATATATATATATATATATATATATATATGGAGACAGTTAAAAGAGGAAACAAAGGTAGAGGACATCAGTATAAAATCAAGGAAACACATATTGACCGACAGACTGACATATAAAACCACATGCACTTCACATAGAAGCAAACAACGAGAGAATCAAATGGACAAATCGATTTCTCTTTGAACGCGGGAGAAGCCAATCTTACCTAAGAAAGGATTACGTGTCCGGCAATGAATATCATGTCTGTCGGGATGACGGGAGGGACGGAGAACCACTAGCGAAGGGAAAGAAAGATTGTCAAAGATAATAAATATCTGTAACTGGTAGCAAGGTTCGGGAAAACATAAAAAGTTAATAGAAAATGGGACCTTCAAATTTGATGCAACTCCAGGTAATATTCACTCAAGTCATACACCTATCTATCTATCTATCTATCTATCTATCTATCTATCGTTGTCATACATCTATCTATCTATCTATCTATCTATCTATCTATCTATCTATCCTTGTCATACATCTATCTATCTATCGTTGTCCTACATCTATCAATCTATCTATCTATATATCGTTGTCATACATCTATCTATATCATACATCTATCTATCTATCTATCTATCTATCTATCTATCTATCTATCTATGTCATACACCCATCTATCTGTCTGTCTGTCTATCTATCTATCTATCAATGTATCGTTGTCATACATTTATCTATTTATCTATCTTTGTCATACATCCATCTATCTATCCATCTATCTATCGTTGTCATACATCTGTCTATCTATCTATCTTTGACATACATCTATCTATCTATCGTTGTCGCACATCTATCTATCGTTGTCATATATCCATCTATCTATTTATCTATCTATCTTTGTCATACATCTATCTATCTATCGTTGTCATCCATCCATCTATCTATCTCTCGTTGTCATACATCTATCTATCTATCATTGCCATACATCTATCTACTATCGTTGTCATACATCTATTATCTATCTATCGTTGTCATACATGTATCTATCGTTGTCATCCATCCATCTATCTATCTCTCGTTGTCATACATCTATCTATCTATCTATCTATCATTGTCATACATCTATCTACTATCGTTGTCATACATCTATTTTCTGTCTATCGTTGTTATATATATATCTGTCTATCGTTGCCATACATCTGTCTATCTATCGTTGTCATACATCTATCTATTTATCTATCATTGTCATACATCTATCTATCGTTGTCATACATCTATTATCTATCTATCGTTGTCATATATCTATCTATCGTTGCCATACATCTGTCTATCTATCGTTGTCATACATCTATCTATCGTTGTCATACATCTATCTATTTATCTGTCATTGTCATACATCTATCTATCGTTGTCATACATCTATTATCTATCTATCGTTGTCATATATCTATCTATCGTTGCCATACATCTGTCTATCTATCGTTGTCATACATCTATCTATCGTTGTCATACATCTATCTATTTATCTATCATCGTCATACATCTATCTACCGTTGCCATACATCTATCTATCTATCGTTGTCATGCATCTATCTGTCTATCGTTGTCATATATCTATCTATCGTTGTCATACATCTATCTATCGTTGGCATACATCTATCTATCTATCGTTGTCATACATCTATCTATCTATCTATCTATCTATCGTTGTAATTATGTGTTTATTTCGGCCCGTTCGTTTCTTCCTTTTATTCCATCGCAAGTGCATCGCTCGAGCTAGCTATTTGCCTTTCCATCCTTGGTGCGTTCGCCTCTCTCTCTCTCTCACACAAACCGCCACTCTCTCTCTCTCTCTCTCACTCTCTTCTTTCTCCGCCATTGATCCCTTCCTTCCTTTAATATCTCTCCCCGTCTCTCGTCTATCTATTCCTTCTTTTCTTCGTTCCTTCCTCTCTTCATTTCATAGTGATCTTCCTTCCTTTTTTGCACCCTCGTCAATGCCTTTCTTCCTTTTCTCTGTCATCGATCCCTTCCTTCCTTCCTTCCTTCCCTTTCTCTTGTTGGCCAGTTCGTCCGCACGTCGGTCTGCTCATTGTCTTGGTGTCTCTCTATTTCTCTCTCTCTATCTCTCTTTCTCTCGCGGCGCGCGGGCGCGTACGCACAGGTTTCATTCGATTAACCTTTTCTTTGTTTTTACGTTCATTTAAATTCCTCTCTTTCTTTCTTTCTTTCTTTCTTTCTTTCTTTCTTTCTTTCTGTTCGAATTCAACGACCTCTGAACATCGCCAAATGGGAAGCTGAAGTCGCGTTTTTCTTTCTATTTAATTCATTTTTACTGATATAATATAATTGACTTTGATCTAATTGACTTTGAGTGATGTCTTTATTCTGATTTTCATCATCATAAATAAAACATATTACTGTCATTATTATTTATGAATCAACCAATTTAAACTACTTTGAAGGCATTTTCATAAAAAGATCAGCGTCAATGCATTTATTCTGAATGCATTTTCATTAAAAATTTGGTCAGTTTTCATCACTTGGTCAATGCAAAGCTGCTTACAAACATTGACATTAATAACATAACATGTGTTTTTCATATATATCAATCAATCAACCAAACTAATAAAAATCATTTGTCAATGCATTTTCATAAAAAAATCATTGGTCAATGCATTTTCAATGCATTTTCATAATAAAAATCATTGGTCAATGCATTTTCATAATAAAAATCATTGGTCAATGCAATTTTCAATGCATTTTCAAATAAAATCATTGGTCAATGCAATAATAAAAAATCATTGGTCAATGCATTTTCATAATAAAAATCATTGGTCAATGCATTTTCATAAAAAAAATCATTGGTCAATGCATTTTCATAATAAAAATCATTGGTCAATGCATTTTCATAATAAAAATCATTGGTCAATGCATTTTCATAATAAAATCATTGGTCAATGCATTTTCATAATAAAATCATTGGTCAATGCATTTTCATAATAAAATCATTGGTCAATGCATTTTCATTAAAATCATTGGCAATGTATTTTCAGAATAAAATCATTGGTCAATGTATTTTCATTGGTCAATGCATTTTCAGAATAAAAATCATTGGCCAATGTATTTTCATAATAAAAATCATAGGCAAATGCATTTTCATAATAAAAATCATTGGCAATGCAATTTCATAATAAAATCATTGGTCAATGCATTTTCATAATAAAAATCATTGGTCAATGCATTTTCATAATAAAAATCATTGGTCAATGCATTTTCATAATAAAAATCATTGGTCAATGCATTTTCATAATAAAAATCATTGGTCAATGCATTTTCATAATAAAAATCATTGGTCAATGCATTTTCATAATAAAAATCATTGGTCAATGCATTTTCATAAAAATAAAAATCATTGGTCAATGCATTTTCATAATAAAAATCATTGGTCAATGCATTTTCATAATAAAAATCATTGGTCAATGCATTTTCATAATAAAAATCATTGGTCAATGCATTTTCATAATAAAAATCAATCAATGTATTTTCATAATAAAAATCATTGAATGCAATTTCATAATAAAATTTGGTCAATGCAATTTCATAAAAAAATCATTGGTCAATGCATTTTCAAATAAAAATCATTTTTTTCATAATAAAAATCATTGGCGAATGCATTTTCATAATAAAAAATCATTGGTCAATGCATTTTCATAATAAAAATCAATGTCAATTTCATAATAAAAATCATTGGCCAATGCATTTTCAGAATAAAAATCA
This sequence comes from Acanthosepion pharaonis, assembly GCA_903632075.3. Lineage (NCBI taxonomy): Eukaryota > Metazoa > Mollusca > Cephalopoda > Sepiida > Sepiidae > Acanthosepion > Acanthosepion pharaonis. The sequence goes on along the minus strand of CAHIKZ030000661.1, from coordinate 29,243 downwards.
TTGGTCAATGCATTTTCATAATAAAAATCATTGGTCAATGCATTTTCAGAATAAAAATCATTGGTCAATCATTGCATTTTTCATAATAAAAATCATTGGTCAATGAAATAAAATCATTTTGCATTTTCATAAAAAAATCATTGGTCAATGCATTTTCATAATAAAAATCATTGGTCAATGGTCAATGCATTTTCATAATAAAATCATTGGCGAATGCATTTTCATAAAAAAATCATTGGTCAATGCATTTTCAGAATAAAATCATTGGCCAATGCATTTTCATAATAAAATCATTGGCCAATGTATTTTCAAATAAAAATCATTGGCAAATGTATTTTCATAAAAAATCATTGGTCAATGCATTTTCATAAATAAAATCATTGGCATAAAAATAAAATCATTGGTCAATGCATTTTCATAATAAAAATCATTGGTCAATGCATTTTCATAATAAAAATCATTGGTCAATGCATTTTCATAATAAAAATCATTGGTCAATGCATTTTCATAATAAAAATCATTGGCGAATGCATTTTCATAATAAAAATCATTGGTCAATGCATTTTCAGAATAAAGATCATTGGCCAATGTATTTTCAGAATAAAGATCATTGGCCAATGTATTTTCAGAACAAAAATCATAGGCAAATGTATTTTCATAATAAAAATCATTAGCCAATGCATTTTCATAATAAAAATCATTGGCAATGCAATTTCATAATAAAATCATTGGTCAATGCATTTTCATAATAAAAATCATTGGTCAATGCATTTTCATAATAAAAATCATTGGTCAATGCATTTTCATAATAAAATCATTGGTCAATGCATTTTTTCATAATAAAAATCATTGGTCAATGCATTTTCATAATAAATTTTCATCATTGGCAATGCATTTTCATAATAAAAATCATTGGCCAATGCATTTTCATAATAAAAATCATTGGTCAATGCATTTTCATAATAAAAATCATTGGTCAATGCATTTTCATAATAAAAATCATTGGCAATGCATTTTCATAATAAAAATCATTGGTCAATGCATTTTCATAAAATCATAATAAAATCATTGGTCAATGCATTTTCATAATAAAAATCATTGGTCAATGCATTTTCATAATTCATTGGTCAATAAAATAAAAATCATTGGCCAATGCATTTTCATGCAAAAATCATTTCAATATTTTCATAAAAAATCATTGGCCAATGCATTTTCATAGTAAAAATCATTGGCCAATGCATTTTCATAATAAAAATCATTGGCCAATGCATTTTCATAATAAAAATCATTTTTCATAATAAAAATCATTGGCCAATGCATTTTCAGAATAAAAATCATTGGTCAATGCAAAAAATAAAAATCATTGGCCAATGCATTTTCATAATAAAAATCATTGGCCAATGCATTTTAAAAAAAATCATTGGCAAATGCAATAAAATAAAAAAATCATTGGCCAATGCATTTTCATAATAAAAATCATTGGTCAATGCATTTTCATAATAAAAATCATTGGCCAATGCATTTTCATAATAAAATCATTGGCCAATGCATTTTCATAATAAAATCATTGGTCAATGCATTTTCATAATAAAAAATCATTGGTCAATGCATTTTCATAATAAAATCATTGGTCAATGCATTTTCATAATAAAAAATCATTGGCCAATGCATTTTAATAAAAATCATGCATTTTCAATGCATTTTCAAAAAAATCATTGGTCAATGCATTTTCATAATAAAATCATTGGTCAAATTTTCATAATAAAAATCATTGGTCAATGCATTTTCATTAAAAAATCATTGGTCAATGCATTTTCATAAAATCATTGGTCAATGCATTTTCATAATAAAATCATTGGTCAATTTTTCATAATAAAAATCATTGGTCAATGCATTTTCATAATAAAAATCATTGGTCAATGCATTTTCATAATAAAATCATTGGCAAATGCATTTTCATAATAAAAATCATTGGCCAATGCATTTTCATAATAAAAATCATTGGTCAATTTTTCATAATAAAAATTGGTCAATGGCATAATTTTCATAATAAAAATCATTTCAATGCATTTTCATAATAAAAAATTGGCCAATGTATTTTCAGAATAAAGATCATTGGCCAATGTATTTTCAGAACAAAAATCATAGGCAAATGTATTTTCATAATAAAAATCATTAGCCAATGCATTTTCATAAAAAATCATTGGCAATGCAATTTCATAATAAAATCATTGGTCAATGCATTTTCATAATAAAATCATTGGTCAAATGCATTTTCAAAAAAATCATTGGTCAATGCATTTTCATAATAAAAATCATTGCATTTTTCAATGCATTTTCATAATAAAAATCATTAGCCAATGTATTTTCATAATAAAAATCATTGGCAAATGTATTTTCATAATAAAATCATTAGCCAATGCATTTTCATAATAAAAATCATTGGCCAATGCATTTTCATAATAAAAAATCATTGGTCAATGCAATTTCATAATAAAAATCATTGGTCAATGCATTTTCATAATAAAAATTTGGTCAATGCATTTTCATAATAAAATCATTGGTCAATGCCAATTTGTATTTTCATAATAAAAATCATTGGCAATGCATTTTCAAATAAAATCATTGGTCAATGTATTTTCAGAATAAAATCATTGGTCAATGTATTTTCAAATAAAATCATTGGTCAATTTTCATAATAAAAATCATTAGCAATGCATTTTCATAATAAAAATCATTTGCCAATGCAGTTTCATAATAAAAATCATTTGCCAATGCATTTTCATAATCATTGGTCAATGCATTTTCATAATAAAAATCATTGGTCAATGCATTTTCATAATAAAAAATCAATGCATTTTCATAATAAAAATCATTTGCCAATGCATTTTCATAATGAAAATCATTAGCCAATTCATTTTCATAATAAAAATCATTGGTCAATGCATTTTCATAGTAAAAGTCATTGGTCAATGCATTTTCATAATAAAAATCATTGGTCAATGCAAAATAATAAAATCATTGGCCAATGCATTTTCATAAAATCATTGGTAAAATAAAAATCATTGGTCAATGCATTTTCATAATAAAATTTTTCAAAAAATTGGCCAATGCATTTTCATAATAAAAATCATTGGCGAATGCATTTTCAAAAAATCATTGGCAATGCATTTTCATAATAAAAATTGGTTGTATTTTCAAATAAAAATCATTTTCATTTTCAGAATAAAATCATTGGCAAATGCATTTTCATAATAAAAAAACATTGGCAAATGCATTTTCATAATAAAATCATTGGCCAATGCATTTTCATAATAAAAATCATTGGCCAATGCATTTTCATAGTAAAAACTCATTGGCCAATGCATTTTCATAATAAAAATCATTGGCGAATGCATTTTCATAATAAAAATCATTGGCAATGCATTTTCATAATAAAATCATTGGTCAATGCATTTTCATAATAAAAAATCATTGGTCAATGCATTTTCATAATAAAATCATTGGTCAATAGTAAAAAAATCATTGGCCAATGCATTTTCAATGCATTTTCATAAAAATCATTGGTCAATGCATTTTCATAATAAAAATCATTGGCAATGCATTTTCATAATAAAAATCATTGGCCAATGCATTTTCATAATAAAAATCATTGGCCAATGCATTTTCATAATAAAAATCATTGGCCAATGCATTTTCATAATAAAAATCATTGGCAATACATTTTCATAATAAAAATCATTGGCCAATGTTTTTTCATAATAAAAATCATTGGCCAATGCATTTTCAAAATAAAAAAATGTATTTTCAGAATAAAATCATTGGCCAATTCATTTTCAAATAAAAATCATTGGCAAATGCATTTTCATAATAAAAATCATTGGCCAATGCATTTTCATAATAAAAATCATTGGCCAATGCATTTCATTTTGCATTTTCATAATAAAATCATTGGCCAATGCATTTTTCATAAAAAATCATTGGCAAATAAAAATCATTGGCAATGCATTTTCAATAATAAAAATCATTGGCAATGCATTTTCAATAATAAAATTTGGTCAATGCATTTTCATAATAAAAATCATTGGCCAATGCATTTTCATAATAAAAATCATTGGCAATGCATTTTCATAATAAAAATCATTGGCCAATGCATTTTCATAATAAAAATCATTGGTCAATGCATTTTCATAATAAAAATCATTGGCCAATGCATTTTCATAATAAAAATCATTGGCCAATGCATTTTCATAATAAAAATCATTGGCCAATGCATTTTCATAATAAAAATCATTGGCCAATGCATTTTCATAATAAAAATCATTGGCCAATGCATTTTCATAAAAATAAAAATCAATGCATTTTCATAATAAAATCATTGGCAATGCAATGCAATTTTCATAATAAAAAATCATTGGCCAATGCATTTTCATATTTTCATAAAAAAATTGGCCAATGCATTTTCATAATAAAAATCATTGGCCAATGCATTTTCAAATAAAAATCATTGGCCAATGCATTTTCATAAAAAAAAAATCATTGGCCAATGCATTTTCATAATAAAAATCATTGGCAATGCATTTTCATAATAAAAAATCATTGGCAATGCATTTTTAAAAATCATTGGCAATGCATTTTCAAAAAAAATCATTGGCCAATGTATTTTCATAATAAAAATCATTGGCCAATGTATTTTCATAATAAAAATCATTGGCAATGTCCAATAATAAAAATCATTGGCCAATGCATTTTCATAATAAAAATCATTGGCCAATGTATTTTCAGAAATAAAATCATTGGCCAATGCATTTTCATAATAAAAATCATTGCCAATGCATTTTCATAATAAAAATCATTAGCCAATGCATTTTTTTTAAAATTATTAATAAAAAAATCATTAGCCAATGTATTTTCATAATAAAAATCATTAAAAATGCATTTTCCAATTTTGCATTTTCATAATTTTCAAAAAAATCATTAGCCAATGCATTTTCATAATAAAATCATTGGCCAATGCATTTTCATAATAAAAATCATTGGCCAAAATTTTCATAATAAAAAAAATCATTAGCCAATGCATTTTCATAATAAAAAATCATTGGCCAATGCATTTTCATAATAAAATCATTTTCATAATAAAAATCATTGGCAATGCATTTTCATAATAAAAATCATTGGCCAATGCATTTTCATTGGCAATGGATTTTTTATAATAAAAATCATTGGCCAATGTATTTTCATTTAAAAATCATTGGCCAATGTTTTTCATAATAAAATCATTGGCAAAAAAAAATCATTAGAATAAAGATCCAATGTATTTTCATAATAAAAATCATTGGCCAATGCATTTTCATAATAAAAATCATTGCCAATGCAAATAAAAATCATTGGCCAATGTATTTTCATAATAAAAATCATTAGCCAATGTTTTTCATAATAAAAATCATGTATTTTCATAATAAAATCATTGCCAATGCATTTTCATAATAAAAATTGGCCAATTTTTTCAAATGCAATTTTCCATTGGCCAATGTATTTTCAATTAAATTTTTTTCATAATAAAAATCATTAGCCAATGCATTTTCATTATAAAAATCATTGGTAATGTAATTCATAGCAAAAATCATTAGCCAATATATTTTCATTATAAAAATCATTGGCCAATTCATTTTCATAATAAAAATCATTGGCCAATGCATTTTCATAATAAAAATTATTGCTAATGCATTTTCATAATAAAAATCTTTAGCCAATGCATTTTCATAAGATAAATCATTGGCCAATGCATTTTCATAATAAAAATCATTTGCCAATGCATTTTCATAATATAAATCGTTTGCTAATGCATTTTCATAATAAAAATCATTGATCAATGCATTTTTATAATAAAAATCTTTGCAAATGCATTTTCATAATAAAACTCATTTGCCAATGCATTTTCATAATAAAAATCATTTGCCAATGCATTTTCATAATAAAAATCATTTGCCAATGCAGTTTTCAATAAAAATAAAAAATCATTTTCATAATGCATTTTTTCATAATAAAAATCATTTATCAATGCATTTTCATAGTAAAAGTCATTGGCAATGCATTTTCATAATAAAAATCATAAGCCAATTCATTTTCATAATAAAAATCATTGGTCAATGCATTTTCATAGTAAAAATCATTGACAATGCATTTTCATAGTAAAAGTCATTGGCAATGCATTTTCATAATAAAAATCATTAGCCAATTCATTTTCATAATAAAAATCATTGGTCAATGCATTTTCATAGTAAAAATCATTGACAATGCATTTTCATAATAAAAATCATTGTCAATTGCATTTTCAATAATAAAAATTATTGGTCAATGCATTTTCATAATAAAAATCATTGGCAATGCATTTTCATAATAAAAATCATTTTCATAATAAAAATCATTGGCCAATACATTTTCATAATAAAAATCATTGACAACGGTTAGATTAGTTAATATAACTACATAACTACCATTTGTAGATGTCAAATGTAAGTCATGGACCCCCTCTCCGTCCGGATGATTAATATAGGGACCTCCACTAATTTATAATATCGAAGGTTTAAAATGATTTTTTAAAAATGAAAAATATTTCTTGAAGCTTTCATTTTTGCTTTAATAGAAAGCTCTAAGGATTAAAAATTTACTATTTCCAGTCAGCAAAATACTCTGGTGCCTTTCAAACAGGAATTATATTGATTCGAATCGATTTTTTTTTCCAATGTATCTGATTTGCGCCTATTTAGTCGGCTTTCATTGCAATGTAATTCACTGTATTAAAAAAATAAATCTTCCAAAAATAAAATATACTTTTCTGAAACTTTATTTGAAAAATATTAGCTGATTTAAAGTATAACTAATCTGATTTGAAACACATATTTACTTTAAGTTTAAAATAACACAGAAATGTATTTTTAAAATAAACTGTTTCTGTGTCTTTCCCCGACAGTCACCTTGTTTTACGTAATTGACGAGTTTTGACAGGTGATATCATTTTTATTGTTGTTCTACGAAGACTTTACCTGTAAAACATAATTTAAGAAAATGATGTGAGCGCATTTTTTATATGATTTTTAAATACTCAATAATATTATCCGTAATCTAATTTTAAGAATGTTGTCTTTATATTTTCTATAGTCATCGCTCTTATTTTTTGATAATGTCGTTTATGGTCGACCATAATTTCAAAACTGAGCTTGTTACATAATAGTTTATATGCATAAAAAAATTAAAAATTCTTGGTGCAAAATTATTTGTATTAAGTTTTTCAATTTTGGATTAGTAATTATAGTTTAAACTTTATAACAATATCACATAACGCTATTAAATTAATGCAGAACTTTGAAAGATGTTTTAATTTTTTTGATCATTATAATAAATTTATATAATTAAAATAAATAAATGAAAATAATTCTTGTAAAAGTTCATTATTCATCGATTTTCTTTCTTAAAAGAATAGTGTTCGTAATAAATCTTATTTATAAAAGCAATTAAATACATTTCTAATTAAATAATGTCAGTTTTATTGCATTTTTATTTTACGAAGCGGAGAAGGTTTTAATGAAATGAGTAGCAATTTGAAAAAAAAAAAAAATGTTTTTAAAATTTAATTTCTCGAAATTTCATGGAATTAAGTTGTGGGATAACATATAAAAAAAAATATTTCTTACCAAGATTTTCTAAAAAAAAATTTCTAAATAATTTTATTCATTTGTAAATAAGTCCTGAAAATTTCATTAAAATCCGACTATTATTTGATTTTTAGAAGAATTTGCCAATCAATACGTTTTTAACCGGAAAAAAAGGCTGCTAAAACGCTGATCGTATATATTAAGTCGACCGCTAACGCAAAAATCAAGATTTTTAACCAAAATTTCGAATGTGCTAGAAATGATTAAAAAAATTTAATAAAAAATACTCTGGTCTTTTTTCTTAATAACAAATATTTTGACGATAAAATTTTGCTTTTATTTATTTTGGGATCTTTTTTCATCATGCTATGAATTTTTTTTCAATATTATATTTGTGAATAGAATAGTAAACATAGGTTCAGTTTACAAATGGAAAATGACATAAAATATTTGTACCTCAATATTAAGAGGTAATTTTTGTTAAGAAAGAGGCCAATTTTTTTTATTTATTAATCCTATATATTTTTATTTATTAAACGATATTTTTTATAAAACTGTAGATGACCAGAGATTGGCAGCTGATCTATCCTCTGACATAATTCTAACAGATCCGAGTAGGGGAAAACTGGTTGATCATATTCAATGACACGAAAACGTAATGAACCTATGATCCCTCAGTAATACCCTTGCCTTGAGTGACGACTTGAACTTAAACACGATCCAGACCTCAAGTGGAATTCATACGAACGTTCCATCGCTATTCCTATTGGGGGAAAGAAATAGTTAATTAAATTTCAGTGTTTAGAGCAATGTTTATCAACATTTTTAAGCAACGGCACACCTTCGAGTAAATGAAAATATCACGGCACCCTTAGCAAAATTTTTAAAGTGTATACATGTAAATGTTATGAAACCATAGATTTAAAAATAAAATACACACACAAATATGAACCTACTTTATTTCAATGTTTCCATTTAATTATTTTCGCAGTTTATTTAGTGTGAAACGTATGCCTGGTGTTTTTTCACGATTTCTTTAATGTTTGGTCAAATGTGTGATAAGCAGACACTCATTTCTTCTTCAGTTGGGCGTAGTCTTTCTCATTTCTTATTTTTTTAAAATGTTATTTAGGGTTAAGAAGCCTAATTTACATAAATAAGAAATAGAAAATTGCAATAAACCTGATTAGGCCTTTTTAGCTAATGTGGAATATTTCTTTTATATTGTAATCCAATGCCGTCCAATGTTTTATTCTGAGCTCTTAAAAAATAAAAATACTTAAATACTTAAAAATACTCTTAAAAATGAATATTAAAACAAAGTATTTAAAATAACATAATCGAAGTATAGTGTAAAGAATTATCTGAAAATAAGTTGAATACTTTAATACTTATTCATTTCTTGAAAGATCAACGCTGTACCATTGCTACTTCCACACACAAATATATACGTATATCGTGACAATATTTGGCGGCGCACTTAAAAGGTTTGCGCGGCTCACTAGTTTTAATGTTCGTCAAAGACACTGGATATTTCTTCTCAAAATTTTATCAGAAAGAACAATACAGATGCAGAAGGGCGTATACTTGGTTTGTTTGTGTTGTTTTGTTTTGTTTTACGGTATATCAACCCAATGGATTATTTAATGCCGACAAGATTTTATTGCCGGTAATATTTTTTCTTCAATAATGTATTGCTGGTAATAATTTTTACAAAAAGTATTGCTGGTATTAAAACCCATTTTTAAACCTTTATAGTGCTTTGACCCCAGTTTGGGGGTTCAACTATTTACCCATAGCTGGAGCCCTAACTCGTTATACCACCTTGGGCTAGGGTGGACCTGGGAACACCAGCCATTAAGAGGTGGTTCCACGATCCTCAAAACTCCCTTGCTGTTGGGCGTAGTTTATCGTCTTACCCAGGACGCGGGTGTAGTTTATCGTCTTACCCAGGACGCGGATGTAGTTTGTCGTCTTACCCAGGACGCGGATGTAGTTTGTCGTCTTACCCAGGACGTGGATGTAGTTTATCGTCTTACCCAGGACGCGGATGTAGTTTGTCGTCTTACCCAGGACGCGGATGTAGTTTATCGTCTTACCCAGGACGCGGATGTAGTTTGTTGTCTTACCCAGGATGTGGATGTAGTTTGTCGTCTTACCCAGGACGTGGATGTAGGCTATCGTCTTACCCAGAACGCAGATGTAGTTTGTCGTCTTACCCAGGACGCGGATGTAGTTTGTCGTCTTATCCAGGGCGCGGATGTAGTTTGTCGTCTTATCCAGGGCGCGGATGTAGTTTGTCGTCTTACCCAGGACGTGGATGTAGGCTATCGTCTTACTCAGGACGCGGATGTAGTTTATTGTCATACCCAGGACGTGGATGTAGTTTGTCGTCTTACCCAGGACGTGGATGTAGGCTATCGTCTTACCCAGGACGCGGATGTAGTTTGTCGTCTTACCCAGGACGCGTATGTAGCTTATCGTCTTACCCAGGACGCGGATGTAGGCTATCGTCTTACCCAGGACGCGTATGTAGTTTGTCGTCTTACCCAGGACGTGGATGTAGTTTATTGTCATACCCAGTATGTGGAATCATATCATGGGATAGATAAGCAGATATATGCTGTAGTATTACGTAGAATAATCAAGAGAATGCTTGATCGATGAGACCCCGAACTACCACCAGTCAAGATGAAATGTGATGTAATGGAATAACCAGTCACTCCCCCCATGAATGATTACACTATAGATAGTCAGTACCTATAAAATCAACTGTCTACGAGAGACTGGGTGGGGAAGAGTGAGAGAGGGAGAGAGAGAGAGAGAGAGAGAGTAATGCTCTCTCTTGTTCTTCACTGTCGAACTCTTTGCCTTGAGCAGAGAGGAACCCGGATGAGGCTTTTCTGAAGGGCAAAGTTTCCTCCGGGGGGTAGACAGACCCTGAACCCGCTTATGCGGGTTCTAAGGGAATATTTTTGGCCGAGTCTACGGGCTCGGAGAACCCACGTTAAAATCGGCCTTGTGCCGCATACATCCCTCGTGGCGGGGGCTGTTAAATATTAAGAGTGAGAGAGAGTGTGTGTAGTGAGAGAGAGTAGTGAGAGAGAGAGAGAGTAGTGAGAGAGAGAGAGTGTAGTGAGAGAGAGAGTAGTGAGAGAGAGAGAGAGTAGTGAGAGAGAGAGTGTAGTGAGAGAGAGAGTAGTGAGAGAGAGAGAGCGAGAGTAGTGAGAGAGAGTGAGAGTGTAGTGAGAGAGAGAGAGTAGTGAGAGAGAGAGAGAGAGCGAGAGAGAGTAGTGAGAATACGTAAGCACGTCCGACCTTCCAATTAGTGGCACTCACTACTAGATTGATCTGTGTGTATAACTGTACTGTATTTCATGTTGTACTAGTTGTGTACAATAAATCCTTCTCCTATTATCCACCTGGTGTTAAGTATTTATTCCCTTAGCACGGAATATAAGCAAAGGATGTTCCCTCGGGGAAGCATCCTGTCTTGAGAGACTCGTGGGCTTCAAACTTGCACCTGTCCTCAACTTAAACTCGTACATACGATCCATTGCTCAGGATGCAGGTAAAATGGACGGTTCTCTCTACCGCTCCAGTAAGTACCTGGCGCCTCCTACTATCCTCTACCTTTACAAGAGCCAGATTAGGCCCCAAAACTCTGGAGTTAGGAGGGATGGAGAAAGTAACATCAATTAGCTAAGTGATAAATTTTAACAACATTAATCCCATATATATATATATATATATATATATATACTCTGTATTACATTAAGCTCTCTTTATATATTTATATATACACGAAAACGCCTGCAGGATAAGCAGTATGGGTTTCGTTCGGCCTGATCCACTGACTGTCCTAACTACCATTACTCACAGAATCATTTAGGCTCTTGACGACCATACTACGAGAACCATACTCTTGAGAACCATACCCCGAGATATCTCAAAGACCTTCGAGAAGGTGTGGCATTGTTTAACTGCACAAGCTTACTGCGCAACTTCTTCCAATGGAATCAATGAAAATGGATTCTCGATCATAAAATTCCTTTCTAACAGGTAGGTTCTGGAGCTCTAGAGGTCAACGAAGGCGTCTCTCAGTGGTCACTCCTCGGACCAAACCTCTTTCTGACCTTCATAAATGATTGTTGCCTAAAAATATACTCAGGTCATTGATAAACATCTGCCGATGATGCGACTGTATATGGGAGCACCTTTGAAACTCTCGACGGTCATAGATTGGCGGCTGATCTCTCTTCCGATCTTGCATAAACTACCCAATGGGGTAAAAACTTGTTTGTAGCATTCAATACCTCGAAACCATAGCTATCATCGCTGGTCTGACCCCGAACTACCACCAATCAGGATGAACGGAGGTCTTCCCGGGCAAGAACCGTGCATTGAATAACTGTTGGGCCTCAAGCTCACACCTGACCTCAAGTGGAACTCGTACATATGATCCAATGATAAGGATGCGGGTAAAATGGTCGACGCTCTGTAGAGCTCCAGTAAGTAACTGACTACTCTTGATATATCCTCTACCTTTACAAGAGCCAGATCAGACTAAAAATGGAGTAGCGCTGTTATATTTGGGTGTGTGCTGCCCAGACCTCAGTTTCCGACTCCTTGTGGGTAACGGACTATTCTCCACCCTCTTACGTCTCTCTCTGGTGGAATGTGGCAAGCCTTTAGCTGCTTTACCTCTACATCCACGGAAGGTTCTCGGACAAACTACATACAATGGTCCCGTCAAGACAAACCTTCACGACAAGAACACGCCATGCCACTTACATCGGAGCAATATTCCATTGGTAAGAAGTAAGTTCAGCACGGGCAGCAGATTCCCACGAACCACTGCCCTGTGGAAACGACCCCTAAAAGAATGTTTTCTCCATCACTAGAATCTTAACCTGTTCAACGCTAGGGTAACCGGTACCTTCCCCTCCTACACATACAAATGACACCCAAAGGTTACCCTTTACCTCGTCTGGCCTTGGAAAGGGTTAACCTCGTTTATAACAAAAATATGCGTATATTATATAATAGTTATATATATTTGGATAGAAAGCTTATTTCATGTACCTTTCATTGATGATTTTTCCAGCATTCTAACATTTTTCCGTTTTTCAGGGGATAAAGAAAGTAGAATTTATCCATAGTTATATTTGGTCCGAGCGCTTGAAAGACTGCTGGGCCTCAAACTTGCACCTGACCTCAACTGAAACTCGTACATATAACCCATTGCTAAGGGTGCAGGTAAAATGGTCGGCGCTCTATACCGCTCCAGTAAGTACCTGACTCCTTCTGCTATCCTCTACGTTTACAAGGGCAAAATCAGGCCAAAAATGGAGTACTGTTGTCATATTTGGGTGGGTGCTGCCCAGCCCTTATTCCCCAGCCTTCATAGAGTTCAAAAGCATTTCCGAGTCGTTGTAGATGACGAATTATTCTCCACCCTTCAACCTCTCTCCCTCAAGCGAGATGTGGCTAGCCTCTTGCTGCCCTGCTGCTACTTCTACGAAAGTGATCGGACGAACTACATTCCCTGGTCCCACCGAGGCAAACCTTCACGGTAAGGACACACCATGCCACGCCCATAGTAGCAAACCACCCACATTCCCTCCATATTCCATCGGTGAGAAGTAAGTTCCACTCGAGCAGCTTCTTGCCGCGAACCACTGCACTGTGGAACCGACTCACAAGAGGATGTTTTCCTGATCACCACAATCTTAACCTGTTTGCAGTTGGAGATTCGTCTCCAGCTGTGCTGGTCAAACTCTCTGCCTCCGGATAGGGGGATCTCCAGACGAGGCGATGTCGAAGGGCAGAGTCTCGTCTCGGGGAATCAGCTACCCGACCCCGTTTTATAAGGGGTCTACGGGGAATTTCGGCTGAGCCTACGGTCTCGGATACCCTACATTAAATTAATCCTTGTGCCACATCTGACCGCGTGGGGCGATTGGTAGATATCCCAAAATCTTAACCTGTTAAACCTGTTATCTCCCACTCTTATCCGCACAATTTACCGCCTAACGTAACCCTCTACCTTGAGTGGTCCCCGGGCCTTGTAAAAAGTGAACCTTATTGTAAAAAAAAAAAACTTTGGCTTGTTATCTACAAAGAAAAGATTTGGGAATGATATCTACATAGTAAAACATAACATATATATATATAAAATAATAGAGAAACTAAATAAAATACTTAAAAAAATCTTCTATTAATAATATTTTAACGATAAACAACACGAGTGTAGATCGCATACCAAAGTAGATTCATTACACATGTATGATAACATAAAGTGTAGATCGCATAACGAATTAGTTTCATGACACAAGCTAAAGTAGACCCCCACCTCATCCTCCAAAAAATAGGTGGCCATGCAATCACTGGAATCAAAATGGCGTCTACATTTGAAATCAGGAAAAGACTTTATACTCATCTTTTTTATATGATAGACAGAGAGATACACACGAAATCATATCTAATATCTTTTGTTTTTCAGTCGTTTTTTGTCCATATTTATCTCAGTTTCTTTGTGACTCTTTCCAGACCCCACCAGCCACTGCCTGAATTCTATTCAACAGAAAAAAAAAACCCTGCACGCTATACTCCCTCTCTGTAAACCCCTATCAGAATCCTCTCATTACGTATTCCCTTCACCTCAAGGACCCCCGACCAGCCACCGTTCCATCATTTTAGTACAAGTGGGCAGGTAATTTTGCTTAAATCAAGACAAGATGGGCCGTAAGTGTGTGGAAGAAGCAGGTATCATATCGGTAGGGTTTTATAGTGGACGATGCGGTCTGGAATGCTAGTTCGTATTTTGACAGAGGTTGAGGAGGATGGGCGGTCGGGCTCTATAGCCCAAACCCTAGGGGACAAACAAATGCAAGGAGCAGGCAACACTAAAAGTTTCCGTAGTGCAGTGCATTACAGTGGGAGTTGGGGAAAGGAAAGAAAGAAAGGCAAATTGAATGAAATCAAAGAAGAGATCGGGTGATATAGAAGGCGACTCTTTGGGAGAAAGGGAGAAGAGATAAAGTGATGAGGAAGAGAAAGAGGGGAAGGACGATAAAGAAGATAGAGAAGAGGAGGATAAACATGATAAAGAGGGGGAGAAGTAGAGAGAAAGAGAAGAACAAGAAAGAACGTAAAAGAGAAAGCGGTTTGAAGAAAGAAAAAGAAAGAGAAAGGGTTTGAAGAAAGAAAAAGAAAGAGACAGCTGTTTGAGAAAGAAAAAAAAAAAAGAAAGAAGAAAGAAAAAATGAAAAAGAAAGGGTTTGAAAGGAAAAAGAAAAGAAAGCGGTTTGAAGAAAGAAAAAAAAGAGAAAGGGTTTGAAGAAAGAAAAAGAAAGAGACAGCTGTTTGAAGAAAGAAAATGAAAGAGAAAGCGGTTTGGAGAAAGAAATGAAAAAGAAAGCAGTTTGAAGAAAGAAAATGAAAAAGAAAGCGTTTTGGAGAAGGAAAAAGAAAGAGAAAACGGTTTGAAGAAAGAAAATGAAAGAGAAAACAGTTTGCAGAAAGAAAAAGAAAAAGAAAGCGGTTTGAAGAAAGAAAAAGAAAGAGACAGCTGTTTGAAGAAAGAAAATGAAAGAGAAAACGGTTTGAAGAAAGAAAATGAAAAAAAAGCAGTTTGAAGAAAGAAAATGAAAAAGAAAGCGGTTTGGAGAAAAAAAATGAAAAAGATAGCAGTTTGAAGAAAGAAAATGAAAGAGATAGCTGTTTGAAGAAAGAAAATGAAAAACGTGAAGACATCGAAGAAAATCGGGACATGATAAATCATTTTTTAAAAAATAAATAAATATATTAGCAAAAAGTCAGGGATAATGTGTAATGATGAAAACGAATAATAAAATGGAGGAATTTCTTCAGGAAGACATGAACGAGACTATAAAGCAGTGTAAGGAAGAAGAATAAATAAAAATGAAAACGGAATAAGGATGTGAAAAAGAAAGAGAAGGAAGATATGATGTAAACATTTTGAATATGAAGAAGAAAATGTAAAGAAGGAAGTAACATTAAAAAAGTAAAAGAATGAGAAAATAAAGTACAAAATCGAAAGAGAACTAAAGAAGGAAGAAGTAAAGGAAGAAAAAGTCAATGAGTATGAAAGAGTTAGGAAAAGGAAGTGAGATCAAGCAAAAAGAAAGAGTGATGAACTATTAAGAAAGAAAGAAAGAAAGAAAGAAAAAAAAAAAGAAAAAAAAAAAAGAAAAAAAGGATGAAAGTAAAGAAAAAGGAAGAACTAAGACAGAAAGAAAGAAAGAAAGAAAGAAAAAAGAAAAAAAAAGAAAGTAAGAAAAAAGGGATGAACTATGAAAAGAAAAAAAAAGAAAAAAGAAAGAAAGATCATGGAAAAAGAAAAAAAAAAAGAAAAAATAAAGGGAAAAGGAAGGAAAGAAATGAAAGAAAGAAAGAAAGAAAGAAAAAAGAAAGGAGAAAGAAAGCAGGAAATAAATAGTGATTAACTATTAAGAAAGAAAGGAAGAGAAAAGAAAGAATGAAGAATTATTAAGAAAGAAAAAAGAAAGAAAAGAAAGAAAGAAAGAAAGAAAAGAAAAAAAAAAAAAAAGAAAAAGAAAAAACAAAAAATAAAGGGATAAAGGAAGGAGAACTAAAATGAAAGAAAGAAAGAAAGAAAGAAAGAAAGAAAGAAAGAAAGCAGGAAATAAATAGTGATTAACTATTAAGAAAGAAAGGAAGAGAGAAAGAAAGAATGAAGAATTATTAAGAAAGAAAGAAAGAAAGAAAGAAAGAAAGAAAGAAAGAAAGAAATAGTGGTTAACAATTAAGAAAGAAAGGAAGAGAGAAAGAAAGACTGAGGAATTATTAAGAAAGAAAGAAAGAAAGAAAGAAAGAAAGAAAGAAAGAAAGAAAGAAAGAAAGACCATAAAAGAAAGAAAGAAGAAACAAAAAAATAAAGGGATAAAGGAAGGAGAACTAAAATGAAAAAAGAAAGAAAGAAAGAAAGAAAGAAAGAAAGAAAGAAAGAAAGCAGGAAATAAATGGTGATTAACTATTAAGAAAGAAAGGAAGAGAGAAAGAAAGAATGAAGAATTATTAAGAAAGAAAGAAAGAAAGAAAG
>CAHIKZ030000661.1:0-7500 GCA_903632075.3 Acanthosepion pharaonis | reverse complement strand
GTTTTTATACATGTAAGAATCCAGTTTTCAGTTCAGCCTGCGTTTGCAAGAACTATAAACAAATCACACGGCCAAACGTTTCAAATATTTGGAATATCGCTGAAGAAAGAAATATTGACGCATGGATAGTTGTATGTTGCATGCTCAAGAGTAAGAAATCCTAAGAATAAATTTTCTTCAAAAATATTGTTTACAATGAAGTCGTATAAAATTAAATTAAATTAAAGAAATTCTTAAACTGCAAAGTAGGGGTTTTGTCAAATTATTTTCCAAATATTCAAATTTCATCGATCGGTTTGCGAAATTGAACGGAACGTATAGGTTGTAAATCTCGGTAAAAAATGTTAGCGATAATGCTGAATACTAGGAGGATTTTAACACGCGTCATCGCGCAGCATAAAATTTCTACTTTGCAAAATTACTGACGATGAGACCTCACACTGAGTCGAAACAACTTTTATGTTGCTGATGATGACATAGTGGCAAAATGAGACGAATATCAATATAAAATGATAAGTCATAAACTTTATTTTAACACGATGTGTAAACACATATTGTTTTTTTTTATGTATATTACCGATAAAAATACCCCAAATCAATTTAATATTGTCAAGATGTGCAGTGGGGTGTAATGGATAAGGGGTACGAATGAAAAATCAGAGAGCCGAGTTCGAATTCCAGCTGGGTTCGATACATTCACTTACACGCAAATATTATTGGGAAAGGTATGCATCCATTTTTTTTTCACAAGACCAAACTGGGTTGGCAGCCAGTCTACCTCAGAAAGAAACGGCAACCTCCTGCGGGAAATATTCTGCTTAGTCAGTCATGAATAGATAGAAACATGATACGTGGATCACGTATGGCATTTAACTGACTGACGAGATTGGCAGTTAGGTCTCATTGTTTTATTGTGTAAATAGTTAAAAGTAACCGCAAGTTCTATTCTAATAGTTTCTACTCTCGCACTTCTCGCCTGTGGAACTCACTTCAGATTTCTTGATTCCTTGCCACCTACAATCTTCAAAAGTTTAAATGCAATATCAGTCGTCATTCTCTGCCTTCCTGAAACATGTTCTTTTATTGTCCTTTCTCCACACAAAAGTCTTCTAATTCTCTTTCACTCCCGGTAACCCGTTGCGTCTTAGTGGCATTATCGCCATCTTCCGCCTCCCTGAATCCTGTTCTTTTATTGTCCTTTCTCATCATTAAAATTTTCTCATTCTCTTTCACTCCCAGTAACACCTTGCGTCTTAGTGGCTTTATCGCCATTTTCTGCCTTCCTGAACCCTTTTTTTATTGCCTTCCTCATTAAAGAACCCCAGTAACCGCCTTTTTTAGTGGCTTTATCGCCATTGTCCTTTTTCTCATCATTAAATTTTTCTCCTTTCATTAAAGAATTTTTTTATTGTCCTTTCTCATCATTAAAGTTTTCTCATTCTCTTTCACTCCCAGTAACCGCCTGCGTTTTAGTGGCTTTATCGCCATCTTCCGCCTCCCTGAACCCTGTTTTTTTATTGTCCTTTCTCATCATTAAATTTTCTCATTCTCTTTCAATATAGACGTCTTAAGTTTTCGCCATCTTCCGCCTTCTTGAACCCTTTTTATTTTCACTTTCTCTGTTCTTTTTTCTCCTCTCCTCAAAAAGTTTTTTTCTCTGCATAAAAACAAACCCAAACATTCAGTTAAATATAAAAATCTTCCTTGAAATAAGAATAGCTGAAATTAAAAGACGAAATACATTTTGTGTCCAAAAACCAAACACTCGAACACAAGAAAAATTAAAGAAACAGCTTATACATTATATTTTAATACATTTTATATTTATACGTTCTTTTCATAGACACAAATATTTATAAATGCCTGTTTTATAAAAACAGATGACAATTTTACGGGCCTGAATGTCCGATAAGTTGTTACAAATATATTAAATCAACTTGACTATTTCCCAACGTGCCTTAAACGATTGGGCCATACAAGGAAGGGTCATTTAGCAAGGTTTTTAAATTGATTTCAAAACAGTAAAATCAACCTTGCTAACCAAACTAAATCGGTAAAGCACGTCAGAATTTCATAAATGTAGCCTTGTGAACAGACAGCTACATTCAGGCCGGGTAAATGTTGCCACATTGTTAGATAAATATTTGATTAAAAAAGAATATAAAAATCAAAAAATTGTCAGATTTTCCATTTCTTCAATTATATATATATATATATGTGTGTGTGTGTGTGTGTGTCTAAAATGTGCCGGTGCGCGTATCTCGACATGGTGCCCTTTCTTTAAATTTATTTTAATTTATTAATATCCCTAAATTGCGTAATTATATATTTATTTGGTTTTATATATTTCATTTATGTTTTTTAATATTAAATATTTTTTCCTTTGGTTCTAAATTTAGTTATTAAGAATAAAGTTGATTAATTTTTATTTTATTTAGTCCTTTTTTGGTCAATGAAAAATTTGTTTTCGTTTCTGCATGCAAATCTGGAAAATGAACTTTTTGAAATGTCACAGTTTTATGAGGATAGTAAAAACACACAGGGGCCATCCACATGATAATGCCGTCGCAAAAGTCATAAACCATCTATGTCTATCTAATCTCTATTTCGACAAAAATGGAATGATATATATATATATATATATATATATATATATATATATATTGATATGTTTCATCAAATAATAAGACAAGTTTTGGACAAAATCTTTTCATATCGTCTGATAAACTTATTTCATTAAAAGACGAAAGGAAATAAATATTGATACATATTCTTTAATACTATCTAAGTTTCGGTTTACATAAGCCATTATCAAAGATGACAATTACATTACAATATATTAAACAATTGACTATTTCAATACACACAATTTAAATTACATGATCCAGCAGCCCACCAAACTATCAACACTTGGAATTATAAATGTAGCCTTGTGAACAGGCTAATTTAAATGGCCACATTGTTAGATAGGATTAAAAATATGTATCAATATTGATTTTCTTTCTTGATAATGTTATTAAGCTTATCAGACGATATGAAAAGAATTTACGTAAAATAGACAAAACTTGTCTATTTATTTAATGCATGCATCAATGAAAAAATGCTGTAAATGCACACACACTATCTATCTATCTATATATATATATATATATATATATATATATATATATATATATTAAGAAATGGACAAAGTCCGACAATTTATTTATTAAAGACATTTTTATCTTTTTATAGATACAAGTCATGGAAGATTGATTTATAAGCAGTAAATTCGACCTTGTCTAGAACGCTCCTTTGTGGCCTGTCGGTAAGGCACGTCAAAATGACGGTTCCGTATAGGATGCAGGTTCGAATCCTGTCAAAATATTTTCTATGAAAATTTCTCGACATTCAGCCGGTAAATGTTATTTAATACTGTTTATTATAAACAGAGCGTTTACTTAAATACTTGTATCTATAAAAAAAGAACGTTAAACATAAATATATATATTTATATATATACATGTATGTATGTATGTATACATGACTTTCCCGTCGAATGAGGGTCAAGCAGATCAGTTCTTAGGAAACCGACAGCGCGACACCAGCACATGAGATTTGATTGTAGTGGTGAAGGTTTCGTGCAGGACCATCCACACTTTTTGAAGGGCCGAATACAGAGACCTGGTGCACTACGTGCCACAAGGTCCCCAAACGACCCTCCGCAGGTTTTGAATTCAGAGTTGTCCTTCTCCTAGACCAGTTGCCATCCAAGGCTATAGAACCCAGTCTCTCCTGTTATATATATATATATATATATATATATATATATATATATCATGAAATGAATTAAGCCCGAAAATTATTTTAATATATTTATTGTTTATACGTTATTTTTATGGATACAAATGTTCTGTTTATAATAAACAGTATTAACATTTGCCGGCTTGAATGTCCGAGAAAATTCATAGAAAATATGTGTGCTCCGACAGAAATCGAACTTGTATCCTACACGGAATCGTCATATAGCCTGAAGTGTTATACTACTAAGCTACAGAGGAAGCGTCTGGTTAACAAGGTCGAATTACTGTTTTTAAACTGCAAATTTCCCATGATTTCTCTCGAACGCTCATCTACAGTTGCTATCTCACAGACGTGCTGTGGCTTCGCTCTGTCTTTTCTACAAATACTTTCATGGCAACTGCTGCGACGAGCTACTTTCTCTGGTTCTCAAACTGCTTGAATTTAAGGTTTGCATCACGGTCCCACCCTTTCACTGTCGAAACGGCTAAATGTAGCCATCTCTTCTACTCCAACAGCTTCTCATCTCGCACCTCCTGTCAGTGGAACTCCCTTCCTATCACTTGCTTCCCTGATAGCTATAAACTTCAAATATTGAAATGTAATGTCAATCGACATTTTCTGATGCCTTGACCTTGATCACCGTTCTTCTCTTTATCCTTTTCCCAAACATTTCTCTTTACACTTACTCTCCCTTTCTGTAACCTCTTGCGGGCTAGTTGCACTCCCGCCTTGTTTGGAGTTATTTGCTTAAAAAAAAAATATCTGCTCGAAGCGTCTCTTAACGTAAACAAATGACGTCATATATTATGAAGTCCAACAATTATTTGCATATATTTATTGTTTATTATATACGTTTCTTTAAAAATAACATATAAGCAATATATATATATATATATGTATATAAATAAAAAGAAAGAACAGTAAGATATAAAATCCGGTGTTCTTATAGATATTTTATTTTTACAAAATAGTGCTTTTATTTTAAATCAATTAATTTATAATATATATATATATATATATATATATATATATATATATATATATATATATATATATATATATATATATATATATATATATATATATATTTTTTTTTTGTGGTACATAATTTAATTATAGCTGGGGAAAGACAAAATTTATAAGGCATTTTTTATAAAAGAAATAGCTAAAAAAAACAAGCGGTTTCGTCCCAGGACTTATCAAGTTTATTTTTCTGGGAATAGAAAATTTATAAAAGCATGTAGATTAATTTAACGAATGGAATCTTATGTATCATCGTTATGTGGATGATACCTTCTGCCTTTTTAATAATGAGGCCGAAGCCGACAAGTTTCTCACCAAATTAAACTCTGTCCATCCTGCTCTTAAGTTCACCGTAGAAAAGGAGCCCAATTCTTGTCTTTCCTTTTTGGATGTTCTTGTTCATTGGATCAGTGACAAGTTTGAGACTTCCGTATTTAGGAAGGCTACTTTCTCGGGACTTTATACCCGTTGGGACTCTTTTTGTCACATACAACGAAAGGTTAATTCGATTAAGGCCTTAATTCACAGGGCACATATGATTTGTTCTGAGAGCTTTCTCTGAGGTGAAATTGAGTTTGTTAGAATGACCCTATCAAAAAACTGATATCCTTTGGATGTTTTAGACTCCGTTATCCAAGACGTCATTAGTAAATTTCATAGGGTTAAGCTGCATTTTGTTGATACATGCCCAGTTTATCTGCGTCTTCCCTATATTGGTACAATGGGTGAGATTTTATCTAGACGAATTTCACGTTTGATCAATAGATGTTATTTTTCGGCGAATGTTAGGGTAATATTTGTTACCCGTCCTGTTTTCTCTTCCATTGGTAAGAATGTCCTCCCCACGTCATCATGTTAATTCAGTGATTTGAAAATATAAGTGTAGTTGTGGACTCGACTAGATAGGGAGGACGTCCCAGCGTTTGGATTCAAGAATAAAATTACATTTACCCCCCAGGATTTTGAATCAGTCTACCAGGAAGAGCCAACTCACCAATCTGGCTCTGCTATTGCTGAGCATATAATAAATAGTAGGAAATGTGTGGTTAATTTTAGTGTGGACCATTTTTTGATTTTATCTAGGTCCCACTCCTCATATCACCTCAAGGTGCTAGAGTCCTTGTATATCAGATCCCGTGATCCTTCCCTTTGTAAACAGAGGGAATGCTTGCTGGGTCTGAATATTATTGGACTCTAGTTTCTTGAAATTCAGTTTTTTCTCTTCCATTCTGTTCCATTCGTTAATTTAATTTACACGCTTTTATAAATTTTCTATTCCCAGAAAAATAAACTTAATAAGTCCTGGGACGAAACCGGTTGGTCTTTTTTTTTTTTTTCTTAGCTATTTCTTTTATAAAAAATGTCTTATAAATTTTGTCTTTTCCTAACTATTATATCTATCTATCTATCTATCTATCTATCTATATATATATATATATATATATATATATATATATATATATATATATGTGTGTGTGTGTGTGTGTGTGTGTGTGTGTGTGTGTGTGTGTGTGTGTGTGTGTGTGAAAAATACAAAAAATAGTTTCAAATCATGGACAAAGACTATGTAATTTATAAGAGAGAACATTAAGGTGTACACCGAGTGGCGACAGTCGGTTTTTGGTTAAATGCAATCGTGGCCTGTAAAAGGTTAGCAAAGAAACCCACATTTATAAAGATTTGGAAAAAGCGATATTAGGGACTGGACATGAGAAACTTATTTTCTTGAGAAAAATTTATTAAGAGAAAGATTATATGATTTCAGTCGAGAGCCATGTTGGCTGCTTAAACTATTTATTGGAATCTGTGGTTATATATATGTGTGTATATGTTTTAGTTCGCTGAATTATCTACCTATGTATCTGCCTATTTCAGTCTTATAAATTATCTATCTATCTATCTATCTATCTATCTATCTATCTATCTATCTATCTATCTCAGTCTTGAAAATTATCTATCTATCTATTACTGTCTTGTACATTATCTATCTATCTATCTATCTATCTATCTATCTATCTTGTACATTATCTATCTATCAATCTATTTCAGTTTTGTACATTATCTATTTCAGTTTTATATATATATATATATATATATATATATATATATATATATATATATATATATATATATATATATATATATATATATATATTAGGGCATTGCAATCGAAGCTGGGGTTTCACATGATAAATAATGACACAATATATTTTTACAAATTTTTGCCGTTTTTTGAGATTAGTTTAAAGATTAATTTTATGTTCAAAATCTTAGCGTAGGAAGTTTATTCCAGTGACCAGTGAAAGCCAAAGAGCACAGCCTTCTAAAATTTATAATTTACTGAAGCTTTATAAAATGTAAATTGACAATATGCATGGCATAAGCACATTATTACTAAATCATTGTGCCATCAAACAAGACATTCATTTAATTCAAAGGGAAATGATACTGAACGATTTAGCTATATTATGATGTAATATCTTTTACAGGGCTGCAGTTTTAGTGTGATTTTCAATATACAATGCAATTTAAAACATTTTGTCTTACAATTTGTGCCCAGCAGTATTATAGTCATCAGTTCTCAAGTCGGCATCTACGCAGACGACACTACCATTTATTCATTGTCTCAATAGTCTCTCTCTTGCGGCCTCAGCCGAGATTGAACTCACCAATACTTTGATTGATGTTGTTCAT
>CAHIKZ030000660.1:735000-789217 GCA_903632075.3 Acanthosepion pharaonis | reverse complement strand
ATCGGAGATTTAAAAATGGTTTTTCCTTACTTCCATGTAATTATAACCCGAACTATGGTTGTGGTTGACCAATAAGAATATGACTTTGAAATGGTCTGTAATTGGATCACTAATCAGAAGCCTTTTGGTCCGAAAATGTCGTCCATAAATTCTAAGTACTAAGTTCACAACAAGTAGAACAGAGATGAAAAATCATCTTCGCCTGCACCAAATTCTCTCCTGCCAATGCTGGGAAGACTTGGCTCATTGAAGAAAACTAGGCCCTTGAACCAACTACTGAAATTGCAATAATCACATAGTGATTAAGTCCGTACTGCCGACAAAACTTCTAACCGTGTCTTTTTTGTCTCTTCCACTTCGGTGACATTAACGCCTACTGAAAAGAACTGTGTTCTCAATAACCAACATAGAAATTAATATTTTCTATTCTTTATGTATCGTGTTACAATAAATATTTTGGTTATTTGTTAACGGAGTTGTTTTCATTAATTTGCTGACACTATTAGCAACTCGTACCGATTATCCTGACCGTCAGTTCCAGCCGAATTGTGTCATCTTCCTTCTGTGGATTTTTCAAACACAACGTTAGCGCAGGACTTGATTGAAACAAACGGTTGGAAAGGAATATGGTAGTCACGGAACTAAGACCACACTCAGTGCCTTGACTATTATAGGATCAAAAGCGTATAAACCTCTGCGGTCAATTAGGATTACGAACTTAGTTTGTAAAAACTCACGTATTTGTTTGGCCAGATCTAACCGTTCCGTTTGGAAAGAATTTGTTTCTAATCTTTGAAAACAATGTTTTGAATAAATAACGGAAGTGTGTTCTTTTGTGGTACAATAATAAGAAAAGCCAACTTACAAATTAAATCTTCACTGTAACTCCGAACCGTATACATTGTATTAGATGTTACAATCTTTGACAAAAGCAACTCGGACAGGGTACACTAGTCCTAGTAAATATCTATAGTCAAAGCGTTTTGGTCGTTGTACGCTCTGTTTTACTGTAGCTCTTTGTCGTACTTCTTAATCTTTCGTGAATTCCGAACTGAACTTGTTCCCCCAGGGGAGATAATTCGTCATCGTTGTATCGCTCATCAATTTCACTGAAGCAAAGTATGTTAATTTTTGGCGCGGTCTCAACCAGTGACTGAAATCCTGACCGATCTGTAAATCGATTCGCTTAACCAGCTTTCTCATCCTGTGTCTCGAGAGGCTATTCTGAGGCGGAACACACGACCTCTTAAACATAATGTCACTGGTTTCCCTCTTCAACTGAACTAGAGTATATGGTTTTAAACTCCCTGGTGTTTCATTGTAAATAAACAAATGCGTCCCCACTACTTGGAGCTTTTCACGAACCCGACAAATTACTCTCACGTTGCGTCTCGATTCTCGTCCGTGTGCGTAAAAATTGTTAAAGGTCCATTGTACGTTCACTAGGAACAAAAATGTTGGCAAATAGCACAATGGTAAAAGAAGATGATAATCCCGGTTCTTGTCTGTGTGTCTCTCTCTCTCTCTCTCTCTCATATATATATATATATGATTCCAACGCTACATAAGAGTTCTCATGTTTCAAAACAAGAGCCGAAAACTTCAATATAATTATTTGAATTAAATTGAATTAAAGTACTAAACTCTGTTATTCCATCTTCAACAAAATTTATTTTGGAATAACTTATTCCAGAAATTTACGCGTTTTAAAAGCATATTCATTATTGAAATTAAGATTACTATGGTAACGGCTATATAAATTGTTTAAAAAAGGGCGTAAGGGGTTAATAATTGTATCAATATCTAAGTTACATTCTGACGTTAAGTCAGGTAAGTTAGCGTCTAAATTTAAAGCGGAAGATGACATCGTCTAGTCTGGTTAAGTGTCTATGGAGATTTATTTTATTTTTTCCTGAATATATATATATATATATATATATATATATATATATATATATATATATATATATATATATTATTCAGATTCATCTGGGAAGAGGAAGGATACTTGGGACAACTGCAACTTCTGTCGAATTAGTTATCGCTGGATGAAGAGAACGCTGATTCTCTTTTTCCGATTGGTAAGAGATAGAGGGGGAAAAAGAATAAAGAGAGGAGGGAGATATGGAAGAGAGGTTTGGTTTGGTTTGTTTTACGGCATATCAACATAAATACGTTCATGCCGACAAAATTTTTATTGTTGGTAATGTTTTTCTTCAAAAATCTATTTTCAGGAACATTTTTCCTTGAAGAAATCTATAGCTGGTAATATTTTTTTTTCAAAGAATGTATAGCTCTTTGTATTGCTGGTACTTTTATTTTATTTTTTTAAAGCATTGTTGATAATTTTACTTAAAAAATGTTGTTTTTTTTTAGCAAATGTATTTCTGGTATTAAAACCTATTTTTTACAAGTTTCCGGGGTTAACTATTTTGCCCATAGCTGGGGACCCTAATAGGTGCTACCACCCCCGGGTCAGGGTGGACCTGGGAACACACCAGCAATTAAGAGGTAGTTCCATGCTCCTCTAAACCTCCCATCAGAGGCCTTGCTGTTGGACGTAGTTTATCGTCTTACCCAGGACGCAGAGGGAAGAGAGGAGAGAGAGAGAGGAAAGATATATAGAGAGATTAAGGTAGGAGAGGAAATGAGGAGAGAGAGAGAGAGGAAAGATATACAGAAAGATGAAGACGGGAGAAGGAAGAGAGGAAAGAGAGAGAGGAAAGATATATAGAGAGATGAAGGTGGGAGAGGGAATGAGGAGAGGAGGAAACGATACTCTTCTCGAATGTTTTACGCCTGCTTCAGTAAAACAGAAAAAAAAACTTGTCAGTCTTAAAACTTAATTTTTATCCCCTTACTTCTAATAAGGACCTGTTCAAATATTTAACGATAAAATAGGGGGGGGGTTCTATTGTTATTTTTGTCGTTGTTGGTGGTGGTGTTTGTGTCGTTGTGGGACTCGCAATGAGTTTCATCATGATACATCAGATAATTCAAATAGAAAAAAAATGGCGAGTAGCGCCAGTTAATCATAATTATTGTTCTTAATAATAAAAAAAAAATGCCAAATATATATTTTTTGACAATTAAATGTTTGTTTTTACCAGAGTGTAGTAGTCCACAATTAACACTGCTTTTGTAATCTTAATTTCTATACTAGACGTTTAATTTCATTATTTGTAAGCTTTACATACATTTGAGTTACAGCAAATTAGAAAGGTATCTATCACAAGAACGTGTCTTTCTCACCGGATTTATTTAAGTTGTACAGCGAGTTTATTTTTAGAGAATAAGTAAACCAAACAGGATTTATTACCGTCGGGCGTAGACTTCCTGATACACGCTGCACGGAGGAGACTCTTCATGAGAGATTCGGAACAGAAACAGAAAGAAACATTAGACTAGATAAAAGCAGGAAATTAATAAATAACTTCAAGAAAACGGAATTCATCTCTGTCCCCAAAAGGTGCAGTCCAAGATGTAATTTACACATCGGAGACGCCAAAATTAAGCAGCTGCAGAAATACAAATACTGAGGTAGTACAGCGGAAAGTGTGGTACAGACGGGCAGGGCAAGGTAATGATAATATTGGCAGTTTCTTTATAAGGCAGTTACTGACAGAGCAGGCATTGCTACCATTAGATAGAGATATTTTTTTTAAGCTTTTCATCCCAAGCAAGGCGGGAGTGCCTCTAGCATGCAAGGGTTTACAGAGAGTGGGAGCAAGAGTAAAGAGGCTTGATAGACTAAAGGATGAAGAGAAGGACGGGGAATAGATCAAGACATCTGGAGATTTCGATTGACATTGCATTTGGATATTTGAATATTATAACTATCAGGGTAGCAAGTAAGAGGAAGGGAGAATCACCAACTGAAAGTGCGAGACATGAAGCTATTGTAGTTGAAGAGACAGCTACATTTAACCAATTTGACAGTGAAAGGGTGGGATTGAGATTACCACCTAGTAACACGTTTAAATTCATGCACTTTGGGAACTAGCGAAAGTAGCTCGTCGGAGCAGTTACCGTGAAAGTATTTGTAGAAAAGACAGAGGGAGACGACGGCACGTCTGTGAGAGAGTGACTGTAAACAGGATGCCAGATCAGGGCCAAACACATTGCATATCCGTCTCTGGATTTTGTCGAGGACCTTAAGACGAAGAAAGGGGGCTCCAGACCAGATATGACAGAAATAAAACTACTTAGTATAAAATCATTGAGAGAGATAGATAGAGAGACAGACAGAGAGATAGATAGAGAGACAGAGAGACAGACAGACAGAGAGACAGACAGACAGAGAGACAGACAGACAGAGACAGACAGAGAGAGAGAGAGAGACAGAGACAGAGAGAGACAGATAGAGACAGAGAGAGAGACAGATAGAGAGAGACAGATAGAGAGACAGAGAGAGAGAGAGAGACAGACAGAGAGAGAGAGACAGAGAGAGAGAGAGAGAGAGAGAGAGAGAGAGACAGAGAGAGAGACAGACAGAGAGAGAGAGACAGACAGAGACAGACAGATAGAGAGAGATAGAGAGAGACAGACAGAGAGATAGATAGAGAGATAGAGAGAAATATCGATGCTCGCACCGAAGCCTACGCAAGCGACAGTTGTGGGGGCTGCGGGCAATTTTTGCTCCTTGACTGGGTGTACGCGCTCGGGTCCCCACCTTAAAAAAACGACCTTGTGTCATAACTAGTCTTAGTGGGGAGACAGTAAATACCTTTGTAGTACAAAATCTTTTTATTAAAACAACTTTTCCAAGTAAATCGTTTCTGATGTTATGAATGTATCCATTAATGATGAGGGTTTCCTTCTTTACGCTGTCTGTGAAGTCGTGTGTTGAACCACAGCATTTCGATAATGTCATTTTTTTTCTTCGAGTCACATGTGCAATGCATTTTAGTCCTCATGTGATTTCTGTTATTTTTACAGTTCATTGCCGATTCCCGAGATTAGACGGAAGGTGGTCCTTGCTAAATCATACTGACTTGCTTCGCCCGAAGCCACTTTTCATAATTGATCTTAGAAAGCAGTTTTGAATAGTTAACTATTTAAACTTTTTGAACTGGGTGGATGCCATGAATGACATCTGCATGAATGTCTTGAACTGACGAAACTATTTAAGAATATAACTAGATGTTTTGGTTTTGTGGCAACGTGCAGTGTTGTGTGAAACTACCACTAGTAGCTTATTCTATGTTCTATTTCATTATCTCCTCTACTAAATTTGTTACCACTACACAAAAGGTATTTGAAGTACTTGCATTATTTACATTACTCGGACTGTTATCCTCAACTTCATTGCCATATTCACAAAGTTTCAGCCATTGTAGGTTCCGGTCTTCTTCAGGTGTTTGGATTTCTGAGATGAGGTATTATGAATACTTGCATTATTTACTTTACATGTACAACGGCCGAAATGTTGTGAATATGGCAATGAAAATGAGGATAACAGTCCGAATAATTTTGAAGAATGCAAGTAATCATTAATCTCAGAATCAAACACCTGAAGAAGACCGGAGCGTACAATGGCTGAAACGTTGTGAATATGGCAATGAAGATGAGGATAACAGTCCGAATAATGTAAATAATGCAAGTACTTCAAATATAGCGATATAGACAGGTATTTGACGTGTTTAATATTTGCTAAATTCACACCCTGAAATTTTATGACGGATTTAAAAAGTATCAGTACATTGGCCTCGGGAGGGAAAGCAAGAATTTAGAGGATTCATTTGGGAAGTTGTACGGAATTCTTTAGTGATCGGTACCCATCACTTTACATTTACGATTATTAGGAAAATTAAGAACAAAGTGGAAAAATTCGAGTTTCATTCTTTGAGACATCATCGGATTAAGTAATGTTTACATACAGGGAAAGTAGACAAGCGAACAAAGGAAAGGGAACGCTGAATGTCAGTTATCAGTTATCTCCTGTTAATTCCTCTCGCCAAGTTCTCCACTGCCTTAACCGGGTATTGAACTCACACTCTTTGGGTCCTGTCAATGGATCTAACCAATGCCTTTATTCACTGTGCTATGTGTCCTATATAGTTTGGAAAGCTATTATTAACAAGTGTTTGTAGCTGATGAACAAATAAGATGCTTTCGTAGAAGTCTCAATACTAAGCAAATAGAATATAATACTGCTTCAACTAATGCCAAACATATTCATCTATATCGTAGTCAAATGCATACTAATTATAAGCAAGATGAAAATATACTAAAAAATTTGGAAATTACTAATATAACTACAACAGATTCTAGCAAAAAAAAATGTTAAAGTTAATCCTATACTACACTAAATCTAGTATATCCAACAAATTATTAGCAATGATTCTTCCCCACCCCCCGAGAGACTTTCGAAAAACCAACATAGTTTACAAATTCAAGTTTATATATATATATATATATATATATATATATATATATATATATATATATATATATATATATATTTAACAAAAAGTATTTAACATTTTTTTCTTACATATCTCAAAAAAAATAACAGACCAATTTCAACGAAACTTATAAGAAATATTTAAACGAACATTGTCGATCAAAACAGAAGGAAAAATTTAAACCACTGTTTTGAGAAACATTTATTAACAATAAATCAAATAACCCATATGCAAAATATTTAACACCAATGCAAATATTATGCTAGAAGAGACGTGTCATCATCATTCCCTACCCATATTGATATGTCGACCAATGACAGCACTGCACGACCTCAACTGACAGCTCTGAACTATTTAGGCTATTGAAAAATAAAACAAAAAGCTCTGAGACACTGCAGCTATTTGAATTTTGCTTGTACAGTTGGTGCTGTTGTTCGAAAATGGAAAAAATTCGAAAATTGGTGAAAAATTTTCAAAAAATTCAGAAAAAATGCCGGGTTGTCAATCAAAAGATCACGCTGAATCATTGGTTTCGACATGCATGCATTAAAAAGAAATATGAAATTAAATCTAATTTTCTGATTATTTGGTCAACAAAACGAAAATTGAGCTTTACGGACTACGCACTCATGTATGGAGGAAAAAAAGACGCGGAATATACAAATTATAATTAAAATATAAAACATAAAATGCCGGGGGGTAAAATAATGTGGGGTTGTTTTTCCTCAAATGGACTTAATGAAATCATCAGAAACGAACAATTTCTAAAAAAAAGACGCGGAATAAAATTCTGTCTATAAACTCTTGAACAATCATTTGGAAATATTTATTTTGTATTTCAAAGATACGCTTTGAAACAACTAAACTCTTGAATATGAGCGTTCGAAAACAACTAAGCCAAAAATCAATGAAAATTTGTTTGTAGTTCAAAAAAGAAATCCATCGTATAAACAAATTTAATTTGCCGTGAGAAAACTAGAAGACTACGAAACGACTGGAGGCTGTGAAGCAAAATAATATTAGTTTTAATATTTTTGCATATATTTTTGTTGTATTTAAATATTTCTCAAAACAGTAAATGTTTTGCTCAATAACAAATTGATCTGTTATTTTTGAGATATACGTAAATATTTTGCTACCCATTATATATATATATATTCACTGAGAGAGAGAGGATTTGGCAAATATTTCTACTATAAAATAACGTATAAACAGAAAACATATTAAAAATAATTGTTCACCGGTCATTTGATATGTGTTTCAACTGTTTTCAGACGAAAGTTTGATCTTGTTTTAGCCGTGGCTCGACTATTTTATATATACTTTATTAGGGCAATGAGAGTGTACGTAAATTTATGTTCTACTGAGGTCCAACATTCACCGGCGATAGTGTTTCATGTTTCAACGGACTATTTTGCACTTATCCTCCGGTTATTGGTTGAAGGACTATTGCATTAACGTTTAGAGGTAACGTTTATGCTTCAAATCATTCCAGAGGATATCGAGTAGAAATAACTGTCGATACAAATGCAGTTATTTGTAGCCATCTTATAGTGTTACCTTTTCTTTACTGATTATTACATTATAGATTACTAAATTATTTGTTATTGTTACGACATTTACTTGCGTTTATACGTGTATTCCTTGTTTGTTAATTTGTTTTAGATTTTTTTTTGTTTATTTTAACGTTTTTTTTCGAGCAGGGTATTTTAGTTTAGTTTAAAGTGCTGACTGTCTAAAGTATGTTAGTTTGCAATTTTAATGTTCTACAAGGTAATTGTCATTCATAGCGTCCACGTTCATGGCAGTAAAATTGACTGAATATTTGGAAAAAAATCGTTCATTTTCAGTTTCATGCGATGTCTATGTGGAAAGGAATCAATCTTTATAATATCAACTATTAACAAGCTTATAGTAATGGCGTCCTCATCACATTTTCTCCAATTTTGCCCACGATGTGAAATTTTCCTCCATTTAAAAAATGCCATTCCTTTCAGGGGCATCTAACTTCTGACTAAATTCACAGGAGAGTGTCTATTCATGCATGTGAATAGGTCCATACTGCCTTGTTAATTTACATGGACGGTTCTTGAGATATTCAAAATGGCTACATACGTTCCAAATAGACTTCATGTACCGACAGCAAAACTAATTTTAATGCCTCATGACACATGCGAAAATCGGAATGCCATATTCTATTATGCACCGTGCCCCTTCAGGATAGAGGCGATTATATTTTTCACCGACTGTCCCCTTATCACCCCCGGGCCATATTCTGCCATTCATTTAACAACGGTTCCCTCTTGGCGCTGTTAGAGTTCATTTGACTCAAATTAACCAAATGGAATATGCTAAAGAAGAAGAAGAAGAAATCATGACTGAAACTACGCGGAGGCGGCGTCTTTCACGTGGTGATCTTATCTCCCTCTCGCATATATATATATATATATATATATATATATATATATATATATATATATATATAATCTCCAAATAAGAGAAAGAACAAATGGAGTAAAAATCCACAGTTCGTGGCATTTACTTTTTAAAAAAAAAGTTCTCAATACAAAATAGAGGAAAATATTATTATATTTTTATTACATGAGATTATAATAAAAATATTTTTCGATACACAAAAGCTACCATGTTTCAATACTAGGATTGTACTTGATTCAGGCGATGGTAGGTAACTGTTGCCTGCCATCGTCTGAAGAGATACAATCATAGTATTGAAACATGAAAGCTTTTATGTAACGATTTAAAATGTTTTTATTATAATTTCTTATAATAAAATATTATACTAATCTCCCTAAATTTTATTTATATATATGTGTGTGTGTGTGTGTGTGTGTGTGTTGTGTGTGTGGTTTTAAAATATATATATATATATATATATATATATATATAAAAGAAAAATACAGAAAAAACAAAATTTTGTTTTTCTGTATTTTCTTTCATACTATCAGATTATATCCATATATTTGCTATATATATATATATATATATATATATATATATATATATATATATATGGGATAAAGTGCTCAATGTCAGAGATAGAGCTTATGTAAATATAAATATAAAAGTGAACATTGAAGTCAATACTCAGTGGCGACAGGCTGTTTCATGCTAGAAGCAATCACCAGGCCGCGAGTGTTGGATTTTTTCTCGACTA
The DNA here is from genome assembly GCA_903632075.3 of Acanthosepion pharaonis. NCBI lineage: Eukaryota > Metazoa > Mollusca > Cephalopoda > Sepiida > Sepiidae > Acanthosepion > Acanthosepion pharaonis. Next base: position 779,635 of record CAHIKZ030000660.1, on the reverse strand, counting down.
TTTATACATACGGGTGCATTATGGGTAATCCATTCTGGCGGTTATTTTAGCTGGAGTGGCTTGATCATTTATTTATTTGGGTTAATTTATTTTACTTGTTTTCATTTTATTTTATATATTTATTTTTTTCGGTTTTCGATGTTTTATTAACGTAGTAAAAAAAAATGGGGGATTGATTAGGTTGCTTATTTAATAGATTGTTTTGGTTTGAGAAGATAAAGCTATTTATTTGTCCAATTTTTGGATTGATTGCCGTAGTCTATTCTGCTATTTCGGCGGAGGACTTTTTTAATTTGTTTATTATTTTATTTATTTATTTGGATTGATTATTTTTACTTGTTTTGTTTATTTTATGTTTTAACAGTTATTTTAGCGGGAACGATTTGTTATTTTCCTCATTTATTTGGATTAATTTTTACTTTTTTTTTTTATTTGCACATTTCAACCCTGTTCCGCACAAACTCATTGGTTTTAGGTTCCAATATGCGATACTTGGAGACAAAAATAATTTTAAAAAAATGAGAATAATTGTCTTTCGCTACCATTTTCCTCCTTCTGTGGAGCCAAGTTGCCTCTCTTCGTCTGTGTGAGGTTACTTACCAGTCGTCATCAATCCAAAAATAGAATTCTCAGCATCCTTCTGTAGAGCGGTCTACACATTTCTGTTGTCCTTGTTTGACATTAGCCAACCAGTTTTCTTTCAACGGTGCCCTGTCTGTGTGTCGTGCCTTGGTTAAACCGTTACCAGTTCACCCTTTTTCTGTCATCAATAAGATGATTTATGTTAAACAAAATCGTTCAGTACTCTTTTCGTTCATCATCGGCTCAGCGATATTTACTGAATCATTTCATCCCTTGTAATCATCAGGGGGTCTATCAACAGCATCTCAATCCAGTAATACCTGTCCATTTTTTTGAGTCCAACTCTTCTCCACTACGGTCTTGCAACAGGGCTGTCGTGTCTTGCAAGTTGCCAAACACCTTTCTGTTTGACAGTGACGAAAAGTTCCTCGTGTCCCTGTTCATTTTCCGCACAAACACATTCTGGTATGGTCAACCCATTCTTGTCCATTGTTTGGACCTTCTCTCTGTATCTGTCAATAGTGTCCAACCAGTTTTTTGCAGTCATACTTTTGAAGTTCACAATCAAAAAGGTATGTTTGATTTTCGAAATAATTCGGCGGGATTTTAATATAGCATGTAAAAAAATAAAGGAAAATAATTTTTATGACCCTTATCTATGATCTGCCATTCTGAGCAATTCGATGTGGTGTAATGGTTAACAAGATTTTCTTGCGAGATCGATTAAAACTGAATAATGAGATCGATCTCAATGGATGTCGCATACTTTGGACCTCGTGACACATCTAAGCTACGCTTAGAAAAAGTTGAATTTTGTTTCAAATTTAATCGGGCCGTCAATTTACGGCAGCGATCGAAGAGTTCTAACCGGAAATAAAGGATGTTAAGCAGTCTTCCATGATGCAAAAGGAACATTGGGTAGAGGCTGATCGGAAATTTACTCTCTCCGATCTGAGCTATTTGCTTGAATAACGGCCTAATTAATGCTACGGTAAAAATCAAGTGAAAATATCCTAGTTCCACAAAGTTTTATTTGAACTACAAGGGAAACTTTGAGAAGAATAGCATAATCTGAAAAAAAACCCAAAAAGAACAAATACCCCCTAAAAACAACAAACATTGAGACAAACCGACTGCATACGCAGAGAAAATGAATCGAACAAGTATACAAAAATAATAAAAAAAGAAAGATATACTTGCATCTTCTCACCGAATGTCTACCTAATAGGTGATCTTAGAACTAGAAGTCCTAGAATAATTTATTATTAGTGGACATACTTTTAATAACTTACTATATGCACCGCTCTGATGGCAGAAAAAACAGTAGAAAAGAACAGCGAGAAAAGGAATAGACATCAATTTTATGATTTGAGAAAGAATGATCTTTAACAAACAGTATAACCCAAAATGCAAAAGACATCAGACTCAAGCATACGAAGAAAGTTATCAATCTTAGAAGTATTAAAACAAACGTCGGAAAATCTAACACTAAAAGCCGAAGGTACATTGGGATAGCGAAAGATGCCTTCAAAAAGCTAAGCTAAGCAAAGTATTATGAAATAAGAAAAATTACGTTTAGAAAGACTGAAATGTTATGTAATATGAATTCACCTGTATGACAGTGAATGGGAGACAGCTTCCTCACAAATGAAGTGGAGACTTGAAACAGATTTCGTTTTACAGAAGGATGCTGGGAATAATATAAACGGAGTGACGATGATGCTTTAAGGAAACCGAAAACTTTACGAGAATCAAGAAGAAACAGAATTTCCAGGACATGAGAAAAGTGCGTTTAGAGAATTTGACACTCACAGGAAACATTCAAGGGAAGGTTAGGAGAGAGCAACAGCGAGTACCTAACGAGCTTGATTAAATGGAAAGTTGTGGAGAGCCATGGCTGCTCACAACCTGAAGGGAATAGGCAAAACAAATGCCTTAAAATCTTATGTAATTTCGCTGATTATTCAATGTAAACACGCAATATATTTTATTTAAAATTTTTAGCCCTAACGACGATCATTCACGTTCAACTATAAATGAACAAGCTTGAGAAAAAAAGATAAAACTAATTCTATCCGCAATAATTTTATTTTAGGAAAATAAGGAACTGCAAGAAAAACAATGAATACCTTTGGAAGTGAATTTTTCAAGTATCATTTCTTTCTGCTGCGAACGGCTTTGAGAGAAAGCGATGGAGTCTCTCCCCATGAGATACGGTCGTAATTGCCTAAACGTTGAATAAAACCTTAAGCGATTAATTAAAATCGTGAAACGGAAGAAGTCGCCAGAGGAAACAAAACTGTGGTGGAAACAAAACCCTTAGAAGTAGGTGGGCGTGTGCGTGCAAGTGATGGAAATTGGTTGAAGGAAGGGAATTCTGGGAAGAACAAATAAGGAACGAACAAAAAAAAAGGCGTAAATTTGATGCTGTGACAGAAGACTGAAAAAAAAAATCGGTAAAGAAAGAGAAGTATGAGATAAAGGAACAAATAAACAGGGAGAAAATACTGGATGAGTAAGAAGAAAAGAAAAAAGAAGAGAGGGGAAATGCGGAAGAGTAGAAAAAAAGGAAATGAACGAACACAGTGAAGAAGAAAAGTTGAAATGAAAAGAAAATGGCGAGCAAAGTTGAAGAATGAAAGGTAATAAGTGACACTTAGGTATGGTGTCTTGTGGAATGCAATAAAGAAAAGGGAAAGGAGGTGGCAAGAAAAGTCAAAGGCGGAAGGAAGAAGAGGAAGGAAAGAAAACTATTCGTAAAAATAGTCTGACGGCAACCAAGATGGAGAATGTAAGAAAAATTACAAGAAGAATTAAAGAATAAATAAAGAAATAGCTGATGAAAATCATATGAAAAGAAAGATAAAAAGTTAAAAACTGAAAGAAGAATGGAAAGTAAATCAATACAAGAGAGATGAAAACAGAGCAAACAAAAGAGGAACGTTGAAAAAAATCGAAAACGAGGAGAAAAAGAAAAAAGAAAAGAAGGAGCGAGGGAGAGAAGAAGAAGCGAGGAGTAGAGGAGAGGAGAGGAGAGGAGAGGAGAGAAGAGGAGAGAAGAGAAAGGAGAGAAGAGGAGAGAAGAGAAAGGAGAGAAGAGGAGAAAGGAGAGAAGAGGAGAAAGGAGAGAAGAGGAGAAAGAAGAAAAGAGGAGAAAGAAGAGAAGAGGAGAGAGTGGGAGAGAGCAGAGAAAAATAGTAAGAGAGGATAAACGATAGTATGAGCACCAATTAAAACAAGAAAAAAAACTCGAAAAAACTTAAATAAAGATGGCGGTAACAACTTATTTGCTATTCCTAATGTTAAAATCTGATTTAATGTAAAACAAATTATATTGAAACAGAGAACATGTACATTCAGGTTTGATGCATTGCAATCATTTATATTCAGGACAAATCACAGGAAAAATAAAAATGTTAAAAAGTATCGGGCAAAGCCCAATACTCAATCCAAACAGCAAAAATGTTAGCCACCAATGTAAACGAATTCGTGGCTTTGCATTTGATTTAACTTTTGAGGATTTAGGCAAATTGGCGGAATAAGATGATCATTACATTCTTTTTGTCAAACTTCGCTTTGTCGATGGCACTAAATGTATAAAAAAGATTTAAATACAAAATTAGTAAACGAAAAATAATTTTGCGCATTCTTTCATATGTTTCTCATATTTTCAAGTTTTTTGTTTTTCTTTAAACGTGGTGTTTATGGATTCTTGTAATTAAATCTTTAATTAGTCTTGTTTAAGTCTCCTCTTCGTCATGTGTCAATTTTTAAAATGGGTATGAGGATGATATTCAGGCTGTCTCTGTCATGACAGCTTCGGCATTTATATTCATAGAATTCTCTTCAAGGAACATAAAATTTTAATATAATTTCAAGAGATTAAAAATGCTGTTAAAGAGAAAGAAAAAAAAGAAGAAAAAGCTTCCCTGAAAAATGATATTAATTTATAAGGAAAATGTCACAGAACGGGAAAGACGAAAGAGAGAGAAATTATTAAAAAATGAATTAATAAATACAACTAAATAAAAAGAAAAATACCTCAATAATTAGATTTTGATTACTTCTGGTATTTTTTTTATCGAAACGTTTTTAGATTGATGGTATGCTTAATTGTTAAAAGAAATTGTGGGAAATTTTATACATTTTCAACGGTTCAGTTTCCGTCCAAGAATTATCTAGAATTCTAAGTTAAAGCATGAGTATTGTTCTATGAATTATTTGCAAGAGCTGCATCTTTACTGTTTTCGTTTTAACGTTTGGTCTAAATGGTCATCAGCCGTCGCAGTGCTGACGAACCTTCGCCCGCTTCGAAGTGCTGACGAACCTTCGCCCGCTTCGAACTGCTGACGAACCTTCGCAGATGTCTATTCTCTCAACTTTCCATGAAAATGGTAATTTCTTAGAACGCAGCTGTTGTCATTCTAATTATGAGAATTCTATTGAAGTTAAAAATTAAGTAAATTGCTTACTTTATGAAACCCGCCCCGAAACGAAAACTGAACACACTTAAGATGAACTCCATCAAAACTAACAAGGCTGTGAATTGACGCCCGGGAAAGCATAATCCTCCTTTCTGATAATATTTTATGCAATCTATTAAGTTATTTTAGCAGATAAATTTTCAGAATAAATTATACCATTCGGTTTAAGCAGTAAAACTTGTAAAACAATTGGCGCTCTTCAGGTTCATTTGAATCAAATTAACCAACTGCAAAATGCTCAGCAGAATAATAAATATTGTCTGAAAACCATTTCTCACTATTTACATTCAAGACATCCGTATACCGACATTCACTGGACAGTACCTCAATTTCAACTCCCACCATCCATACAGCGTAAAGAAAGGGATCGTCCGCTGCTTACAACACCGGGAAAAAGTCATGTGGCGACCCAGGGACATTAGATAAAGAATTGGTCAGTATAAGGAGGACACACGGCCCAGTGGATAAAAGCATTAGCTGAGTAATCCAAAAAGTGACTTGACCCAAAGAGTTGTGAGTTCAAAACCTGGTAACGGCAGAGGTGAACAAAACTTGGAAAGTGGAGTCATTAAAGCGAATTAACTGAAACTGAGATATCCCAAAAAAGGCATGGCATGTGGAATTAGAATATCCACTTGGACTATATAAAGGGTTCAGTTTAAGATTCAAATGAATATCTGAATATTTTGAATGAGTATTTTGTTTCCATTTTCTTTAAAACACCTTTGTTACTCCATCTATGGAATTCTCGGAATCATTCTATAGAACTATATTTCTCTATTCTATATTTCTGAGATAAATTGTTGTAACTATTTACAGACTGTTGTCCTCATCTTTAATGCCATATTCCCAATGTTTCTGCTGTTGTATACTCCAACCTTCTTCAGGTGATATGTATTGGACTTTTAAACCTAACCCTTTATTTAGTCCATAGGGGTGTTCTCATTCCACATGCCGTGTCTCTTTTGGATATATCACTTTCAGTTAATTCCCTTTAGTAACTCGAGTCTCCAAGTTTTTGTTCACCTCTGCTGTGGCCAGGTTTTGAACTCACAACTCTTTGGGTCAGAGTAACTTTTGTTTGGATTACTCAACCAACGATTTTATCCAACGCTTTGTAAATAGTTTGCTGTTTACATTTCAATAATTAAATCAACTGTTTCATTCTGTGTTCACATGTCTAACAGAGGAAAAAAAGACTTAACGTCAATTAATCCCACATCAGTTTCATTTCGGCAGTTTTATGGCAAGATTCTCTTAGTGTTATCACCGCTACTTTTTGTCATAGTATTTTCTGTTGAAAGCGCACAAGATCAGATTTTTATGGGTGGAATTATCATCGATGTTTCCGTTTCAGAAGTAGTCAAAGAGAAATTCTATAAAAGACATTTTCCTAAAGCGTGGGATGCAAATAAAATCTCAGGGGAAGTTTACGCTTTTGTTTCCGAAAGGGAGTCAATATAATATCTGCCTGTATTTCTGAGATAAGGTATTGTAATTATTTACGTTCTTGATGTTGTTCGGACTGTTCTCCTCATCTTTGTGGCCATATTCACGATGTTTCGGCCGTTGTACGCTCTAGTCTTCTTCAGGTGATTAGAAGCCGTGTCGCTTCAGGATATAGTGGGCGATCAAAACTCTCCACACCTCGTCTTTTGTAGCTCTTAATAAATTTTGTCTTTATTTTATTTCTCCTAAGCTTTGTTCCGCCATGCATTTAGATAAAATCTCTAGGCAGCTCATGCTTTTTTGTGTATCACTCTCGCTTTCAATATGTCCTCTGAGTATCAACTTTTTCAAGCCTTCTTTCCTCATTATGTCCTACAAATTTCAACTGTCTCTTCCTGGTGTTAAGTTTAAGTGTCCTTTTATTTTATATATTCTCTAAAATATTATCATTGTAAAATGTTTGGTCCATGGCATTCTCATCATCCTTCTGTAGAACTACATTTTTGTTGCTCCAAGTCTTTTTCATCTGTGACCAGATTGTTCAGTATTCACTGCCATAAAGGAGATTGATATTATGTAAAAGTTCAATACTGTTTTCTTTGTTCTTATAGAAATTTTTCTGTTTAATATTTTCCTAGCTTCTGGATGACATTTTTCGTTATCACAATGTGTCTTCGGATTTCAGTATCGTGCTTTCTGTCCTCTGTTAAAACACGTCCCAGATATTTAAATTGTACTTATTTGATTCTGTTATCTTCAATTTGTAAAATGTCTTCTGGGCTGTTCCTTTTACTAAGAATCATTTATTGTCTTCTTGCAATTAATGTTTAGTTCTTTATTCTAGCTTTCCTTTACTACCTAAAAAGGAGTTCTTGTAGTTTCCTTTCTCTGTCTGCTATCAACACTGATCTGCATATATTAAGATTGTGGTCGTCAGAAATGAATCCTGGTAGGACTTCTAATTCTTTCAGAATCGTCTGACAGTGTAAGTTAAACAAATCCGATGAGAAAACACATTTTTGTTTTATACCTCTTTCTAATATTGTTATATATTTGCTGGGTTAATTTTCTATCCCATATGCAGGCAATTTACTGTTAGTATATGTTCTGTATATTCTTCTGAAACATTTCATGGTTACGTAGCACTTTCAACGATTTGCATTGTTTTGTTTTACGGCATATCAACCTCAATGGGTTATTTTATGCCGACAAAATTTTTATTGCTGGTAATAATTTTCCCCAAAAATGTACTGCTGGCAATAATTTTTTTTCTTCAAAAACGTATTGCTGGTAATAATTTTTTACAAAAAGTATTTCTGGTATTAAAAACTATTTTCACGCTTTCACAGTGCTTTGACCCCAGTTTGGGGGTTAACTATTTGCCCAGAGCTGGGATTCTAACAGGTGCTACCACCCCTGGTCAGGGTGGACCTAGGAACACCAGCAATCAATAAATGGTCCCACGCTCCTCAAAACCTTCTGATCAGAAATCTTAATGTTGAACGTCGTTCATCGTCTTACCCGGGACGCGGAACGTCGTTCATCGTCTTGCCCGGGACGCGGAACGTCGTTCATCGTCTTGCCCGGGACGCGGAACGTCGTTCATCGTCTTGCCCGGGACGCGGAACGTCGTTCATCGTCTTGCCCGGGACGCGGAACGTCGTTCATCGTCTTGCCCGGGACGCGGACCCAAAGTTCCAAAGGTTCTTTGTTACAAACATCGAATGTTTTCGCCCATTTTCACTTGAAGCAATGGACCCAGCAGGATGTCGTGTATATAGCATAAGAGATAAATGTTGTGTAGCTGTGGCATCCATTAGAAGCGGACAAGGAAAAATAATATTTAACCTTGGAATGATGGTTAATATTAGAAAAAAAGGGATAAAAATCACTGACTTGGAAACTATTTTCATTTTTTTTTTTGGTCATCTGTAGCATCTGTATGTCAATAATCTGTTAATTCCAAACATTTCGGTCGTTGTACACTCCAGCCTTCTTCAAGTGGTTGGAATTTCGAACCGAACCCTTTTATTTCGTCCACCGGGGTAGATTGTTTTAAGAGCTACAAAGGATAGGAAGGTGTGGAGATCCATGATCGCCCACTATATTCTGAAAGGACACGGCACAGCTTTCAATCACCTGAAGAAGGACAGAGTGTAAAACGGCCCAAATGTGAATATGGCGATGAAGGTGAGGACAACATCCCGAATAATGTAAACATGATTATTTACATTATTAGGATACCTCATCTCAGAGATATAGACAGATATATTAATTCCGATCAGATATTAGCAGTGCGTAAAAATCTACAGGTACCCACAGGTGATGCAATATATGATCGCAGGAGATCGAAAAAGTTTGGTAACCGAGAATGACTCCATGCCAGGTCATGTAACTAACCTTTTAATCAGTCGAGGGAAGGAACGCCATATTATAAGTTGCCGTTTCAAATAATTGGTAACTTCAGTGAACAAATGTGTATGTTTCGAGTTTACGGCCATATCATGTCGAAACATCGGTTCTCGTCCGATCACCGAAGTTAAGGTCAGTAGCTAGATGGATGGATGGATGACCGCTCGAGAATACCAGGTGCTGTAAGTTTGGGTGTGGGGAAGGTGTAGTGAATGGAGACTCGGAATGAGAAATCAGAGAGCAGGGTTCGAATTCCAGAATATATATTTTTTTTCTGACCATGAGACGCGGGTTCGAATTTCACCATGATCGATTTGTCAGGTAGATGATTTCTTGATGTTGTCTCTCTGGAGGAGGCGATCTCAGCGTGTAGCAACTTTGGAAAGTGTCCGAAAACGATAACACGGTTTGACCCAAACAGTGTATTTCTTGACTCCTTTAAATGCAGTATATGGAAAAATATTCGTGAATATGAAATGATTACGATCAAAATAAGCAGACATAACATTTGTAACTTATTCAATCAGACATTTTATATATATATATATATATATATATATCTATCTATATATATATATGTGTGTGTGTGTGTAACCCGGATATAAGAGAGATTTTCTCTGGTCACAAATTAGAGCCCATACTTACCTAAACAAAATAGACCAAACCCGGATTTCAAGAGACTTCTTATCCGGTCCCGACAACTCTCTTATATCCAGGTTACACTGTATATATATTGTGTGCATGCGCCTATTTTTTCTCTCTACATACACACACTTGTATTTTCTACAACTGAATAAAACCTTCAAATAGAAAAATAATATTTTCTTCTCATAAGAGTGATGTTGCTTTCTGACGCTAAAGGTCATTCGCCATAACTCATACAGTGTAACCCGGATATAAGAGAGTTGTCGGGACCGGATAAGAAGTCTCTTATATCCGGGTTTGGTCTATTTTGTTTAGGTAAGTATGGGCTCTAATTTGGGACCAGAGAAAATCTCTCTCATATCCGGGTTTCTCTTATATCCGGGTTACACTGTACTTGATATATGGTCAGATTTTAGCCTACGTAAGTAAGCATTTTTTGTTCTTTTTAATTCGTCCTTTGCTTAGAAAATAGCGCCTGATTTCATGTCTGCTTAAAAGCGTGTATTTCTAAAATCTTTGATACCCCAGTTGCATCGATGTCAAAGAGGGAGGCCTAAAACATTTGTAAACACACCTATAAGCTTTGAATCCTGTCAAAATAGCCAAGAAAATGTTTCTTTTCAACATACTAAATTATTTACAGGTTTGTGGTCTGTAAACCACATAAATCTCCGAGGTTGTGACACAAAAGCGGCCATTACAGACAGCGGTTCTTTATGATTTCCTGTTGGAGAATTCTTTATTTCTTTTCTAATTCTTTTTTTTTTTCAGACACTCCTTCAGAGAATTTATGATTTGTTGGTGGCTACCAATATTTTGATTTTGTTTCAAGACTCCTTTTCTCGTTGCAAGTCTGCGTTTCTTTTCCCCGGGGTGAAACTGTAGTAGTAAATATCACTGACCTTACCCCAGGAATAAAACGTTATACCAAAATGGTTTCGGGACTAATAAACATTACAAGACTTCCACTCGCTTCACCCCACACACACACACACACACACACACACACACAAAAAAAAACAAAAACAAAAAAACAAACAAATATTTGTGAACAGTCAGCTTCGATTCCAGACCCCATGTGGCAGCTTGATCACTAGCCACGCGAGATTGAAATCAAAACCGTCTTCTCACATGTTTTTAAAGATCTATATCATAATGGATGATTCAAATTTTATTCCAAGATTTTAGAAGTTAGTCTTGTAATTTAAATGATGTTGATACTTGTAATACAAATTTCAGTATCTGGCTATATTTCTGAGATGAGGTATTATGCACATTATTCGGACCATTGTCCTCATCTTTGTCGCCATTATTTATTACAACATCTCGGCCGTTGTACGCTCCAGCCTTCTTCAAAGACACATGGCTCAGTGGCTAACGGCGACGCTTAGTTCCAGTGACAAGACCCAAAGAGCGTGAGTTCAATACCCGGTTAAGGCAGTGGAGAACTTTCAGAGGGAAATTAACAGCAGATAACTGATAACTGACATCCATTAAACATGGTCCATGGAACTAGAACAGTCTACCCCAGTGAGCGAAATAAAGTGTTCAGTTCGACATTCCAACCACCTGAAGAAGGCCAGAGTGTACAACGACCGAAACGTTGTAATAAATATGGCGACAAAGATGAGGACAATAGTCCGAATAATGTAAATAGAGTAAATTAAAACTTATTGTATCTCTTAAACCTCTGTATCTTGGCGAGCACTATCCTGATTCATACCTAGTGGACAGACGCTACAAACAAGGAACTGTACCGAAAGACACAAAACCGCGTCGTTTGAGGACGAACAACAACTAAAATGTTTAGCACGAGTAACTCAAAGAGAAAATAATGGCACAATTAAGATGTCGACGTTTCCCACTATTTAAAAACAAAATAAGCCCCCCCCCCCTAATCAATACTAGAAAAGTGGTAAATATTTAGATCTGTTTTCCTGAAATGTTTTAACAAACAATTCCGACGCTAATACTGGCTGCTCGGTCAATGAAAGCCGAATATCATTAGAAAAAATACGACACTTTGACACCGTGTCAATGGCTAATGAGCACAAAAAAGCCTAAGTAACATTGACTGCTCGGTCAGTGAAAATCGAATATCATTAGAAAAGATACTACACATTGATACCGTGTCAATGGCTAATGAGCACAGAAAAGCCTAAGTAGCACTGACTGCTCGGTCAGTGAACTCTGAATGTTTCCTTATAAGGAAACTGCTAATATTTCCATTCGGAATATTTTTTTCGTATGCGCATACTAAACTTCTTGGTTTATCCTTTTAATCAGTATTTCTGCCGATGAACTCCCACCTTCCTAGTTTATATCCCACATGGTAACTGTTATAAAATTTTGAATAGAACCCTGTACTTTACCAGTGTTTTCTCTTTGGTTTTGTTAAGTGCCGTGTCCTTTTCAAGGTGGTTGGAAATAGTCATGGCCAAATTCTCTTTCATATTGTAGTTCACTAACACTAAAGATTAAATACAGGATTCTGAGAAAGTATCCCACAAAAATGTTGTTCATGTTTCACCTTGATTATTACTGGCAGCGCTCCACTTATATACTAAATTTTCCAATACAAGACTCAAGAGCCATTCAAGAGAGGATGGAAGTCAAAATATTAATAAGGTGGGGGTGATATTAATGGAAGAGAAGCTGATAGAAAGTAGGAGGATATTTCTGTCGCATATGTTCCGGTGGTCCTACTATATATTGGGAGATTCTTGATAAAATCCGAAGAAGAATCAGCAATATTATTGGTCCTGATCTGGCGTCTCTGCTTCAGTCATTTTCCCTATCGCCCTAAATTTACTTCCTGTAGAATAACAATACAATAAACAACACTTACCGGTGTAAGAGTCCCAGCTAGCGTCCAGCTGGCAGACAAAAATAAAGCAGGTTGTAACTTAATACAAACCCTGCAAACTGAGAAATCAAGCTGGTATTTATATAGAAATACTTCCACTCAGGTACCAGCAGCCAATCACAGCCCAAGCAATGGACTATCCCACTTTAGCATAATGAGATGCTCCATTGCACCATAAATAACTCTTTCTCAATGTTGAATTAGTATTCACTCAGCTTGCTCCACAACTGATTGTTCGACATGGCTCTGTGAACAGGATAAACACTCAGTTGCTCGACACTTCCCTGTGCCATTTCTATAAATACTTTCATGGTAATTGTTCGGGTGAAATTTTCGCAATGGTACCAAGCCTATGAATTTAGACGCAGTTCTAAAGGGTGTTCCAAAATCTTGCCTAAGGTGTTTGAATGAATGGATGGCAAAACTGCAAAAAAAGAAGAAAGGCAAATGGTAGCCGTTTCCTTCTAAAGAAACATTTGGTGGTCACTGAGTAGAGGGTTCTCCCTTCGGTGGAAATTTATAAAATCTTTATGATCAAACAATTTTTCAGGCAAATAGATTTCTCAAGTACAGTAGCTGTTATTGTTCTTTCTAGTATTCATCACGAGCTTCTATCCTAACCTTTATTTTTATATTAGTGAGGAATAGCAACATAAAAAAGGTCATCTATCAAGTAAATGCTTAAATACCTAACCCTTGCTTGTAAGTTTCATCTTTATAAGAACAAACCATGATTGGAGCCATACCTGGGCTCGTGCTGTTCAGTCCTCACTATCCAGCCTTGAAGGCCTTCAAAAGCGCTTACGGTTGTGAGTGAGAATCACTCTCTACCCTGTAACCTTTATCAAACAGAAGGATTGCCAGCCTTTCGTTACTATATCGCCATTACTACGACAGTTGTTTAGACAATTTCTCAAATAGGTTTAGCAGTAGCTCTTATTATTTTACCAGTATTGATAGGGGGGTTCCTTCTTAACACTTTCTTAAAATGTTTACATTAATTATGCCATTATTTTCTCGTAAAGTTAAACGCTATCTATTTTAGTTATTGCAACTGCTCGAAGTCTTCAAGGGATGCAGTTTCTGTTAAAGTCCTTTGTGATTATGTAGCACTAGTCCAAGATAGATGGTCCTCGCCAAAACCTACACGCTTCTCTCACTCGAAGCCATTTTTAATGATTGATCCGAGAAGGTGGTTATATACAGCTAATGGTGTATACCAGATGTCGGCAAACTACGGCACGCGTGCCACGCCAAGCAATTTCCAACGGCACGCAGCCACAAATGACATCACGAAGTTCGCAAAGAAGATATTTAGCTGTTTCAAAACTGTTCAATCGTTGGACTCTCTGCTTGTTTCATCTTCTAAGAGCACCGCTAATAAGGACACCAACAAATAGACAAGGAAACCTTTCTAGGAACGGGAATCTTTTATTAATGCTAAGATCATGCAAGAGTGAATCCCCCATTAATAATAAAAAATTAAGAAAAAAACGTTTAAAAGTAGTTTATTTATTAATGTGGTTTACATAATATTGTATATATTACTATATAAAATACATTGTAGAACAGGTATATTGATCTTGACATGTACGGATGCTATTGGCACACTGAATGATTTTAGTACCCTAAGACAGGCACAGTTAGCAAAAGGTTGCCGACCCCTGTTGTATACCATTCTGAACGAATTTGGTGCCATGCATAGCATCCACATGAAAAAAAATCATTTCATCAGATTGAGACCCAGAACAATGGACCAAAGAAAAAAAAAGTGTTTGGATAGCATCCACATGAAAAAAAATCTTACTTTAGTCAACTCCATAATTCTATTCCCACCACAGACTTCTATTCTCCACCGGCAACCAAATGGTATGAGCACAAAATGAACACAATTAACGGTTTCAAATCTGTTCACTCGTTGGACTCCCGGCTTGTTTCATCTTCTAAGAGCACCGCTAATAAGGACACCAATAAATAGACAAGGAAACCTTTGTATGAACGTGAGTCTTTTATTAATGCTAAGATCATGCAAAGACAAGGCCCCCATTAATAATAAAATTAAAAAAAAAAACTTTTCAAAAGTTTATTTCTGTTAATGTGGTGTACATGTTATTGTATATATTACTATATAAAATATATTCTAGAAAAGGTATATTGAGCTTGACATTTATAAAACTACGGATGCTGTTGGCACACTGTGTGATTTTAAAACCCTAAGTCGGCACATAGCTAAAAAACTGCCGACCCCTGGCCTAGATGTCTCGAACAAAGCCGAAAGTGGGAAACACCCAGTAAGGAGCGAACTCACTACTCAGTCGCAATTGTTCTAACAAAACAAGCACGCTAACCATTGAAAATTTCCAGGAAGGACATCGCATATAAATGAATATTTTACTTTAGTCAACTCCATAATTCTTTTCCCCCCACAGCCTTCTATTCTCCACCGGCAACCAAAGGGTATGAACACAAAATGAGCACAATCACCTCAGACAGTAGTTGACTTCATTCTTCCCGCTATTTTCTCACACGCTTCATTTCATAGGATATACCAACGGATTAATAAAACTTGGACTTTAATCCTGTCCAACAGAACGTAACAGACGTTCTACAAGGAGGGGGGCGGCTGGAAAAGTGCTCAAATGGAACCGCTTCCCAAAACCAGTATTTCTATGTAGGAACGCTAGAATGTTGATAGAAAGGGTTAAAGATACGCCCGAGATGATATGTTGAAATGTAGGGGGGTGGGGATATGCATTCGATTTCTATCTGTTATTTCTTTCTCAATTTTTGAGCAACGATCCCCATCCATTCACAAATGAAAATCATTCAATCCTTATTCATTGCAATTATCACTGAGATGACGTTTTTTTCCTTTTCTTTTCTATTTCCTCACCAGATGTGCTGATCGACTTTATTCAAAATTGCCGATACCAGCGAGTGGCGACAGATCACGTACTCATATGGCGCGGGAAATTCGAGCAAAGGTTTGTGCTTTAAAAAAATATCGACAACAGATAAGAAAAATAATGTCCTGATAACGCCAGTGCAATTTGTTATACTGTTGTATGATACAAGTTTAAGTATTTGAAAATCTAGTTCTGATGACACGCGGTCGATTTGCAATCAAACTTTTTAAAATGTTATATATCTACGGCGCATCATAAAACGCGTTTCTTCGAATTTGAAGTACTATATAACTATATAGAGTGCGATGGATAAATTGTCTAAATTGCACAAAAATAAAAACAACAAAAACACTGACTTCTCATTTTAACAGATATATTTACCAAAATTACACAAAAATATCTTGAAATACTAAAAAAGCAAATTTATTCAATAAAAAGTCACCATTGGCTTCAACCACGGCCTCCAGTCAACTTTGGAATCTCCTGCAAATCCTCTGGAGAGTCTCCATGTTTAATTTGGTGAATGCTGCCATAATCCTTGCATTCAGTTCATATTAGGTGTTAAAAAGAGTCTTGCTGATCTCTCGCTAAACTGCGCCCCACACAAACTAATCAATGGGGGTTGCAAAATGGGGAATTAGGTGGCCAGATCGAAGGGTTGATGTGGTCGCAGAAATTGCCTGACAGTCATGACTAGATTCTCCTACTTGTGTAGCATGGTGCACAGTTGCCAAACGTAGGGTCTTGCAACAGTAACCCTCTTGATCCAGGGATGTACTACCTTCTCAGTGCATTTGATACAGGCCTCCCTGTGTTGAGTTTGAGGAGAGGTCAATGGAGGCATAACATCATCATCAATAGTGAACACTCCAAACACCTTCGTAATCACCATTAGACACATCTCCTTCCGAATCCTCCGCACTGTACTCAAATTGACATCCAAATATTCTGTAATGTTCATATTGAAGCTTCCGGTGCGAATGCCAAGCAGTACAGTAAGCTGTTTTAAAATTTCCGGCAGAGTGAATTGCGTCATGGTGCTCTTTTTCTCACAGAACGTGCCCAATTGAGCCTACTATAATGTGCAATCGACAAAATAAAAAATAAACAAGGCGCATGCGCGAAATTAAAATTATAAAATGGCGCCAATTTACTCATCACCCTCTGTATAAGCTATACACATATTTCATAATACAGTGTTGTATCAGCTTTAATTCTCATCAAGCAGTATTGATAATGTATAATTGTATTATCAAATGAATTTAAATTTTTCTCCCCGGGATAAGTGATAGCGAAAATTCCATATTTCTAATCGTGTCGTCATTTGGTTGTTACAGCTATAACAGTTCGGCTATTTCATAGATGAGGAATTATAAGTACAAATTGGTTTATTCAAACTTATTTTCATTGTTATTGCCACATCATCTCGGACTTAGTACATATTGTCATCGTTAAGTGTTGGCCTTTTCGGTAATTACGAAATTTCGGACTTAATTCATGTATTTAATCCAAGTTGGTCCAGTTCAAGATTCTAAGATTAAGGAATAAGAGAAACATATGATGAATATAAACTTCCCTGTTGGTTGGTTGGTTGATTTTGTTTAGGGGAATATCAACATCTCCATCGGTCATTTAATGCCGAAATATTTTGAACTCAATTGTGTACCTCCAACTACAGAAAATATATTGTTGGTAATTCTGCCATAAATGGGTATTGTTGGCCATTTTACTATATATATATATATATATATATATATATAGTCACTATAACAACATCTATTTTTATATTTTAATAGTGTTTTATTTTTGTCTGAAGGTCCACTGTCTGTCTAAAGCAGTGCTAACACACCGCCGGGTCAGGGTGGACCTAAGGACGACTACAGTTAAGAGGTGGTTTTATTCGCCTTACAACCCCCCCTGATCAGAGGACTTGTTGCCGGATGTAGTTTATAATCATACCTAGGACTATCCCTGTTAGTGAGTTGACTATATCCACTAGGAATCTGCTTATCTGGTGGAATACCGAACAACTGAATCTAACTAGCTTGTTGGTGGTTTCGATTTTTTACAGCTTATCAACCCTTTGAAGGTTAATTAACATCAGGAAATATTTTCAGATTCTAAGAATTTTCTTTTGAGCTAATAATAACGGTTTACTAATACAAGTTTTACTAATTAACCCTTAAGTGAGGGATGAAGAAGTAGATTTATACCATTGTCAAGCGTATTTTTTAAGGCTACTCACCCCAAGGCGGGAGTGCCACAATCACACAAGGTGTTACAGAGGGTTGAAAACAAGAGTAAAAAGGTGTGACGAGGAAAGGATACAGAGAAGTACGGGGAACAAAGCATAAAGAGTCAGATGTCTATTGAAATTACACTTGAATATTTGAAGATTATAGTAATCGGTGAAGTAAGTAAGGGGAAGGGAGTTCCGCAGACGGGAAGTGCGGGAGAAGAAGCTGTTTGAGAAGAAGAGACGGTTACATTTAACAGTTTTGACAGTGAAAGGATGGGACCGAGATGCCAACCTGGTAGCTCGCTTAAATTCATGTAGTTCGGGAACCAGCGAAAGTAGCTCGTCGGAACAGTTGCCGTGAAAATACTTCTAGAAGAGACAGAGGGAGGCTACGGCACGTCTGTGGGATAGCGATTGTAGACTAGATGCCAGTCAGGACCTATCATCTTGCATATTTTCTCTGAACTTTGTCGAGGACCTCGAGACGTACAGCAGGGGCATCAGACCATATATGACAGCAATATTCCATGCAAGGACGGATGGTTGATTTATAGATTTGAAGGATGGACTCAGACGAGAAAAAAAACTTTCTGGCACGACACAGAGAACCAACTTTCCTTGCGGTAGATGAAGCTATTGATTCAATGTAATTTTTCCACCTCATGTCAGTGGACAGCGTAGGACCAAGCAGGCGTAACGAGGCGCTCTCGAGGAGTTGGGAATCAGCCATTTTTATGGGAAGCAGGAAGGGTTCTCTGAGGTGGGTGAAGGAGAGCAGTTTCGTTTTGGTGGCATTTGCGCGTGATTGAATATAATGAACCCAACTGGAATTGGAACTTAACATGCTTTGAACGTCTGCTGGGTTCACTGCAGACATCAAATTTAACTACGATCTATTGGTGAAGAGTCTGGAAAAATAATCAACTCACTATATCACTTAGGAACTATCCGACTTTTTTTTTCCACGATTATCTTCTGGTGTAGACCACGGTAAGTAGACAGCAACGTTCATGGCGAGATTATCAATTTCCTTATAAGGAAACATTCGAAATTCATTGACCGAACAGTTAGAAATTTCTATTAACAATCAAGGCTAAGATCACTGTTAAAACAGTCTCTCAAAAAAGGAGATTTTGAAGTCCACTGATGGCTTTTTTTCCCTACCCTATTGTCTCCGGTAATATGAAAAGTCAACATCTTCAATTTATCCTTATTTTCTCTTCCAGTTCCATGCGATATTCATTTTAGCTGCTGCCACTGTTGAAAATCTTCAGGTGACATGGTTTCTGTTACTTGCATTATTTACATTATTCGAACTGTTATCTTCATCGACATGTTCACGTTTTGGCCGTTGGACACTCCGGCCTTCTCCAGGTGATTGGAATTTCGAATCTAACCATTTCTACCACCTCAGGGTAGATTGTTCCCGTTCCACGTGCCATACCTCTTTCAGATGTCTCAGTTATTTCCCTTTAACTCTTCCAAATTTTGGCTCACCACTGCTGTGGCCTGGTATTGAACTCGTAACTCTTTGGGTCTGTTAGTTGGGAAAATACTTTGAGTTCCTGTAGCACCAGTCGATGAGAATTAATGAAGGATCTTTGAAACTTAGAGGATTCATTCGTTTGAAGTCCTTTTAATCACTGATCTGAGAAAACAGTCATACACAGCTGATGGTCGAGATGTTTCTGTAAGATTTGGATGCCATGCATGACAGCCATACAAGATGACGAGGTTGTTTAAGAACATGAATAGTGCACTTAGGTTAATGTTTTGGTGTTTATAGCATCTTATGGTTTTAGTGAAAACCACGCCTGGCCTAGCTTTATTCTATGTTCAATTTCCTTATCTCCTTTAATAAGTGAAAAAAAAGTCACATCGATATTATTAATGCACTAGCAGTAGAGCACGGCATTGCCCGGAGATGTAACAGTAAGAGATAGATCAAGTATCGACCATCATAAAGACTGAAAAATTAAATTGACAAAGATAATTGTTTAAGGTTGACGGACACGCATGTCTTAGTTCGTCTTATTTTTTTTTTTTTACGAATTGGTCAAACCCAAACAAAAACATTGTTTTCAATCGTTATGAGCCTACCGATTGAATAGAATTTTATTATAAACAATTGTTTTGTAAATGGAATTTTTAAAGCATTCTGAATGTAAAAATAAAGAAAAAAGTGTGCAAGACAATAAGAAACACTACCTGCCAAAACAAAGTGAAGTTTTGTTGAAATCGGTTGAAAAATGTAGGAAATCCGTTCCCATATATAAACGAACACACACAAACAAACAACCTGGGTTTTATAATAAATATAACTCGATATGAGTTGTCCCCCTTTCATTCTGGGGACAGAATCGTGTTTTCAAATTGATTTCGTGCAAAAACAATTGTTTTTCCAGTTTTTGGCGCTGTCAGAACTACCACAAGGTAATTTTACGGAGTCCTGTGAAGTTTTGTTGAAATCGGTTGAAAAATGTAAGAATCCGATCCAATATATAAACGTACAGACAGACACACACACACACACACACACACACACACAATCTGCATTTTATAATAAGTAAGATATTAAAACTTGGTCACATCAACTGTCTTTATTTTGCCCTCACTGCAGCTCAGTGTAGTTAAAGTAAAATCTTTATTTTACTCAACATTATAAACACAATTCTTAATGTTTTAGTATTTTTAACTAAAATGTTTGCATAACACAAGGCCCAAGAGCCACTCAATATAGAGTGTTACTAAATGACGCTGTCGGAAGTAAGTGCAGGTTATGAAGGTATGCAGGATAGATACCGTTGAACTTAGACCTGAAGAAGTTACGACTATAGTGGTCGGGAGAGCATCCTCTTGGGAGTTTCTTCTACAAAAGAGTCGTTCTAGGAAAGAAACCGTCAGATTGGAACTTCTTACCAGGGATTTACAAAAGGATTTCTGATGGTTTGCCTTTGTGTATGGCGGGTTAAGAACTTTGCATGTTCTTTGTTTAATTTTGGCGTGACGTGTAAATTCATTTAAAAAAAAAAAAAAAAAAAAAAAAAAAAAAAGCTCTTTAGCCGTAAATGGAATGTACTGTTTGCTTTATCTTATTACAATATAATTTTTTATCTAGTCAAGAAAGTTTGTTCAGTTATGAACACAAGGAAAAAAAATCTGTCTTATTTTGATTTTTTGACAGCACAAACAAAACCTAATTTCTTTCTTTCAGCTATTGTCTCATTATGAAGGGCTCTGTGTCACTTCACTTGGATGGCGCCCAAACGAGAGAAGATTTGTCGTCTGCTTCAGCACATCCATCAAAAGAGTTGGATGTTGCTGACACCTCGGCCTTCGAGACCTTACGGTCTGTTTCCAGCACAGGAAAACCCCCGGAAGAATCAACAACCAGTGACGTTGTCACGGGATCTGGGGAAGGGCAGAAAAAGGTTGGACATCGGCCAAAGTTGGGAAAGTTCATTATTAGTTACGGTAAGCCATTGTTTTAGTTTTTTAACGGCTTGAATAACGGAAGAAGACATTTTGCTTTTTTTTTTTTTTCTGGGAGAGAATTTAAAAAATTCTGCTTGAATGCAAACAAATAGTTGAGACAACACTTGCCAATATAAATAAACAGATTTAAAAAAAATATATTCCTTTTTTTTATGAACCGTATCCTTTCAGGACGTAGGCGATCATAGAATTCTACTTCCACTCGATCCTTTGTAGCTCTCAATAAGTTTTGTTTCTCTGCCACCTCCTTCAGACCACATTCTGTCATCCATTTGCTTAAGCCCACCAGATATGTCATGCGTTGCTTTCCCTTGTTTTTCTTTCCCTCTATTCGACTTGTGAGTATCAGATTCTCCAGGCCCTCCTTTCTCATTACCGGTCCCGGGAACTTCAGCTGACTCTTCTTGATGTTAAGTATAAGCCTCCTCTACAAGACATCATCGTTGCTCACACGCTAGGTCCATGATATCCTCAGCATCCTTCTGTACAACCACATCTCCGACGTCTCGAGTCTCTTCTTTATCTTTGAGGATATCGTCCAACATTCGCTGCCGTAAAGAAGGACAGATGTCACGTAACAGCTCAGTACTCTTTTTTTTAAACCAAAGAAATCCGCCTGTCTCGCAATACTCTGCCCAGCTTTTGGAATGCGCCCTTCGCCATCCCAGTACGTCTACGGATCTCAGCATCGCACTTACCGTCCTCCGTCAAAACACTTCCCAGATATTTAAACTTCTGCACCTGCTTGATTTTGTGTCCCTGATCTGCAAATTGCATTTTTCTTTTTCATTAAAATTATCATCTCCAAGAAAAATTGAGAATTCTTAGCTTCCTGGTTTATATAACCTTTTGAAATCATCTTATCTTTATTGGAGATAAGAACATTAGACAAATACAGAACTTTAAATATCTTGGAGGATTGAAGCTTGTTTAGTAACATCTCTTATATTCACTCTTGTTCGGCCACTTCGGCGTGGTGTAATGGTTAGCAAGCTTGTTTCGATAGGGAGTTCGATTCTCACTGGTGTCCCCTATTTTCGGGCTTGTACCACATCTAAGCTACACTTAGAAAATCGATATATTCACTCTTGTTGACAACTTTTCTTTCTTTAACCCGCTTAAGAGAAACCTACCAACGTCAACATTACTTTGAATATGCGCTCTTTAGCGCTAGAGGGCGTCGTCAAGTGATGTTCTGAATTGGGTCATTGGGCACTTTTTGGGTCTTTCAAATATCCTACTCCCCTCTCTAAGTTGACCCCATCAGAGCTGATCAGTTTCTGATGCGCCCTCCCCCATCTAAATTAACAGCCTGCAGACACTGACGTGTATTAGGCAAACCCTACCCCTCTGCAACGCATTTGATTGGAAGTTGACCAACAGCCAATCGCATTGGTGTGGGCTCTATTTCAGTTGTTTACGGGGGATTTTTTACTTTTTATGTGGATACTCGTCGGATACTTGGAAGGTAATTATGTGTTTTCCGTTTTTTTTTTTGTTTTTTACTTTTCAAGTTTCATCTTCCCAGCTGATAATTACTGTTAGTAAAAAAAGAAAAAAAAATGCAACCTTAAAATAATAAGAAATAAATTTACATTGTTTTTACGCTTAAAATAAATAAATTACAACTTATGCAGCGTTTTAAAACGAAAATAAATATGTAAATAAATGTCGTTTAAAACAAAACAGTATTCATGTACTTGACGAGCATTTTTTTTCCACTGGTGCCCCGACAAGAGAAATTAAGGCGCTACTAGATTGGTATCTAAGTTCCACCCGTTTACTGTTGAAATAGTTAAATTCTACCGTCACTTCTACTCCAACAGTTCTTTCTCGCACTTCCCACGTGTGGAACATACTTCCGATTTCTTACTTCTCTGATAATTCCCGTCCATCGTTTGTTGTTTCCTCAATCCTTGCCATTCAAAGTCTTCTCTTTCATTTTCACTTCCTGTGTCACACTGCGCATGAGTGATCATTCTTACTTCCTGTGACACACTGCGCAGGAATGATCATTCTCGCTTTGTGTGGGGGTGAAATGATTAAGATCAAAATTAAAGAGAAATCCAGCAAAGCTATGAAAGGACAGGAAATAGCCTTCGTAGCACAGAAAGAGGTAATGGATTGTTATGTAATATCTAATATCCCCCCCTATGACAGTAAATACGGGATAATTTCCTTATATATTAAGCTAGTTGAAGCAATATTGATATGCTTCTACGGACGAATACCGAGAATTAAAAAAAGAAACAGACAGAGCATAAGAATAAAAAGAATAAGGGAAAATAAGAACAAGAAAACTTATTACAATCAGAGAGTTGTAATTTCCAGGACTCATGAGAAAAGAGGGCCTCTAGAATTTAACACTGAGGATATATTGAAGGCAGGAAAAACAGAGATAGGCAGAAAGTGATATATTTTAGAGAATGAATAAATTGATGGCAGAAATACAGAGTCACCAGTAAAAAAACAACAACAAAAAAAAAAAACAGTAAATTCAGAAAGACGTGAGACAACCGTTGAAAACTGGTGACGACTGATGTGAATGTAAAATTCAGGAAGAATTTCTACACATTTCCTCAATCCATACGTCGTATATTCATTGAAAGGCATGGTGGCTTGACTCTCATAATTCAGTGAGAGTAGACATACGAGGAAAGCAGAACGAAAGACAAAGATTTTTTTTGCAATAACCTTTAAATAAGGGTGGGATATAGAGACCAAATTTTTCAAAAAAAAAAAAAAAATAAATAAATAAATAAATAAAAAAATAAAAAAAAAACAAACAAACAAACAAAAAAAAGAAAAGTGGGAAAGTATTTAATTCAACTCATTTGTGTCCAAATAAAAGGAAATGGCCAACTTTTTCAACATTTTTGAAAAATGGGATGGAGCCGGACCGAAACGTGCTCAGACCTTCCCGGGATCCCCCAAATCACTAAAAATGACAACGAACGTATTCCAAATAACATCAATATTCATCAACGAATCTTCACCAAAATGATTCAAATGATAAAATTCATGGTTCTATGTACACAATATTAAGTCTACACATTAAATCCCATCCAATAGAGTATTTGGGGGCTGAAATAGACCAAATTTCAAGAAAAAAACGGAGATACATGTGACTATTTTAAATTGAATTCACCAAATACTTCAACATCACATTTTATAAAGACATGCTATCGGCCAAAAGTGTCCATATTTGAACATCTCAGGACATTATAAAAAAACAGGAAGAATGGTCAAGAGGGTTTTTGGTGATTCCAACTCACACGTTTAAGAATTGCATCGTGACTTTGAAAGTAAAACATGCCGCACATCTTAAAGTGCATTCAATATATTCCACTTCAAGGTACAATTCACATCCTTGTACCAGTTGATTATAGGCTGGTGTATCTGAAATAGTATTCCTTAGATCCTCAAAATGGTGAAGCAAGGCAGCAGCATTATATCCAAAGCGACCAAAACGTATTTCTTTATAAAATGCAACCTTTTTTCTTTTTGTTTACAAAATGCATCAATTACCACAGGGATTAAAACCTTTAGCCAGGAAAAATTTCAAAGATGACACTGTTTTGATTATTTTTCATTTAGTTCAAGTTTACTCTCTACATGCTTCAAAACAGATAGAGGTTCCTGTGTCAAACACCTCACAATTGTGGCTCATGCAAAGAAGATGTATGAATATGTGCTGTGACAGGAGGGTTGCAGCTACCAAGTTTTCAATTACCAAATTCTTGGAAATAAGGGTCGTTATTTTACCCAAAATCGGTCTATTTTTGCTAAAAACATCAAAAAATATTTTCCTAATTTCTGTGTAAGCTTGTAGAAACAACATATAACCATATATTCAAACATTTGAATCAAAATCAGCAAGGTCTGTGGCTCATTTTTAGTGTTTTGTGAAATACGTTGTCATTTTTAGTGGTTTCTTGGGCCCCAACCAGGTCTGGACACGTTTCAGTCCGGCTCTATCCCAATTTTTAAAAATGTTGAAAGAGTTGGCCCATTTCCTTCTAGTTGGACACAAATGAGTGGAATAAAACACTTCTCTAGTTTTTTTTTTAATTGGTCTCTATAGGCCACCCCTACTTTAAGTAACGAGTCACAAGATCGAGCAGAAATTCGTCAATCATGAAAGAACCAATCAGAGTTAAGCAATTGCACGAGAATCGAGGTCATAAATATTCAAGACATTTATTCAAGGTTATTCAACACCAATTATTAATGAGAGATAAAACAGAGATAATAAATTTGCCACTTTTTTACTGGGCATCGGGTAGTACAAAGTGGGATAGTAAATGGTAAATCTCTTTCCTGATATGCTTATTTCCAGCAATACTAGTCACATCTATGTGACTTTTCCCTTCAGGGTGTGGGTGATCATGGCTTCCCACACCTTCCTGTTCTCTAGATTTATGGTTTGTCTTTTTTTTTTCTAATTATTGTTCTGCCAACCCTTTACAAAAGCTAGTTAGGAAAATGATGTGCTGCTTCCTCTGCCTCTCTTGCCTTCATTATGTCCGATGAGCGTTAATTTTTCCAAACCCTCTTTTCATTAGGTTCCTTAGAAATTTCTATAATGATGCAATTGTGAGCACTTGTATACAGTGATGTTTCTTCTTCGTACGCAAAGATAATGTTTCATTTGTCGGATAGGGAAGAATGAGAGCACTTCGACGTCGTGTAATAGTTAGCGAGCCTATCTCGCTAAATCAATTGTTTCTGAGTTCGATTCTCACTGAGTGCCCCATACTTTCGGCTTTGTACAAAATCTAAGCTACTCTTAGAAAATGCCCATACAAAGGAAGGAAAAGAATGTCTTCTTTAAAAAAAAAAATACAGAAGAAAAAATTCTGTGAAAACTTTTTAAAATTATAAAAGTTCCTTCTCTTTCTCTTCATTTTTCTTTTTCATTAAATATTCCTGCAGGAGCTGGAGAAAGCCTTTTTGATTGCAGCCTGCTTATAGATGTAAAGCCCGTGGGAGTAACAGCGATTTGTGACAAACCAACCTATTTGCTACTCCTTGAGAATGACTTCGTGTCGAACGAGTTTCGAGTAAGTATTGTATCGCTTCAAGCTTTAATATCCGAGAGGGATTTAGTATCCAGCGATTGGTCTTTTTTTTTTGTTTGACGGCATATCTTCTTCATGCGTCATTTAATGCCGAAATTTAATTTTCTTGGGAGTTTTGAAGTAATAAAAATATGTCAATTCTACTTTCACAACTGAATACATGGTAGATGATGCGCAGCCTGTGCCCATATACAGGAAACCCTTGGTAAGTGTATTTAATTTGTACATCGGTAACTATAAAAAATAAATTTTCAATTACTATGGTTAAATTGAAGAATGTCTTACGCACTAACCGAGTATTATGTAAGCACTAATCGAATTTTGGCATGTAAAATTTTTAGCGCACAAATCGAAAATGCATTAATCAAAGCATGCCTGTACATGTTTGAGGGAACACAATTTCTAGAGTCAGTAATATCTGTGATTTATATTATTTTATTTTGATGTTATATTTTGGAATACAGCTTGATTTCTTTAAGAATTCGTGTGAGCAACGATGGAAAGGATACAAACATGGAGGAAGCTTATACTTAAGATAAGAAAGAGGGAGATGAAATTTCTGGGACACGTAATGAGAAGGGAGGGCTTGGAGAATCTGATACTCACAGGTCGAATAGAGGGAAAGAGAGACAAGGGAAAGCAACGCATGACATACCTAGCGGGATTAAGCAAGTGGATGACATAACGTAGTCTGGAGGAGGTGGCAGTGCGACGAAACTTATTGAGAGCTACAAGGAATAGGAGGAAGTGGAGAGCCATGATCGCCTAAGTCCTGAACGGACACGTCACATAAAGGTCGAATAGAGGGAGAGAGAGACAAGAGAAAGCAACGCATGATAAACCTGGTGGGTTTAAGCAAGTGGATGGTAGAACGTGATCTGGGTAATTTGGCAAAGGCACAAAACTTATTGAGAGCCACAAGGGATAAGGTGAAGTGGAGAGCCATAATCGCCTACGTGCTGAAAAGACACGGCATATAAAAAGGATATTATATGGATTAATACCATAAAAGAGTTCTTTCAAGTTGGTTGATTGATTGATCGATCGATTTTCTTTAGAAGCATATCAACCTCTACATGTTGTTTCATGCCAAAATCTAAATATGTTAAACGCAGTTTTACGCCTTCAACTATAGATTATAATATATTGTTGGTCATTTTACTATAAATAGATATTGTTGATAAATTTTATCGAAAAATCTATTGCTGGTATTTTTACTATAAAAATATCTTTTTATACTTTCACAGTGTTTTCATTTTGCTTGAGAGTTCAGTATTTGTCTATAGCTGCGACCATCACAGGTGGATCTGTGAACAATAGTAATTAAGACGGAGTACTTCGTTCCTCAAAACCTCCAATCTCTCGATCAGAGGCCTTGCTGCCAGATGTAGTTTATCGTCATACCCAGGACTAACCAGCAACTGATATTAGAATTTGAACAAAACCTAGATGTCAAAACAATGCACATATCGGTAGTACTATTCTAACGTTGTAAATCTTGCTACACATTAGGAAACATACATACATACACAACTACGAATAACAAATGAAATAAAAATAGAATTATTAAGATATTGGAAGAGCTTTACAGTATTTTCAATGTATTCCTCCATTTCATATAAATATTGAGGCCTACAAATTCTGAGTGCTTTTAAACAGAATCATTAAACAGTTTATTCCGTATTCTATTTTGTTATGGGGAAATAACAGATTTCAGAGATAATTTTAGTTAACTTACGATGAACACTTATTTTTAAGTCATTGTCAGCACGAAGTAACATAATATCTAGGAAACGTAAAGTGTTATTTGTTTCTGTTTCATAAGTGAATTCTATCGTATGTTCAATGTTGTTCAGTTTATCTACAAGGAAGCTTTGCGGGGATATGTTATTGGAGCGTCATCAATATATTCGAAATATATTGTTTACATAAAATATTCATGAATCTGATTCATTCAAGAGTATCTAAGAAATATACGATGTACACACACACATTCATGTGCACTCAGATTATTTCTTTTGACTATGCACATTATATTTAGTTTATATACGTGTTTCAGTAGACATGTTTTTTTTTAATAAATAAAACAGCAGATATGTAATCAAACCCGTATATCCAGTAAATAAGTCATAATTATAAGATATTATATCGGTGTAATAAGGAACAGAACTAAAATACATTGACGATGGCTAAGAGCAAATTAGAATACAAAGAATACAAGTAAAAGAGTATATATATATATATATATATATATATATAAACAAAATGTGGATAATCTTCTGTATATTGTAACGGTTTTCTTAGATTCATCGAAGATCGAATTAGCGGCACGGAAGCTTCGAGAATAAGGGTACAATGTGTGGGGTTCAGTGTACCCGGATTAAAGGAGAATTTAATACGGGATACCCTGCCCACAAAATACAACGCAAATTTCAAGAAGAAACAACACGATAAGGAACGTTTGTAGAAAATAGTACATTGTATATTTATTATCTTGTGAATAGGGTAAAAAGGATTAATGCTTTAGTTCGTTTAAGCAAAATTGTGATTTTGATAAAAATGTGTGTGTGTGTGCTGTCTTTCAACAGAGTAGCAGAGTAATGTCTGTTTCTTTTGTTTTTGTATAGTTGCAAATGAAAAAGGGGAGAGCAATTTAAGTTGAAAAAGATAGTGTGAATGAGGAATAAAGATAAAAAGGAAATGTACTTATGAATTGTTTTGGAGTCAGTTGTAAATTTGTTGTTGTTGTCCTTTCCTAATCCACTTTCGGCTCTTAGTGTCGGGTTGAGTCACTGTCAGTCTTCTATGATCTCTGCGCCCTTCTGACTCGGCGACTGACTTGAAACTCTGTATTGTTGACTTTTTTTTCACACTGGCTCGTTATCTTTTTTTTGGTTTATCGAATCGCCTCCTTTCATTGGTCAGAAAATTAATTTCACACCTTATTGCGAAATCTGTTTTTAATCGTTTTGATCCGATTTCGCGGGTGTGCAAATCTACTTTGTGTTTTTTAGTCACTTGTTGGAATGATATAGGATTTGTATCCTATAAATGTTAATCTTCAGAGTCAGAGGGCACCAGCAAATGTATTTCAGGGTTACTCAATGGTTTACAATGGAATAAGCTTCCTCCATTTCTATAGTGCTCTTTGCCACAAGAGTATCTTTTTCTCTAATTTTTAGTTGTCCCCGATAGTATTTGTTCCCAATGGGAGCCAAATCATGTCCGGATACAGTTGATTCATGTGGGCACCTCGGCGTGGTGTAATGGTTAGCAAACTTGGCTTGCTAGATCAGTTACTACTGAAAAGCGAGTTCGATTCTCACTGAATGCCCCATACTTTCGGCCTTGTGCCACATCTAAGCTACGCTTGGAAAATTTCTACAGTAGATTCATGTCCGTCATTAAATCTTACATGGGAATATCAGGGATTGGCTTCTAAAAGCTGAACCATGTCAACTAAAGGTTCGAAATTATTAGCACAGACATTATGACGTAAGAGAATCGGACCAGAGGCTGCTAGCCAAGTGGTTAAGGAATGACCACTATGTGATCAGATAATTCCAAATCGAGGGAAGTTA
Organism: Acanthosepion pharaonis; assembly: GCA_903632075.3. Taxonomy (NCBI): domain Eukaryota; kingdom Metazoa; phylum Mollusca; class Cephalopoda; order Sepiida; family Sepiidae; genus Acanthosepion; species Acanthosepion pharaonis. The sequence continues at coordinate 749,895 of CAHIKZ030000660.1, read as the reverse complement.
ATTCTCATAACATTCTCCGCCACCATTTTTTTTAATAATACTTTTTTTCTAATGTTCTGAATATAGTAATGTTTTCTTCAATTCCTCGAAGGTCATCTTGACATCACTGAATCTTCAAGAATCAGAGTAGAATGTGGATCCCCAGAGGGTACAAGCAAATGTATTTCAGGGTTACTCAATGGTTTACAATGGACTCAGGTTCCTCCATTTCTAGAGTGCTCTTTACCACAAGAGTATCTTGTTCTCTAAGTTTTAGTTCTCCACGATAGTATTTGTCCCCAACGGGAGCCAAATCATGCACGGATACAGTAGATTCACGTTCGTTATTAAATCTTACAAGGCCATATTGGAGATTGACTTCTAACAGGTAAACCTCGTCAACTAAAGGTTCGTAATTATTAGCACATACATTACGGCGTAAGAGAATCGGATCAGGGGCTGTTAATCAAGTACGCAAAGAATGACCGGCATTGATATGAAAATATTCTTTCGTTGGGTGTGGTGTCTGTCGCGGTACAGCGTAGAGATCTTGTGGCATGCAATACTGTGGGTAGAAAAACTTCCCATTGAGATTCTCTTTGATTTCTCGAAGTCAAGGCTAGTCTGATGTGCTTCCAGATAATTCCATTGTAATGTTCACACTAACCATTTCCTTGGGGGTGGGGGGTTGTAAGGGGTTGTTCGACTCGTAGCTATACCGAAATCAGTGAAATACTCACGCAGTTTCTTAGATAGAAACCAGGAACCATGGTCGGAATGGATATAGGAAAGAGTCCCAAACACTGAAAATCCGAGTTAAGCATTTAATTACCATACTAGTTGTTATATTGGGGCAAGCAAATGCAAAAGGAAACCAAGAGTAATTGTCTATTGCCGTTAACATAACGGTTCTGAGAGTTAGTAGGAAGAGGTCCCTTAAAATGTATAGTGATACTTTCTATTGGTTGTGTAGCCTTCGTAGCCATTTTCAGTTTTGTAGAAAAACGGTTTCCATCTTGCAGAATGGGATAATCAGCGCATAGATATTTTTTACATCTTCCATAGAGTAAGATTCCTGATTTTGACAAAGTGGGATAACCAGATTATAGCAGGGTGACAAAGAAGACCGTGGATCTCGTATAACATTTCTTTGTGAAGGACAGCGCCACAATGAGCCCATGAGAGTGTATCAGCAGGTATATTATTCTTCCTTAGCCTGTAAATAATTTCGTAGTTATAGTTCCCCAGTCCCATCCTCCATTTCTGGATTTTAGCGTCTTTAATTTTTCAAGGTATCTCAGTATTAAACATGAAGTTCGCCGCCTGCTGGTCCGAAACGACGGTAAAGTGTCGACCAAATAAGTAGTGAAAACACCTTTTTTTTTTTTTTAACAGCTTCTATAATACCTCAAGCCTCCTTTTCTACCGAAGCGTATTTTCGTTCATTCGGCGTTAGTGACCGTGAGAAGAAAGTCACTAGACGGCCGGCCTGATTTAAAGCAGCGTCAATTGCCGTATCAGAAACGTTCGTCTCGAGTACTGGGGGGGCGTTTTTTTCTTCAATAACATGAAGTAAATAATTTTCTATTTCTTCTATCAATTTTTTGGAATCCTTCTACGGACTCACGATTTAAAGGTCATGAGTCAGCCATAATTAAAGGTTTAGTATTGTCCGAAAACTTTGATATCCATTGGAATAATAAGAAAACGAACCAAGAACCCTGCGAAGGGCATCTTTAGGGATAGATAATTAAGTGAGCGTAGTCGGCCAGCATGAGGTTTAAACATCTCATGAGATATGGTGTAGCCAAGAAAATTAATAGAAGTGGTTGATAGAGCGGGCTTTTTTTTTCGTTGAAAGTAAGATTATGTAGTTTGGCTACCTCAAGAAATTGAGAAATTTTAAACTTGCTCTTCTTGAGTCTTGTTACCTACATCCATGTTTCCTACATCAGTGTATGTTGCGTGCAAGTTGTTGCTCGTAATAATGTTGTCCATTATTCATTGAAAGCAAGATACCTCGTTAGTGATCCCAAATGGATTACGACAAAACTGGTATAATTTGCCAGTAGCTTCAAAAGCGGTGAACCGTTTGCCTTTCCATCAAAAGGCTACTTATGTGCTCTTCAGAAAATTTATGAGAAATTTTCTGTTTTAATTCAGGAATTATTTTCGCTTTGCTCCTCTAAAGTAGTTCTTTCAGTAGACTCCAAAAGAAAAAAAAAAAGTCTGGTGATGTTAGGTCTGGTGATACTGATGGCTATTCATTTGCCCCACGTCGTTCTCTCCACCTCGGCTCGAAAATAATAAAAGGGGGAGTTCATTTTGCCACACCCTTCATATTAGTTTTTGTTGTGTTTAGTTATATAAACTTTGGCTGGTAAATTTTTCAGGATTTCTCAAAAACAAAAAAACCAAAAAAACCCAAAAAACAAAAAAAAACCCAAAAAAACCCCCAAAAAAAACAAAAAAAAAAAACAAAAAAACCAAAAAAAAACCAAAAAAAAAACCAAAAAACCAAAAAAAAAAAAAAAAATTTTTAACCTGTTCCTAATTTTTGACAAGATTCGAATGAGAAATTTCAAGTCTTTTGACAACCGCTGTTGCTCCACCAATCTGGGAATTATCTTCATTGGAATAGAAACAGGATCGAAATGCAGTTATTTAAATAATGCGGAGATAGGCGTTGAAATCGTCCTTGGAATACTGACAATAAGAATATCAAACTAACAGCGAATAAATGATTAATATCCACTTTAGAGATAAGAGCAATAAATGTTCAATCGGGATGTCTATTCATCATGCGATACAAGAGATCGAATAGCGATCATGCATGACAATCGTTACAAGTGGAAAGAGATGAGGATATATCTGTTTAGGACACACGCACGAGAACAACAACTCATACCCTTATAGAGAAAACCCAGCAAGATATTTGCACACAAAATTATGCACATTCACACCCCCGCACTATTTACGAAGCAATTAATGCACGCATTAGCGATATAATAGAGCGTTATTACATGAATAATGTAAATTCATTGTTAATGATTTTCCCTGGAACTGCATTGAAAAACAAGAAAAGGAGGGAGAGGGGCTGGATAAAGGAACAAATTGATGACATCATAAGACTTCTCATTCATCATAAAAATGTATTGTTTACGGTAGAAATGCACTAAAAAGTAAGTGGTCAGGGATTAATGCAAGACTTGACATATTCTGTTTTGTAATATGCATAATGTAAATGTTAATGATTTTATTCTAGAAATGCACTGAATATCAAGAAAAAAGGAATTATAAAATGTTAAAAAATAATTCAAACACACCTAACAGAATAAATCTACACTATATACTGGGCCACATGTTTGTAGCGATTTTAAGTGAATTTTAAAGACAATTTTTCGATATTATTTTCATAGATTTATCCAACAGTATATACGTTGTTTTTCTTTCCCTATATTCTCCATATTTGAGGCAGCTTCGTAATTCCATTTCTTGAAACTTGACAACTGTGAAGAACTGGCCTTTTAGTGTTTTTACTTAGAGAGAATTTTTCCCATTATGACAATTTTGTAAGGATCAAAAGAAATGGTAATGCGATTGTACGAGGTGAGCATGGTTTGGTCTCACACAATATCTCAACTGAACCAATTTGTGACGAGCCTAGTTTCGTTTCATTTATTGCTTTGTTTTAAGGCATATAAACCCACTGCGCCATTTCATACCTAAATTTTTCTCTTAAACCCAACAGATTTGGTGTCAGTCAGAGCTTCTACCACTGAGCTATCTTCATTTGACAGAGTGAAACAGCTAAATCTAGCGTGTATATATATATATATATATATATGTATATATATATATATATATATATATATATATATATATATATATATATATATAGGGGAAAATAAATATTCGTACAAATGAAAATGTATTTTTATTAATGTAAAGCCTTAACTAAAACAAATTTTTGATATATTAACTTAATACTTTGTGGAATATCCTTTATTGAGTTCAACAGCTACCCGTCTATTCCTGTACGTCCCAACTAATGATTTGCACACATTGAGTGGTATTTTATCCCATTCTTCTTGGTATATTGTCTTCAAATTCTTGATATTTGTTGGTGCTCTTTTCCCAATTTGAATTTTCAAATATCGCCATAAATTCTCGATTGCATTCAAGTCTGGAGACTGACTTGGCCATTGCAAGACATCAACATTACTTTCAGCTAACCATTTCCTTGTAGATCTAGCGGTATGCTTAGGATTATCATTATCCAGTTGGAAAACCCAATCAAGAGTTAACCGAAGTCTCTCAACAGAACGCATTAAATTGTCTTGCAGGTATTTCTGGTATCTTTCGGCATTCATCTTGCCATTTATTATTGACATTCTGCCAACACCTTTTGCAGAAAAACAGCCCCAGATCATGATACTGCCACCACCAAACTTTACAGTTGGCAACGTGTTCTTTGGTAAGTAGGCTTCACAGTCATTCCTTCACACATGATTTCGATAATTATGACCAAACAGCTCTATTTTATTTTCATCTGTCCATAGTACTTTTTCCCAAAACGAATATTCTTTATCCTTATGCTCTCTAACGAATTTTAGCCTAGCATCTCTGTGTCGTTTCAAGAGGAGTAGTGTCTTCCTTGGGATGTGTGATTTCAGACTGTTTTTGTGTAGTTCATTACTTATTGTACGCTTGGTTACTTTGATCCCTAATGCGCGCAGATGTTCCTGTAGCTCTTCTCGGGTAACCCGTGGATTTGTTAGATCTGGCGTCCTAATATCCTTGCTGATCTTAGAGAAAATCTTCCTCGGAGCACCTGTTCGTCTTTGGTTTTCGACGCTGTTACGAGTTTTAAACCTTGCAATGAACGAAGCAATTGTAGTAAAATGAATATTCAGGTTGTTAAAAATCGTTCTGTAACAGTTCCCATTTTTCCAAAGAGACAAAATATGTTGTTTTTGTGAAGTAGTCAATTCTTTACCTTTAGGCATTATTAGAACCTTCTCCCAAGACTAGAAATTGCAGAATGCTCTGATAATGGCTAACAGCGTTAACTATAATTACTGATAACATTACTGGGACATTCTAGAATATACTTTTTTCATAATTGATTGATTATTTTATTCTAATAATTGATTTTTACGAATACTTTTTTCACCAGTTAGAATTAAAAAAAATGCATTAATTTCTGTTAGAATAAGAATTAATTAAGTTTGTTATTATTTTTAATAGTATGTGTCTTTATAAATAAAACGTGCCGAGATTTGTTTTATATAAGGCTTCTACATTTATAAAAATACAATTTTTCAAGTGTACGAATATTTATTTTCCCTCATTGTGTGTATATATATATATATATATATATATATATATATATATATATATATATATATATATATATATTATTTGAAATCAGTTAGATGTTTTTTGTGTTGCCTTGGGTGTCCTTTTGCTATATGTACTGTTGATTTCTGTTTGTGGGTTCACTGAACGGTGTAATCACCCCAGGTCAAGGACCCCAATTATAATTAAGACGGTGTTCCACGCTCCTCAAAACGTCAAATCTTCCGATCAGAGGCCTTAATGCTGGATGTAGTTTATCGTCATACCCAGGACATTGACAGGATAGCGAAGACACCTAAGATCATATATATATATATATATATATATATATATATATATATCTTCAGTTATATAACAAGTGATGATCTATTCGTCTGAAAACCTATTTCGTCCTGATTTCAATGTATTTATGAACTAAAATCATTGACATATATTTATATATATATCTACATATTAGGTTGGGGAAAAGTCTGTGGCGTATTTCAATAGCATTTTAACACCTGATTTAGTCACACACACACATTATATATATAAAATCCCAAATGATCTCATATGAGGAATAGCCTATTTCGGCAGACGAAAATATAGGTCGTCTAATCAAGCGGAGGGTGGACCGAGTTCTTGTCAGAAATTTACAGAATTTATCCATCTCAAAGTTTCAGTCAGACGAAAGACACGAGACAGGCGTCAGGGGATGGTGGAAGGTATCTGTCTTAAAAGGAAGGAGTTTTTATAAAATTAAATACTAATATTAACCTTATGAAATTAATTTCGGGTTATATGAAGAATGAAATATTAATATTTGCTCTGTAATAATAAATTGAATTCTATTTGTGGATCATTTTGAACACTTTACATTACAAGGATCCACTTGGATTGTATACGAATGGTATCGTTAACTTTATATAAATAAATAAAAGACATTTATATGTTTATACATTCTTTTTATAGATACAAATATTTTAGTAAATGCTCTGTTTCTAATAAACATTATTAAACAAAATTTACCGGCCTGGAGGTCCGAGAAGTTTTCACAGAAAATATTCGTCCTCCGACAGGATTCGAACCTGTATCCTATACGGAACCGTCATATAGCCTGACGTGCCTTTACTGATTTGACCACGAAGGAGCTTTCGGTGTACATTTACATTTGATACGCCATGAGCAGATATATATATATAATATAAAAGTGAACATAGAAGTCAACACTTAGAGGCGACAGTCTGTTTCATGCTATATGCAATTGTCAGGCCACGTGTGCTGTTATTTTTCTCGGCTATTTATACATATACGGGTCAGTGGTGCATTGTGGGTAGTCTAATATGGCGGTTATTTTACCGGAAGTCGTTTATTTATTTATTTGGGTTAAATTATTTTGCTTGTTTTTTATTTTATTTTATTTTTTGTTTCTTATTTTATTTATTTACTTATTTTTTAATCGGTGTTTTTATTAACGTAGTAAAAATTTGTTTTTTATCACTTATTTAATAGTTTTCTTTTGGTTTGAGAATTTAATTAAAGCTATTTATTCGGTTTTGGGGTTGGTTGTTGTAGTTTATTCTAACTATTATTTTGGCAGGAACAGTTTTTAATTTGTGTTTATTTGGGATGATTATCTTTATTTGTTTTTTCTAAAGGTAACTTTATCGGGATTGTTTTGTTTATTTATTTACTTGGATGAATTCAGGTCAATTTATTTTACTTGTATTTTTTCTCTTTTCAGTATTCGATTTTTAAGTAACGTAGTATTTATTTATTTTTTTATCGTTATATAACAGTTATAGCTTGATTTTTTAGTTTAACTAATATTTTGGTCATAATGGTTTGCTACTTTGTTTATTATTTACTTGGGTTCGTTTTTTTGTTATTATTCTATTTCGTCTATTCTAACAGGTGTGATTTGGTAATTTGTTTGGATTAATTAATTTTGCTTATTTTATTGTTATTTTGTTTACTTGTTTATTTGTTTTGTATTTACATACATACATACACACACACAATTTTATATATATATATATATATATACAGAAAAAACTATTAAGGAAAGAGGATAAAAATATGGATTAAGAAGACGGAAGATAATGATTGACATTGCATATAAATTTTTCAATGTTGTCTGGGAAGCAAGAAACTCGTAAGGAGTTCCACAAGAGAGAAGTGTGATAGAAGAGACTGTTAATATAGAACTTATGATTATATCTGTCCTTTTCAATGGTAAAATGGTGCCGTGTCTTCAATATTGGATTGTGTTTATATTCAGAAAATGTAGGCACCACAGAGGAAAGTTCATCACAACAATTATTATCATAGTATTTATAGAAAAGTCGCAGACAAGCTATGTTACGGTGCTGGGAAAGTGGCTGAAGCCGAGATGTGTGGTCAGGACAAATATCATTGCAGATTCTTTAGATTTTATCAGCAATCTCTAAATATATAGCAGGAATGCCAGACTATATACTGCAACAATATTCAAAGCAAGGACGAATGGTAAACTTAAAAATATACAAGATAGATTCAGACAAGAATAACTCCGACATGACATAGCAAACCAATTTTCTTACCTGTATACTTAATTGATTCTATATAATGTTTAAACTTCATGTCAGATGAAAATGTTTGTTTGAGAAGGCGAAATGAGTCAATGACCTGGAGTTTAGCATCAGTTATGCTGATGGAAAGTTAAAAGGATTCTCTTAGAAGAGAGCAGATTTGTTTTTGAGCTGTTGAAATTAAGCCACTCTTTGTCCCATTTAACAACAGATTGTCGATCATTTTTTAAATCAGCTGCCAACTTTATCGAACCGATCAGACTCACTATTAAAACATAAGTAAATAGTTGTGTCATCAACATCGAGTTGAGAACCGCTGACATCAGGAACGACCTTTACGAAAAGGTGGAACAACGTAGGTGCAAGGATAGAACCCTGGGGGATATCTGCATTTATGGAGACAGATCTAGAAGAGTGGCCATTCAAGACAACTTTCATTTCGCGATTTCATTGTTCAGAATTTTCCAAACCAAGTAAATAAGTCATTGGTTATAATTTCTGGGAGAAAAAAAAAAGAAAAAAGAAAAAAGAAACCGGTGTAGTAAACAGTTTTAACGATCAAAAAACCGGTGACGATGGTTTAGCTTCGAGGTGGCACAACCCTCGACGGACTTCGAAAATTTCACTAAAAAGGCGTGGCTCAAAAATGCCGTACGCTGGGATCGTTTCACCTAGGTTATATTACAAAGAAATCACTTCACTTTATCCCAACTCAATAAATCGACCATAGGAAGAATCGAACCAGCGTCTCATGATCAGAATAATATTCTAACTCGGCCACGCGTTTAATATCTGACTACACTGACACACCCAGGTATATGTATTTACCTACCAATTATTATCTCTTCTCGAGCACTCATCTGCATCACATACTTCCTCACGGTCTCACCAAGTTGTACACTGAGTCAATAACTGATCCAACGAAGACGAGAGGAATCATTTTCTGATTTATTGGCCTGTCCAGCAATTTTCTCTGATCAGTCGTGGAAAAATATAACGCTGGAGATTGGCCTGAAACGTGAAAATCCTGCCAAACTCTTTGTTTTGGGATTTGACAACGAAATAAAATATTTCCATCCCAGTCAGACCGGTCAGAATTGGTGAGGAGGCTGAGTTTATTCAACGAGCCAGTTATTTCCACTCATTGTGAGATCGTTAAGGTTTTTATGTCACGTTAAGATTAAATAATGTCTGCTCCGGCTTTCTAATGAGTTTCGTGTTTATAAAGCTTTACTATTTGGCGAGGTATTTTCAATCATGCTGATATTACGATTGGGGACGGTGTTGTGTGTCGCGCGGAAAATAAAAGAACAGGGAAATTTGAAATTAAGCCAAATCCAAAAGGCATTGGTTTTTGTTTTTTTTTTATAGGTGAAGTTATGTTTGTCAAAAATGTAAAAAATGAGGCGTATAAATAGAATGAAGAATAGTGTCGGATGATTAATTCATAAAGAAGCAATATTCGGGAGGAAAAATACAGGGAGAAAGTGTTGGGAGAAAAAAAGAAGCAAACGAAGGAAGATAGGAAGGGTGGGGAACGGATAACGAAGAAAAAAGCAAACGGATAGGGGGGGGAGGAAATGCGCAAACGGAGAGGGAGGGGGGGAAATGCGCAAACGGAGAGGGAAAAATGCGCAAACGGAGAGGAGGGGGAGGAAATGCGCAAACGGAGAGGGAGGGGGAAAATGCGCAAACGGAGAGGGAGGGGGGGAAATGCGCAAACGGAAACTTGGAGGGGGGAGGAAATGCAAACGGAGAGGAAAAATATTTTAAATGCAAAACGGAGAGGAGGGGAGGAAATATGCAAACGGAGAGGGAGGGGAGGAAATACGCAAACGGATAGGGAGGGGGAGGAAATGCGCAAACGGATAAGGAGGGGGAAATACGCAAACGGATAAGGAGGGGGAAACTGCGGACGAAGTAGAAACTTAGACAATAAATTAAAACCGAATAATGTTGTAATTAATTAAAACTATTAGAACTACATTTTTATATAATTGAAATTATATCCTACCCCTTCCCACCACACCAATCGTGTTGGAAAAGCATTTTTGCATAAGACCTGTCTTGAAAATTATTTACAGTTGATATTCTGAAGCGATTTTTAACGCCAGAATTAAAAAGTTACCAAATCATAGCAGACGAAAAACAGACGATAAACAGATAAATCCAAAATTCTACTCTTTGATTACATTACAATATTAAACTTTATCATGCACAAAGAAAAATTATATCTTATCAGCAAATTTAACAATTCCTTCCGAATTGCTGCTAGCCTCATTAAAAATGCGTCTCAATTCCACAAGTTTGAATTTCCAAGTTAATCTGTAAAAAAATTCTTTTTGTTTCCGTGAAATTCAAATAAACCATTCCAAAAATCAATTAATATTTTGAAGTAAACGAGTTTCATTTTCGCTCTCGTAAAGGGAGCAACATTTTAAATCCAATAAACTCATTCACCATTTTATAAAGTAAACAAGATTTATAGATTTACAAAATATACCGCTAAAATAAAAATTCAATAAGGAACAGAAATTAATCAGGAATAAAAAAAAAAGTATTGTGAGGAGTTAGTTAAAATTGTGTTCCCTAAATACAGTCCATAATCTCAGGAGATACATTTTCAATGATGTAAATAGTTCATCGTTTGAAGTTCCTGGACATAGTAGACAGGACACCTCGAATGATATTTTTCAATGAATCATGTCCATTCAGAACGTGGCAAATACACGTCACAACAATCGTGGCCGGACATTTGTCGGAGAGACATTGTGGCCGAACGGACATTTCACAGAAAAATTACAAGTAAAATTAGTAACAATACTTTAAGTATTTTAACTAGTAGTATTTTAAGGTAGAATAGGACCAATAATTACCTCTGAATTTCAAGTGATTAAATTACTAAATCTAAATTTAAAAGTTTTCTTATTTCATTATTTGTTTATTAAAATTAGTATTTTAAAAATATCTCCGTTTATCTGAGTGGATAAAATGTAACAGCTAATTATTTAAATTCGTATTTAACAGTAAGATAAAAGCTAGTTCATCCCTTTAAGATAATGATCATTAAAAGTGAAACTGAAAGATCTGTGGCACCTTGCATTATTATAAATATTCATAGAAATATGATTTAATTTTTTTTTTACTCGGTTTATTAACCAGTTGTTAGTTTTTTCTTAGACGAAGAATAATTGAGTTGAAAATAATTCACTAAGTTGTACTTAGACGATCCTAAAAAAAAAAAAAAAGAGAGGAAGAAAAAGGAAGGAACAGGGAAGAAAAGAGAGGGTCGAGAAATACAAATTATTAGCGAAAACAGGTATCAGAAAGGTATTTAGGCCAACATCTTGACCGATTTTCGAGAGACAATGGAAGGGAGAAAGGATAAGCGTATAGGCGATTGATAAAAATGTCGGTCGGAGCACATGACCGACTTTTGCGTAGAGAGACTCATTGTCAATTTGGAGAAAGGGAATTTTTAGAACAATGAGAACAAAAAATTTAATCGGAGGAAAGGTGTCTTTTGGGATGAGGGGTGACCGCTGGAATTGTGTACAGATTCTGACCTGTTAAGGATCGGAACTCCCACGATGATGAAGTAAAAGACATTTTCAATTCAGATAATTAAGATTTTTTTGTCTATCGGGTCTGAACAAATACAAAGGGGGTGAAAAAAGACAATTGCTTTTGGCTCACACAGGACGCCAAAAGACGAAAAAATCCTCCCTGAAGTTATATCTAATTAGCGGCGGCTGTTTTGACAGAACCAGGGGTGAGAAAAAAGCCAAGATTATCATTTTTCGTACGTGCGAAAAAAGGGCCAAGTTTTGATTTTTGTTTTTTTGAACAAGGACGGGATAGACCACGCCCGATTGGGGACGTCGCGAGGCATGGGAGACGCCCAACCAGAATCTCATTAGCCGAAAACGGTCACGTGATATGCGGGAAAGAGGAGAAAGAATGCTTGATCAAGACCCATTGGTCGAAAACGGTCACCTGACATACGAGAGACCGGGAGAGATGGGTGTGCGCCTCCCACCAAAGGCACTGTGAAAGGAAGTAGGGGTGAAAATAATAGCGATAATGGGAAAACAGAAATAATGCGGCTATTGGAATTATCGAAAACCCTGACGCCGACAAACCCACCCCGGTTTGTTGCGGCGTCAATAAAAAGCAGGACCCCAGTCGACAGAAATCAGTTGCGGCTGAGTTGCGGGTTAGACGACCAGAACAGTTGGAACGCGGGCATCGGGTCCGGTTCATTCCTCCCTTGCGGCAAGAGAATCCTAAGACAAGAAATCCTTCCACCCAAGAAGAAGAAGAAGAAGAAGAAGAAGATTGCTCGAAAGCCGCAGAGAAGTTGCAGCCGAGTCAAAGACAGGCCGAAAGAGTTGCAGGCCAGACAAAAGTAAAGTTGCAGACCAAACAAGCAAATCAGTTCCACCTCAGTCGACAGAAAAGAGTTGCTGGACGGAAGAAGAAGAAGTTGAAATCAAGCCAAGCCCGAGATCAGAATTCGACCAAACCAGATCGAAGTGAAGAAATACAACTCAAGCCGAAGAGAAGAATCAGCTGCGAACGACTGATAGAGATTAGCCCCAGTGTCGAACTAAACCACACTCCGACATACACAATTCTAAGAGTAGACAACTCGAAATCTTTAAGTTGTATGATAGAAGCTTGGTGCCATAGTCCACAAAGCGGGTCGGGAAATAAGAACAATTTTTTATGTAACGGACATTAGATATAAAAGGTTGTTACCCTTTTTTTATCAGTAATTTTTTGTCTCGTGAGTTTTTTTCTTTTACTTGTGTTTTGTCACCCCCGTCGGACTCAACTTGCATACGGCCCAATCCCTGCTGGTCCCGTCTGTCTAAGATCTAAACACAACGTGGGTAGACAGACCGGAGATCAGTACAGTTGCTTTAGCAACCAGGTATTGGAAGCGGGTTGGGAAAGGCGAGGCTGGTGATCATCTAACCAAGGGGTTGGAACGGCACACTTGGAACAGCGAAGAGCGACGTCACAGTTGGCGCCGTAACCAAGGGATTCGACCCTGGGCCAGGTGTGTACCCGTCACAGATCGTAAAAAGATTAAGATTTTTACTGTAGTAAAATGTACTTTTTCTAAAAATATTTATCATCGTGCAATAATATTTGAAGTAAAATATAATATATACAGAATAGACAAAAAAAAACAAAAAAAAAAACAAAACAAAACGAAAGATTATAAATTAATACAGTAAATAAATATATGTAGCAGATTACGATGAAGAGTGTGACATAGTTGTAAGTAGGCCACTACATTTTCGGCCTAATATCCCAGTACACCAACAATAAACCTCTAGAGAATGAAAATTTGTTTTCTGAATTTGTTAGCATCGTAATAGTGACTTCAGTCCCTAAAGTCGGTAGAACTAACTTGATTGAAACAAAGTGAGCAGTAACTGATGACTACTGAATAAAAACAAAATGTGATATACCTGGATACAGACAGCTGGACGAGAATAAAGAAAGAGTGATGTTCGAATTTCCCTGAAGTTTAACCAGATCGACATACACCTGAGAAATGCCGGAGGGCAAAGCGGCCAAAACTTTGTGAATATTAGTCTTGATGTAAATAATTCCTCATCCCTGAAATCCAGAAAGCCTCTTCCCAGGAAAAGAAAAATGGTCGTTTCCTTTCATCGAACAATTAAAATTAAATCAAAAAAAATTTCTTTTCCTTCGTAATATATCAAAGTGAGTCACCTGCATATACTTGAAGTAGTGGATCTTATAGACATGGCTATATAGACACTTGTGAAATTTATTTGAAACAAAATTAATAATTCTGTTAATTACATTTTTTCGTATTTTCCAATGAAACATGATCCACTGCACATGTTAATACTTCGTATGTCCATTCTACGAAGTCGTTCCTTTGCAGATTGACCAGAGATTCTCGATTGGATTTAAATCAACAGTTTCAGGGCCAGTCTATAGCACTTTGATTTGCTCAATGCTAAGGCTTGCCAGTGTGTTAGTGTAGCGTTACAAAACTAAAGCGGTTGTTTCAATTAATTTACACAAGGATGTAAAAGATTCTTTTTGTTCTCTTAGCGATGTCCTAACTGCCTTTAATCACGTCATCATAATCATTAGAAAAGTTGAAAATACAACGCAGATAAGGCAACATACACCCTTGTACTAATTAATTCAAACAAAACGAATAATTCCGTTATTATTTACTTTTATTCGTATTTTTCCAATGAAATATGACCCAGTGTACATGTTAGTACTTCGTATATTCATTCCACCAAGTCGTTCCTTGCAGATTGACCAGAGATTCTCGATTGAATTTAAATCAACAGAGTTTCCGCACTGCTCTATAGTACTTTGATTTGCTCATTTTGATGTAAGTAATGAGAACCATTCATCCCAGAAATTCAGAATGCCTCTTCCCAAGAAAAGAAAAAAATGGCCGTTTCCTTTCATCGAACAATTAAATCAAAAACAATTTCATTTCCTTAGTAATATATCAAAGTGAGTCACCTGCATATACTTGAATAGTGGATCTTATAGACATGGCTATATAGACACTTGTCAAATTAACTTTTTAACTTTTTTCGTATTTTTCCAATGAAACATGACCCAGGGTACATGTTAGTACTTCGTATGTCCATTCCACGAAGTCTTTCCTTGTAGATTGACCACAGATTCTCGGTTGGGTTTAAATCAGTAGAGTTTCCGGGTACTTTGATTTGTTCGTGCAGCGTTACAATTTTCGTATGCTTCCTTTGTGTAACGTCCATTGCAGACAATGGCCGTAGGATAACTAATCGACAGTCGAGACAGTAGTGTCTAGCCGTGATAAAAATCTGATGCAATTACATATGATGCAATATTTTTCAAGGCCAAACAAATTTCATCATAAATCCCGAAAATAGATTCATATTACTGCACACTACTGAAAATGACCTAATCTTAGTAAAAAAAAAACTGACCGTATGGTGAAGAAAGGAAA
>CAHIKZ030000660.1:625000-730000 GCA_903632075.3 Acanthosepion pharaonis | reverse complement strand
ATACAATTTTCCTAGCCCAAAAGACTAAAACGCTCAAAAGTCAAAAATTAAAAAGGCCGGCATGTCTAGAGAACATAATAATTGACCACAAATGACCAATTGAAAGATAAAAGAAAATAAAAAAATAGAAAAAGCTAAGGAGCGCGTGCAAATTAGGATAAAAATCCCAAGAAAAAGACAAATGATCACGACTCTCTACACGTAAGCACATCCGCCCAGACAGCGCACGCGCGGGAACGAAGACACAAACACAAATGATACGGAAAAAAATTACACAAATGTTCAGTGCATAAAAAAGAAAAATCGAAAAATATAAGCAGTCAATTGCTGATTCCTCCTGAAGAGTGAACCGACGGGTCAGTCTACGAAACTCTGGAGCCGGAATGCTGAAGGTAATATCAATCACCTAAGTGACAAACTTATTTATATTTATTCTATAGGTTAAAATGGTAGCCGATATTCCAAAACGACCTCAAGCCCATCGTTAACTGGGGCAAACGATTTTTCTTAATTGTTACGCTTCCAAAACTAAACTTCTCTCCATTAATCGTCTGAGAGAGCCTCCTCTGCCTTCCATCAGCATGGCTGATGCTAACCTCCAGGAAAGTGACTCTCTGTGCCTTCTTAGGCTCTCGATCCCTGCGGAGATGAAGTGGAAAGGCTATATTGAAACCATAGCTAGGTCAGCTGATAAGAAAGTCGATTCATTGTCGTGTGAGACGATTTTTCTCTCCAGAATCTATCTTACATATCTCTAAGTCTACCATTTGTCTATGCTTAGAATATTGCTGCCATGGTCCGGTGACCCTGCTATTTAACTTGAGATCCTTGATCCAAAGAAGAATAGCAATATTATTGATCCTGATCTGGCGTCTCGGCTCCAGTCATTTTCCCACCGTCACCAGGTTGCCTCTTTGCGTCTTTCATGGTAATTGTTCGGATGTGGTCTTCGCTATGGTACCTAGAGTTTTTGAATTTAAGCATAGGATCTCATCAAATTAAAGTTTAGCAGGGTAGAGGTAGCCGTAAATTCTATGCTGACAGTTTCTTTTCTCGCACTTCTCGCTTGTGGGTCTCCCTTTCAGCTCTATGCTTTCCAGCCAACTTTCAGCTGCAAAAAATTTAAATGCAATGTCAATCGCCATCTACTGTCCACCTGATTACTCTCTTCTATTTCAGCTCATCATTAAATGTTTCTGTTCCTAAATCTTCCTCGCCCAGTAACACCTTGTGTCTTAGTGACATTACTGCAATGCTTGGGGTGATTCAGATGTAAAAATATATATATATATATATATATATATATATATATAAAGATGCTTACAAGGAATAAGGTAATTATTCACACCCACCACTCGAATTAAAGATTGTACATGAGCAAGCTTTAAATTTAAATTCCATGCGTATAGCGCAATAAAAAGGAGTCCTCTTCCCACGACACCTAAAAAAAATTGACCGACCTGGTTTCCCATCGTGTAGTGTGATCATTACTGCCTGTATGAAGAGTGCCAGTGGGACAAGAATTTTGGTGCTTCTGGCGTTAATATGACAACAGAAGAGATATTACGGTCAAAGAAGAAAAATCATGTCTAAAAAATCATATCAAAAGGCGCCTTCTAAAAACTAAGCAAGGTATTAAGACATAGCAATCCTCCTATATAACAATGAGTGCCGGAAAAAAATATCCTCACAGATGAAAAAGAGACCCGAAACAACAGATATGGTTCTACAGTAGGATGCTGAGAATACCATGCAATGAACGTGCGAGTAACGAGGGGTTTTCCGTGAATTAGAAATAAGAAAGACGCTTATACTAAAGGTCAAATAGTTGAAAATTCTAGGACAGATAATGAAAAAAAGAGGACTGGGAGAATCTGACACTCACGGGACAAGCCAGAAGAAATAGAGAAAAACAGCGATTAACATCCTTAATTAATTTGCGTAAATGGACGCCAGAACAGGAACGATCAGTTATATTAAGGGGGCGAACATTTCTTAGAGGTACAAAGTGCAGGAAGTTGTGAAAAGCTACTATTTTCTACTTCCTAAAGGGACGTGGCACATAAAAGAATGCATAAACACGTGCACAAATTATATAGGAGAGAGAAATGGTTTTGCCTCTGTGCTCTTTTGATATGTAAAACAAATATTTTGCACCATACACGAGGATTTTTAGAACCAATGAAAGAATTTTTTGCCTAAACATACATACGCATGTGAGCACAATTCCTACGGATAAAGTGTATATGATTAATAAAAATAGAAACATTTATCACTTAGCTCATTCATGTCATATTCAGCACCGACTCCAGAGTTTCGTAGACGAAGCTTTATTGTAATAGTTCGACGCACTCTTCAGGAGGTATCAGCATTTGTCTGCTGATTTCCTCATTTTTATATTAAGTTAAAAATAATTTATTATTATGACGATGATTGGTATGTGTGTGTGTGTGTGTGCCTGTAGGTTTGCCTATGTGCATCTATTTAGAAAATCGTGATTATTTCTTTTCATGATTTTAGTGTCTCCTTATACTCTCCCCCCTATTTCTCTCTCTCTCGGCTCTAAGTGTCAAAAATAATGCAACAGAAAGTACACTGGCATATATAAGAAAATATATACACACACGCACGCGTGTATCTGTGCGTTTCCTTTCCTTCATGTGCAAGTGAAATTTCTTTCAAAGTCCGTTTGGGACTTCTCGATATACGCCGTTTGTAATTAATTTCACATTTTCAGAAAATAAAATACAGAGACTGGCAAGTAGAACAGGTGTGTAAAAAAAAAAAAAAAAAAACCTTTATCGTAATAACATATTCAAATAGTTAGTGTTCAATATTAAATGTGTTGAGGTGGGTTGGGTCTGTAAGTGTATCAATAAATCAATAGCTTGTCTCATTCCTTGACATGTAAGTGGTGTATATTAAAAACAAAAACACGACCCCACCAAAAAAAAAAAACCCAAAAGACAACCTCGCAAAAGACACAAATTAAAAAACAAAAAAACAATCAAAAACAAAATCAAAAAAAAAAACAAAAAAAAAAAAAACAAACAAAAGAATCAAAAACCAAAAACAAAAACCAAAAAACAAAAACCAACCCCCCCCAAAAAAACAAAAAACAAAAACCCCCAAAAACAAAAAACAACCCCTTAAAAAACAAAAAAAAACATATCAAAAACCAAAAAATCAAAAAAAAAAAAAAAAAAAAATTTTTCAGGTTACAGATTTATTGATCCATTCTTTTTGGTGCGTGTCCACCCACCGTCACTGTAGGGTAATGGGTAGAGATTTAGTCAATTTGACCGTTACTACTGTGAAGCGAGTTTAATTCTCAGTGCTACCCTCTATAGTTGTGGGACTGCACCGCCCTAATCTTAACTAACATGTAGACTTGAAAACACACACATGCAAACAGAAACCTTCTTATAAACAATACGTGTAAATGTGTAGTTTTTTTGAGAAACCTGAAAGGAAACTACAGGACTGGCGGTTGGAAAAGTCATCCTTTTAGAAGGAGTAATCAGGAACGGGAGAGTTTAATTCTTCCTTCATATTTCAAGAGACGTAATCTCGAAAAGAAAAAAAAGAGAATCACTTTGTCGGCTAAGAATAAAGAAACAGGCAAGAATGTTCAAGTAAGCAATTGGAAATTAAATTGATATGCAGACACTTATTAGCAATCCAAAACGCTTCCAGTATATATTAAGATCTATTTGATATATTGCTTGCGTGTCAAAGACTGTGGCACAAGATAAATAACTGAAATGTTTATAGAAAAGCCAGAATTCTATCTGTATAGATGTACGTAAGTAAGAGGGAAAGAATGTACCTGCAGACTAAAGTCGGTCAGCAGGCACATTTGTACCAAAGCGACATATACGAAATTAGATAGTTGAGGTTTTCCGGAATCCGGTTGTAAATATTTATCTTTCTGGCTAAGATGACGGTGACAAAGTGTTTTGCCATGTGGAAATAGTTACTAGGCTTTAAAAAAAAAAAAAAATTAATATTACTCCTCCACATTTTCTTTTAATGCCACGCCTTTTCACGATGCAAAAGGATCATTATATATATATATATATATATATATATATATATATACACACACAAAAAAAAAAAAACTTTTTGTTATTTTTAAAAGAACAAACAAAAACAAAAAAAAAAAAAAAAAAAAAAGACAAAAAAGACAAAAAGCCGAAAAAACAACAAAAAAGACAAAAACAAAACAAACAAAAACAAAAAACAAAACAACACCCCCCCCAAAAAAAAACAAAACAAAAAAAAGTGCGCTGTAAGCTTGGATGTGCGGGTGGTGTAATGGATAATGGCTCGGAATTGTTAATCCGAGAGCACAGTTCCAATTCCAGTTGGGCTCGTTATCTTAAATTCCGCGTAAATACAATGGTATAAATCCATCTCTTCTCCCCAGCTATAGATTAATTTGTAAGAATTCTATCACTAAATCATTATCTCAAAAGCAAACAAATAAATAAAATTCTTAAAATCTAAAAATATTTTCTGCTTTTAGATACCCTGCAAAGTTTGATAAATCGTAAAAATTCATTATTTCAAACTGTCGGATTTGAAACCCTTAGACCCTTCCCATTGAGAACACTGATGGTGTCCTTTTTATAATTACGGATTTTTCTTATTTTTTAAAAAAATAATTTTTCCAAAACAGCTTATCATATTTTCCCTTTGGGATTTGGCTTTAACAAGGAGAAAAAATTTGCACAAGCATAAGGAGAGAATAAATATTTGTTTGAAATGCTGAACTGAACATTATGCACCACCCTAACATTTCTAACTTAAAAAGATTTTTATGAAACAAACAAATGCCGGTTTTTCATTTTTTTTTTTTAAATAAAAAAATTTTTATTACAGAAATAACTATTTGCTTCAAATATTTTCTTTAAATAATTTGTAAAAAATATCTATATCTGTTTTTCATTTAAGATAAATACATTTCGCAAACATTTAAAAAAAAAATGAAAAGGGAGGCATGGGCGGTGCATTTGTCTACGTTATCTTTTAATTTAGATGGATTCTTGTGGCATATGCAATATGGAATTACTCGCAATGATACATTCAAGATGTCGTAACGTATTGCCAAACTGTACCAGAGATCCGCAACTTTATATTTTTAAAAAGATGTGAATGCGTATTCAAAGTATTGAAATAGTAAACACGTCTCACCTTAACATATTTATTAAACAGTGGAGAAGGAAAATAGGTACTGGTCGGATTTATTTAAGGTAAATATTTATCTCAGTTTGTTTAATGGCATAACAACTCCTTATGGGTCATTTAATTACAATATTTTAATTTCTTGTGAGCTTTGATAATTTATTTTGCGATATTGTATTGCTAGGCTCAAAACACTATGAAAGTGTAAAAATAGATTCTAATATCAGAAATACTTTGTAAAAAAAAAAAAAATTATTACCAGCGATACATTTCTTGAAAACCAAATATTACCAGCGATACATTTCTTGAAAACCAAATATTACCAGCGATACATTTCTTCAAACCAAATATTACCAAAAATACATTTCTTGAAAACCAAATATTACCAGCGATACATTTCTTGAAAACCAAATATTACCAGCGAATTTTTTCTTGAAAACCAAATATTACCAGCGATACATTTCTTGAAAACCAAAAAAGTCAGCGATACATTTTTGAAAACCAAATATTACCAGGGGAGATACATTCCTTGAAAACCAAATATTACCAGCGATACATTTCTTGAAAATTCTTATTACCAGCGATACATTTCTTGAAAACCAAATATTTGCAAAATGAAATTACATTTCTTGAAAACCAAATATTTTAGGATACAAAACCAATGAAGACTAATAATACATTTCTTGAAAACCAAATATTACCAGCGACATTTTTCTTGAAAACCAAATATTACCAGCGATACATTTTTTTGAAAATGAATAAAAAAATTTTACATTTCTTTAGAAAACCAAACACCAGCGAATTGCTTCATTTTTGAAAACCAAATATTACCAGCGATAATTTGGTGAAAAACCAATTTTTACATTTCTTGAAAACCAAATATTACCAGCGATACATTTCTTGAAAACCAAATATTACCAGCGATACATTTCTTGAAAACCAAATATTACCAGCGATACATTTCTTGAAAACCAAATATTACCAGCGATACATTTCTTGAAAACCAAATATTACCAGCGATACATTTCTTGAAAACCAAATATTACCAGCGATACATTTCTTGAAAACCAAATATTACCAGCGATACAAAACCAAACCTCTTGAAAACCAAATATTACCAAATACTTTTTTGAAAAAAAAAAAAAAAAAAAAACCAAAATACCAAGCGATACTTTTTTTGAAAAAAATATTACCAGAATACATTTTTGAAAAAAAAAAAAAAAAATTACCAGCGATACATTTTTTGAAAAAAAAAAAAAAAAAAAAAAATTATTACCAGGGAAGGAAAATTCTTGCCGGAAATAAATTTTTGAAGGAAAAAATATTACCAGAAATAGATTTTTGGAAAAAAAATATTGTCAACAATGAAAATTTTATTTGCATTAAATAACCCATTGAGGTTGATATGCCGTAAACCAAATCAAACCAAAAAACTGCATAGTGGTAATGAGTTCAATTGCTAAGTTTGCTGCGAGGAGAGTTTGTTCAAGGTGTCGTGCAAAATGATTTTTCCCGCTTGAATCTATCGTACATGTTTATTAATTCGACCATTCGTAAATGCACTGAATATTGCTGTTACATCTGGTCTGGCGGTTTCGCTATATATTTGTATTTTATCAAGAATTTTTAAAGAAGAAACTGCAATGTTATAAGTTATGACATGGCATCTCGGCTTCGGTCACTTCCCCGCTGCCGTAATGTAGCTTCTGTAAATATTTCATGGTAATCGTTCACATGAGATTTCCTCTTAGTTCACATGAGATTTCATCTTAGTTCACATGAGATTTCCTCTTAGCTCAACTTTACAAATTTAAATGCGGTGCTAGTTACGTCTCATTATTTTACAGTTGAAACGACTAGCTGTAACGTTAAGTCCTGTTTCTTCTCTCGCAATTCTCGCTTGTAGAACTCTTCCGGCTTTTTATTTTGAAGTCAACTTTGATCTTTAAAGATTTAAATAATAGTTATCTTTTGTCTTCTTAATCCTGTTTTTTTGTTCTTTCTCTTTCATAATGTTTTTTTCTCTTTCTCATATGCTTTCTCACTCAGTATTCCTTTGAGACTTGACTTGCTTGGGGTGAAATGATTAAAAAAAAAAAAAAAAAAAAAATCACCTGCGAAATCAATTCGTGACCCAATAAAAAAAGTAAAGGCACATCTATAATTGAACTGATGCCATAATTGTCATTGCTTATTTCGCGCTTAAACCAAACAGAGTAAAGTTTATATAAAATTAAATATTTTCGTCCTCACCATAGTCTCTTCAAATATATACCCTTATGTTAGGTACCACCACGTGATCGCTAAAAAAAGAGCATAGCATGATCAAAAAAAAGACGCTAAACTTGACGAAAACAAAATTTTATCGTCTAAATGTTTTGTTATTCATTAAGAGGAAAGGTCAAAGTATTTTGGGGTATTTTTTCCATTTTTAATCGTTCCTAGCACGTCCAAAATTTTCGTTAAAAATCTAGTTTTTTTGAGTCAGCAAAATTGACCATTTTTTCCATTTTAAAAAACTGGAAATCTGACTTTGAAATTTTTTTAAATATCAATTATCATTTTTTCAAAACTTATTTTAAGAAAATCAGAAATTATGTTTATTTAAAATATTTTGAACCAAACTTAACTTAGCTTTTGCAGGTCATAAACTTTCGCGTCTCTTGACATGTGATGAATGATATATTTACGAATTCCATGAGGCTAATTTGTTCTACGGATGGAGAAAAGTGAAATAATTTACATTTACGTGAACAAATTATTTACCCCGTTATTTTTAACGAAAACTTTCAGCGGTCTAATTTTTTTTTTTGTACTTAGCTTTCACCTTTACGTTTATGATGCTTTATGGGAAATATATTGTAAAGAAATTAAAATAAAACTGTTAAGAGTGACATTAAATTTCATATTTCTTAAGAAAGGTATCTAATTAATTTATAGGTACCTTTCTTATGAAATTTTATCAGAATTGTACATAAAAATACTATAATTTTATGTACATTTATTACATTCTACTGTTATTTGTATTTGCATTCATTTTATTATTAATTTTGATATTTCATTTTGGAAAAATGTCGTAACTGAGATTAATATAAAAATAAGATCATATAAATTTCATAAGATGATACTGATACTTGTAGGTAACCTTCTCAGTTGAAATTGAAAAAATCAAATTAACTTCTCCACACGTGTTTCGCAAAAAGTAAAGGCCTTAACAGCGGAGAACAATGCTTAATTCAAATAACGCAACTTAATTATATTCTGGTTGGTCTTCCGTATTTTATAATTACAGCTCGATTATAAGCACAAAATTACATTTCTTAATTACTGGGATCTTCTGATTAGTCAAAATGATACAATTTACAACGCGCTAAAAAAAGATCTATCTCATAAGGACACTTATGAAAGCCGGTGCGGCTTTTAACTAATTTTATAATATTTTAACAACTTAAATGTAAAATCTATTATAATTAATGAAATAACAAATAATTGTATTAAAAATTGATTTTTTCATCGAAAAAAATTTTTTTGCTTTCAGAAAATATTGTCCATATTCATAAAAACAACTAAAAAGCAAATAAAAGCATTTGAAATTAAATAATATCTTTGTTTTATTGAGTTTTGTATGTTACAATTCAGAGCTGATTTTCAGGTACTGGGTATCTAATTAAAAACAAAAAAAAACATGATTTGCATTCCTCAAAGCCCCGTGCTTTTAATTATTGTAATCACTAAAACCGATGCGATCGAATTTCTAGCGTTTTCATAAAATTAGTTATGGGGGGGTGGTAATAAATATTTTAAAAAAATATTTCTACCATGACTTTCATAAAAAAAAACATATTTATAATAATTTCGATTATCTGTGAATAGTTCCTGAAAGTTTCATTAACATCCGATAATTATTTCTATTTTTGCACGATTTTTCAAATTAATGTGTCATACCAAAAAAACGTGCTAAAAATTGTCTATGTTATTTACTAGTTCCGCTGATACAAATAGAAACAAGGTCTTTTTAATCAAAATTTAGAATTTTCTAAAAAGGAAAATATTTAAAAATAATTAAAAAAAACTTTGGTCTTTCCTCTAAGTAATAACATAAGCATTTAGACAATAAAATTTTGTTTTCGGCAAGGTTGGCGTCTTTTTCATCAAGCTATGCTCTTTTTTTAGCGATTTCGTGGAGGTACCTACCTTATGTATCAGATTTTTGTCACGCCCAGACATTATTGTCTCGACTGTCGATTAGTTGTTCTAAGACCATTGTCTGCGATGGGTGTTACTCCAAGGAGGCGTACGAAAATTGTAACGCTGCACAAACACACTGGCAAGTCTCACTAGTGAGCAAATCAAAGTAGTATATTAGGTTGGTGCAAAAATAATGACATAATAATGTCGTTTTTTGTTACGTATTTTTAACGTCAAAGAACGACATTATTACGTCATTATTTTTGCACCAACCTAATAGATTGGACCGGAAACTGTTTTAAATCCAATCGAGAATCTGTAGTCAATCTGCAAGGAACGACTTCGTGGAATGGACATACGAATTACTAACATGTGCACTGGGTCATGTTTGGAAAAATACGAAAAAAAGTAAATAATAACGGAAGTATTCGTTTTGTTTTAATTAATTTGCACAAGGGTGTATAGAATTAGTTACTGAATTATTTCTGACTTGGCTTTAACCCACTCAGTTTTTTTTGTTGTTTTGTTTGCGTGTGCCTGGTTATCAGGTTTGAAAGAAAGTTTTTCTTTTCTAATTATTGTTAGTCATTTTAAAACGATCTGCGAAAAGGATTTTAAAAAATACCACTGGGTAACCATTCAGTGTTTGCTTTGTTTCAGTTTTCTAGTTTAAGGCGTGCGGAAAAGATTTAACCAAAATCTTTGTTAGTTTCCGAAAACACTCTGGAATTAAATTGCTAAATATATATTTTGCAATAACTTATGAGTCTCCTCAGGCAACCAAAACACTAGCACGAAAACTTTCGCAATCGTTTTAAGATGTGAGCATGGTTACCAGGATTTTCTTTTTATTCCCTTAAATAAAAGACACATGGTGGGTGTTATCGTTAAAGCTATTTAAAAAAATAAAAAATAAAAAAAAAGACAAAAAATAAGATAACTTTTGATTATTATCAAAAGTATATTTTTAAAACTTTTATCATCGATTTGTTTTGCCTTAAGAATTTATATGGCTTACGGCGTTCACAGATCGGTTCCTGTACAATCATCGAAGTTAAGCAACTTCGAGCCTGGTAAATATTTACATGGGTGACCACTTCGGAATACTAGGTGTTGTAAGCTTGGATGTACGGTGATATAATGGCTTGGAATTGTTAATCGGAGAGGCTCGTATCAAATTCAGTTGGGTTCGTTATATCCTTGAAAAAGGGTATGGATCCACCTGTTCCTCTCCCAGCTGTGGGTTATATCGCTAAAAAATTATCTTCAATAAAAAAATTCTCATCATCGAAATATATTTTCTGGCTTTAAATAACCTGCAATGGGTTGATAAAACGTATAAAACGAATCAATAAAGAATTTATATGCTTTCGTTAACGAGTACTTTCTTTGTAAAAGTTGATATCACTTTATGATCGATTCACACAAACATATTTTGTCTACTTTCTGATCAATAAGAAATAATTGATTCCTAATATTAGTTAATTATTGGATATCACTAAAGCGTTACAAGCTGGGGACTATCAATAAATGTAGATGAGTAATTTAAGACTAACATCAATGTCCCCAGTCAAAAACTGCATAGGTTTGTTGTAGACGTGTATTTATTGAATAGGCCTTAATGAGTAGAATCCAAAATCGATTGTATTTGATTCAGTCATTACTGGCTTTTTGACTATCTTCCTCTACAGTGATTCCGATCAGCTTATATTCATCCCGAGGCCGTGAATCTCGGGCATGAAATTGAGGCTTGTTAACCATTACTCTACAGCAAGTTGCCTTGATAATTTTAACTGAACCGAGTTCGGTCAGGCAAAAAACTAAGCTACAAACGGGAGACATTGCGCCATGATAGAATTTACAACAGTCTAACAAGTTATTTTGTCAACAGCGAGCGAAGTTTCAAAAGTTTTTATAGATTTAACATTTCACGTACAAGGATAAATTTAATTAAATAAAAACTGCGACAATCTTAACTGCAAAGAGAACCTATTTAATTAGTATAAAACACCGCCTTCCCTAACCTTGGATCCATTAACATCTTTCTCTATCATGCGATACAGACCTCACACGAATGTCGATTCATAATTTGACATTTTTGGAACGAATTAGTCTGGGAATATCAGTAAATTAGATAAAATATATCTGTCTATATTACATGAGGTATTGTATTTATTTACACTATTTACATTGTTCTGACTGTTGTCCACATGTTCATTGCCATATTCACGACGTTTCGGCCGTTGTACGCTCCGGTCTTCTTCAGAGTCTATATTTTTGAGATGAGGTATTTTAATTATTTACACTATTTGCATTGTTCTGACTATTGTCCTCGTACTTATTTTCATATTCACGATGCATGTCTTTTCTGGATATATATATTCACGACGTGTCGGACGAGATATGTCCCAGTGGAGAAAAGCGCTGATTGAAGTAATCTAGTAACTTGACCCAAAGAATTCTGAGTTTAATACCTGGTCACAAAACAGGTGAACAAAAACTTGGAGAGTTAACTGAAACTGAGATATCCAGAAAAGACATGCATCGTGGAACTGAAACAATCTCCTCCGATGGACGAAATAAAGGGTTCGGACCGAAATTCCAACTGGTATTACCTGAAGAAGGTCTGAGCGTACAACGCCCGAAATATCATGAATAAGACAAAGACGAAGAGTCCGAACAATGTAAATAGTTACAATACCTCATCTGGGAACAGTCCGAACAATGTAAATAGTTACAATACCTCATCTGGGAACAGTCCGAACAATGTAAATAGTTACAATACCTCATCTGGGAACAGTCCGAACAATGTAAATAGTTACAATACCTCATCTGGGAACAGTCCGAACAATGTAAATAGTTACAATACCTCATCTGGGAACAGTCCGAACAATGTAAATAGTTACAATACCTCATCTGGGAACAGTCCGAACAATGTAAATAGTTACAATACCTCATCTGGGAACAGTCCGAACAATGTAAATAGTTACAATACCTCATCTGGGAACAGTCCGAACAATGTAAATAGTTACAATACCTCATCTGGGAACAGTCCGAACAATGTAAATAGTTACAATACCTCATCTGGGAACAGTCCGAACAATGTAAATAGTTACAATACCTCATCTGGGAACAGTCCGAACAATGTAAATAGTTACAATACCTCATCTGGGAACAGTCCGAACAATGTAAATAGTTACAATACCTCATCTGGGAACAGTCCGAACAATGTAAATAGTTACAATACCTCATCTGGGAACAGTCCGAACAATGTAAATAGTTACAATACCTCATCTGGGAACAGTCCGAACAATGTAAATAGTTACAATACCTCATCTGAACAGTCCGAACAATGTAAATAGTTACAATACCTCATCTGGGAACAGTCCGAACAATGTAAATAGTTACAATACCTCATCTGGGAACAGTCCGAACAATGTAAATAGTTACAATACCTCATCTGGGAACAGTCCGAACAATGTAAATAGTTACAATACCTCATCTGGGAACAGTCCGAACAATGTAAATAGTTACAATACCTCATCTGGGAACAGTCCGAACAATGTAAATAGTTACAATACCTCATCTCAGAAATAGATACAGATCCTGTAGACGGTCGGAGAGTACAACGGTCGAAACGTCCTGAAAATGACATTAAAGATTAAGATAATAGTCTGGACAATGTAAATAGTGTTGATAAAATATGTTTTTTTAGTAAATATTTCCAGGCCTTATCTTAGTCTAATACGAGGATTCTTCAGTAGGGATCGAACTCACTACTTCCCTCTCGTCTATGATAGTGTTTCCAAAGGAGAAATTGAAAGACTATGTGAAAGAATGTCAGTTGGGACTGGAGATAAATTTGACCCTCTAATAGAGAAAAAGAAAAAAAAAACTACTCGATTGCAACTCAAAATACGGGAATAATCCCAAGACAGGGAATGAAACTATAGACCGCTGGTTTAGTTGTAGAACTATCGCTTTACTGTAAGCATTTTATAAGCGAAGGGAATTCGATATTTACAAAATTTAAGATTGCTTTGTTTGTAAAGATACCACAGCAACGTCCCGATAGAAATAAAATAACCACAATGTACAGGGTGATCCGGAGGTCTTGTCACTTTAACCCTCACTTCCAAACGGTAAGAGCACGTGACAGCCATATGAAATCAGTCAAGTGCCACGCGTGCTACACGCTTGTGTCTTTCGATACATAACTGACGAGGCAGATTTTTTCCCCGCAGCAGGTTGCCATTTCTTTCTGTGGTAGAGTGGTTGACAACCAGGGTTAAAGAGCACAGTCTGTCCTGCTATTCAACCCACAGCTCCGGGGGGGGGGGAGACAGTTTCATACCTTTCCCAAGATTATTTGTGTAAGCGACTAACAAACTCGACTAGAATTCGAACTCGGCTCTCAGAGTTCTCACTCGGAGCCGATATTCATCCACACCACAACGCATATCTAAAAATAGAAAATTATATTTTGTAAAGTGGAGGGGGGCGGTCACAAGACTTTCGGACCACACTGTACTTGGCTGTGTTTAAGAGAATTAATAATACGTTTGGGAGGTTTATTATATGATTTGCTATTTGAAGCAGCTCGTTCATCTTGATTGTTAGAGTTAAGCTTAGGCTGTATTAGCCTTCGGCCTTCTTCAGGTATCCATTTTCGTACTCTGTTAATTTCTTGGAAATTTAAAACGAACACCTTATTCTATACACTGTGGAAAAATATTCTCATTCAGCTTTCCCTATTTAGGGTATAAGTGGTAGTGGTCGGAAGATGGGGGACTTGTCTTTTCACCAGACCTATTTAAAACTTACAGTTAGGCGATCACGAGAAAACTAGAAGTCCTGTCAAGATTTATTATTGGTCGACACGTTATTAACATAAGATATGCAAAGGAAAAAGCATTGATAGAAGCCACAGAAAGGAAACTACGTGAACTCCTACATAAGGGAATAAAGGAAAGTGAGAAGAAAGGACTGTCAATTGTAAGAAGACAGAATGTACAGTCGTCAGCAAGAGAACCAATCCAAGATGTAAAGTACAAAATATGAATGCCAAGAATCAAACGGGTATGAAAAACTTAAATATGGAGATTTGTCTAACACCGAACATTGGTACAAAACCATAACAGCATTAAAAAATCACGAGTCATGTTCAGAAAACAACCTCGTTCAATAAATCGAAATTTTAATATGGATGCCAAACTGGTTCAGACCAAGAAAGCCCTATTTTATCTAATATCGTTCCTAAGTACGTTCTGTGCATGTGCAAGAACACTGGGAAGAAATTGATAAAAATAAAAAAAAAAAATAAAAAAAAAAAAAAATGAAAAAAAATTATATATGCGTAATTATTTTTTCGGTCTCGGAAAAATTAAAAATAATTCATAACATATTTCAAATTTCCAAAACCAGATTCTCCTTTTCTTGTCTTTTTGCGGGGAATCATCCATAAATATTGTGTAATTAGTTTTCTATTTGTCCACAACATACCAGGTTATGGTTAAAACTTTTTTCGCACCATCGCCATAACATATCGTTAGGTTTGGTTTGTTTTATGGCATATCAACCTCAATGTGTTATTTAATGCCGACAAGATTTTTGTTTCTGGTAATATTTTTTTCCAAAAATGTACTGCTGGTAATAATCTTTTGCATAAATATATTGCTAGTATTAAAATCTATTTTTACATTTTCATAGTGTTTTGACACCAGTATTTGGGTTAACTATTTGCCCATATTTGGGACCCTAACAGGTGCTACCACGCCGAGTCAAGGTGGACCTGAGAAGAACAGCATTTAAAAGGTGGTTCAACCATCCTCAAAACATCCAATCTTCCGATCAGAAGCTTGCTGCCGGATGTAGTTTATCGTCATGCTCAGGACTAATCATCGGTAATGCATTGATTCCAAGGATAGTAAAGAGTGCTGTGATGGTCTTTCTAGACAGGGAACCAAGAGAAACATATCCGTATAGATTTAATTTTATCGCCTTCGGTCTTAAGAACGTCGTGGCTAATTAATTCTACTCGTTGCTACTAATTCATGGTAGGCTGGATAGATTGGTTACCATTGGTACCTATCAGAGTCCTCTAAAACAAAATCGTCCTTTTGCAGCCATTCTGTTTCCGTAAGTTGACAGATATATGAGCATAGATTTCAAAGATATTGATCTCACAGGCCAAACCGGTAGCATCGGGGAAAGCGTAACCACAACCCACAGGAGAAGCGCTGATTTTGCAGACCATGATCAGTTGGAATAATTAATGTAGAGAAAAAGAGAGATTTACACATCGGATTATTTATAGGCACCAATGCCGATATTAAGACGGATCGGACACAGATATCAAGACAGACGGAAGAAGAAAAAAAAAACCCAAAAAACGAATAACAGGTGGAATACCAAAGAGGAAAAAACTTAGAAAAAACAACTTCTACTTATCTTCGAAAGAACGTTCAGTTGTGCCATGCAGGATACACGCTTAGTCGATAATTCGGTGTGTTTATCTATTGTTTGCAAATCATCTCTCAAGTAGCTCGTCTTAACGGTTTGCTTGTTCGCATGGTTCATTTTCGTTTCTAGTGTTTCTTACCATAAATATACTTTAGAGAATTGTTTCTCTGTTAACAATTCCATTTTTAACTGTAATTACTTTGTCAGAAATTTAGCAGTAAATTCTTTTTTTAATTTTGCATCCGATTTTTTTTTCCTAGTAAATTTAAAGACTTTTCACTTCTGACAAAAATATATATATGCGTAATTATTTTTTCGGTCTGGGAAAAATTAAAATTTCATAACATATTTCAATTTTTCCAAAACCAGATTCCACTTTTCTTTTCGTGTCTTTTTGCGGGGAATCATCCATAAATATTGCGTAATTAGTTTTCTCTTTGTTCACAACATAGCTGCCAAGTCACAGATGATATCGAGACAGCTGCCAAGTCACAGATGATATCGAGACAGCTGCCAAGTCACAGATGATATCGAGACAGCTGCCAAGTCACAGATGATATCGAGACAGCTGCCAAGTCACAGATGATATCGAGACAGCTGCCAAGTCACAGATGATATCGAGACAGCTGCCAAGTCACAGATGATATCGAGACAGCTGCCAAGTCACAGATGATATCGAGACAGGCGGGACGGAAGAAGAAGAAGAAAAAAACAAAAACAAAAAAGAACAAAAAACGAATAATATATGGAATACCAAAGAGGAAAAAAGTTAGAAAAAACAACTTTTACTCATCCTCGAAAGAAAGTTCTATTTTGTCATGCATGATACACGCTTAGGCGATCATGTATCTTTTGATACATGACTGATGAGGCAGATTTTTTCCCCCGCAGTAGGTTGATATTTCTTTCTGCGGCAGACCAGTTGCCATTTAAGGCTATAGAACCCAGTCTGTCCTATTTAACCATTGGGGGGGGGAGAAGAGGATTCATCCCTTTCCCAAGGGTATTAACACGGAAGTGAATGTAATGGATCTGACTGGATTTCGAACTCGGCTCTCCGAGTTCTCAATCCAAGCCACTATCCATTACTCCACCGTGCGTGAAGGTATATAAAAAGTCACCGATTTTCAGTATAGGAATTTTTTATTTTTATTTTCTACACGAAAGAAATAAAGAGAATGGCATTAGTTTAAATACAAAAGAGCAGTGACGGTGTTCGTTCATATTCAGTTTCCCTACAAGAAGTGGGAGATCATGGCTCTCCACGACTTCATATCCTTTGAGGCTCTAGTCAATGTCCTATTACGTTAATTTCCCATCCCATGTTCAACCATCTGTTGGAAAGATTACTCGATGATTCCTTCTGTCCCTCTTGACTTCAATGTCCTCAGAGTGTTAGATTCTCCTAGCCTCTTTTCCCATTATGTATCAAACATTTCAAAAAGTTTCTTTCTGATCCTAAGCACCAATATATTTTTCTTTCTCATTTAACTTAAGACTTTTTTTTTCAAATTTGGCAATTTTACCAAGAATGATCTTAAAGCAACTTCTGATATTAAAAAAAAAAAAAAATGATGACAGTGGCTTCAAATATCAATGGTGAATGTCCTCTGTGGAATATATTATCAATCTTCTTGTCTGCCTTGATATGATTTAGAAGTGCCTAATCAGTATTAATTAAAATCCTAAAAACATACCAGCAGCTAATTTCCTGTACATATTTAACATTAATTTTATTAGTCTGGTGTTTTCTCTGCTTAATTAAATGTAATTTACCTCCATGCATCTAGTGTGTGTATATGATGATCACTTCTTTACTTTCACAGGAAATTCTCCGAGAAGAAATCCTGCACATGCGTATTGTGGTCCAGTCACATCCATTGTTTGCCATGGTCCCACAACGGCTTCAAAGTTTACTTCTGACGTGCCTGCGCCGAGAACGCTTTACATTCGACTCTGTTGTCATTCAACAAGGACACCCGGTTGCGAAGATTTTTATTATACGAAGGTAAACTGTGTTTGAAAACTAGTCAAGTTCTTTGTCCTTATGTTATTAGCACATTTCACCTTAAGTACACTCAACTCATGACGTTAGCACATATTTCACTTTAATTACACTCAAGTCGTTATGTTATTGGCACATATTTCAGTACAATACCAGCATTTCTTTTCCAGCCTATGAAATATAACCCAACCATCTAGTGAATGAAGGCATTGGTTTGTAAATTTAGTGGCAGTGATTTCGAGTTCAATCTTTGGACCAGGACTCTGGGGAAACAGGACAAGCAATAACTGAACCGACAAGATACCCCTAGATATGGCAAGTGGATCGATAACAAAAATCCCATATATTGATATATGGGATCAGTTCGGAATTCCTTATAGGTTACCCAAATCGATACACACCCGAGGAAGGCCGGAGAGCATAACGCTCGAAACGTTGCGAGCACGTCAACATGATGAGGATAATAGTCCGAATGTGAATAATCCAACAGTTGTGTCTTTCTTCAACAATTCCCTGTCGAATACTCACAGTCCATTATCTTGTCCATTTTACAACGACATCGAGAAACATTGTAATTTACATGAATTTAAATAAAGTTAAACTAACATTGATTTTTCGCATGACGTTTCTGCAAACGAAATGCTACGATTGCTCCGACATGAAATAAGAAAAGAAGTTTAATCCCTGAAATTATAACGCAATGATTCTTTCAAGCAAGCATATTTTTCTTGGTTGAAATATGTCGCATTGAAAGACTTAACGAGAATTCTGAAGAAGATCTAACTTCGTCCAGTGATGGGGGAAAACGGTTCGTTCCATCTCCCTCATTCTTAACCTATAATTATGTTAATACAGTGTAACCCGGATATAAGAGAGTTGTCGGGACCGGAGAAGTCGTCTCGTATATCCGGGTTTGGTCTATATACATTAACACAGGCTCTAATTTGGGACCAGAGAAAATCTCTCTTATATCCGGGTTACACTGAATATAATATATAACCACTGTAAAATCCAGCTTAAATTATAGTGTTACTAAAAGCAAACCATTCTTGATCATTCCAAAATTAAAATGGCGGGTATGAATGAGTAATAAGACTTTTGGAATTATAATTGTTTACCTTCTTATTTCATGTAATAAGAATTTGACAAGTCTTATCCACTAAGCCTTTGGAAACTCGGTGTTATAGTGGAACACACCTATCTATAGTTAATGGACTCTCCCACCTATAATAAGTAGGAACAGTAAGAGTAACGAGTCAGTCGCTCAGTGGTTCAGTCAGTCAGTCGATGCCGCACGACAGTTAGTCGAATACTAAAGTATCAGCGACCACAACTAGATTTCTCTGCGTCATTACCTATTATATCAAGTTACTAACGTTTTGTACGTCGAACCTATTCTAGGACCGACTTAGTACAAATACAAGCCTCCACTGTGAAACCACTCCATAACACTCGGGCAGTGCGATTTTGATGTCTTCCGTATTTTTTTTTTTTTTGTAATAAGAGGTTCCCATACATTCATATTTATACTTGCCTTATCAAATCGAGCTTTCGAGTATATCTTGGGTTTCCCCTTTTTTTTTTCAATAATTTTATTACCAGACGTTTTACTAAAGATACATTTCAAACTAAATAAGAACTTAAAATATAGGACTTGAATTTTAGATTAAGCTAACTGATAGGCCGATTCAGCTAAGGGGAATTAACTGGTAGTGCCTTATGCGATCGTTACTCACGAAAAGATAGCGAAGTAGAAAAAATGCTTAAAATTTGAAACACGAATAATGTTTTCCCAGATCATGGTAATAGCCATAAGTTCAGATAATATTAATAGTCATTGGATGCAGACAGACCTTCTCATTTACACAAAGAGAACAAACAAAAATACAGTTGTCTGTCGTCATTAAACTTTTATTAATGAAAGCCTGCTTGCCTGCCATCCATTCATTCATTCATTTTACACAAATATCTATGTTTCAATAACTTACCTTGTTAACGCGCTTTGTTCGGTGTTTAATATTAATAAGAAACTAACACTTGCAGTGGCAATATGTCTCTTAATAGGTGACCTTGTATAAGTGATGCATAACAACCGATCTTCTGGCATCATTAAGAGAAGCAAAGTGGCTGGCAAACACTGAGAAGAATTTGACAAACAAAATTCATAGAAAAAGTCATGTTGCGATGGATCATCAGGCAAGAAAATAAATAAAATTGAAATTAAAGAGAAACATGTAATATAGACATTAAACTAATATATATAATATATATATATATATATATATATATATATATATATATATATATATATATATATATATATATATATTACAAATGTTCCGGCGATTGAGTGAGATCTACTGAAATGCCTATAGAAACGGTCTGCTCAGAAACATGTTGGCTCCCTGCGTCACGCCAGGAAATTTCTCTCGCAGGAGTCGATCTTTCAAATTTACACATCAACCATTCGCCCTTGCATTGAGTATTGCTGCCATATATGGTCTGATGCCCCTTCTGTTTGTCTCAAGGTTCTTGATAAGATCCAGAGACAAATATGCAATGTAATTGGCCCTGATCTGACATACCGTCTGCAGTCACTCTCTCACAGACGTGCAGTTGCCTCCCTCTGTCTTTTTTACAAATACTTTCATGGTAACTGCTTCGATGAGCTGCTTTCATTGGTTCTCAAACTTCATGAATTTAAGCGTTCAACTACGCTGGCATTTCGCTCACACCCTTTCACTGTCGAAACTGTTAAATGTAGCCGTCTCTTCTACTCCAATAGCTTCATATCTCGCACCTCTCGCTTGTGGAACTTCCTTCCCTTTTCCTGTTTCCCCTGATAGTTATAATCTCCAACTATTCAAATGTAATGTCAATCGACATCTCTAGATGCCATGATCTATCCCCTATCCTTCTCTTCTTCCTTTCCTCTATCACTCCTATTTGCTCTCGCTCCAATTCTCTGTAACCCCTTGCGTGCTAGTGGCTTCCCGCCTTGCTTCGCTTAAAAAAAAAACAAACAAAAAACAAAAAAAAAACAAAACACCTACGGTATAAAAAAAGTATTTATGAAATAAAACTGTTGTTCTTGTGGTAATAGTTTTGGCCACATCGCCTGTAGCAGGTTTGACGTGTGACCTCAGTTCATAAAAATCGCCAACTTTTATAGCCTTTTGACAGCTCTAAAGAGTTCGAGGGAAATATTTTTATTCTATAATTTCCCTTCTGATAAGGGAGTGTTTTTTTGAAACCACGTAGTGTGTTCTCTGCTACGCCCTCACCTAATATATATATATATATATATAAATAAAGTGAACATAGAAGTCAACACTTAGAGGCGACAGTCGGTTCACTTTTATATTTACACACGCTCTATCTCTGATATTGAGCACTTTATTCCATAAATATAGCACACATTAAGACTATATTACTCTCTCTCTCTCTCTCATATATATATATATATATATATATATATATATATATATAATGATCATTTTTGATCACCCTTTATAAATATATGTTTGGAGCCTATGTCAGGAGCTGCTTTCAGCTCAAGAATTATGTCAGCACAGACATTGTCTATTAATGTCTATACATTATAGAATTAAAATTGTAAAAAAAAAAAAAAAAAAAATTCACATAAATTGTCACTTATTGATTCCACATAGAACGTCATTTATAATCTCGGGTATTTGTTGCTGTATACATCGCAAACGCAACC
The DNA here is from genome assembly GCA_903632075.3 of Acanthosepion pharaonis. NCBI lineage: Eukaryota > Metazoa > Mollusca > Cephalopoda > Sepiida > Sepiidae > Acanthosepion > Acanthosepion pharaonis. Next base: position 708,434 of record CAHIKZ030000660.1, on the reverse strand, counting down.
AAACTGAACTATTCATACCTCCCCACCCACATACATTGTAGAGATAATTCACGGACGTATGACGTAAAGAAATGACTTCCTTATCTGACCCTCTGCCAGACTAACTTCCGTAAATATTCAAACAAACTGCCGCAGAGAAATGTCCATCAAAGATGACTCTCTGATCATTCGCTCATGTAGATAATATAGTCCTCAATGAGCGTTTCCTTCTAGCTTCCCCGGTTTCGACAGAATCTAAATACATATCCGAGTCATGATGCAAATTCTGTGCCAATTAATAGAAACAGTTTTCTGGGGCATGATGTAGAATTGTTAAAATTACACCTTTAAGTGCCGAATCCAGGTGCGTCGTCAGTGTTGTTGCTCTCATGTCACTAGAAGTTTCGGGTTTAAATCAACAACAGACTTCTTCGATGGGCGATCTGAACAAATATGATCAGTATTCGGCCCTCACCCAGAGTAAATTTGCTACTTGCTTTAGGACGTGCTTTACTCCCCCCCCCCGGAAAACGGCAACTAATCAAGTCTACCCTTGGGCTATTCGATATTATAAATCGGGTCGGCTTTGTTGTACTGATTTTCTTACATGCAGCCAAGACAAGGTGTTTTTTTTTTAGAAAAAAGAAATCAAACCTATATATATATATATATATATATATATATATATATATATATACAAATAAAATACAAAAAATTCCGAGTCATTATATTGGCTGGTAATAAAGTGTGTCCCCCAAAAATGACATTTTAAAAGCAATTATCTTGAAAACTACCAGTTTAGGTGTTGAACATCATAACTTATTATGGGACTGATTTCATAAGTGTTCAACATGTGCAACACCTGTGACACAGTACACGTCAAGTCGATAGTTAAGCTCTTGCCAAACACGCTGTAGCATGTCTTCGGTAGCATTATCTAGTGAGGAAATGATTCTCTGCTTGAGTTCATCAATGCTAGAAGGAAGAGGGAGGACATAGACCAGTCCCTTGACATACCCCCATAAAAAGAAATCATATGGGGACATGTCCAGTGGCCGCGGCGGCCATTTCATCAGAAAACTGCCTTCATCTCCACCACGCCCGATCCATCTCTCTGGCAGATTCTCATTGAGATAATCACGTACTGTTCTCTTCCATTAAATATAAAATCTTGATCTGTTTCTATAAATTCTGTGAAAATTTGAGGTTATTTTTAACAAGAATTGCCAAAACTATTGGCCTGCGAAATTATATCAAATTTTTTGGGACACCCTATATTTTTTTTTTCCAAATCGTATTGCTGGTAATAATTTTTTCTTCAAAAACGTATTGCTGGTAATAATTTTTTCTTCAAAAACGTATTGCTGGTAATAATTTTTTTCAAAAAAACTGGTAATTTTTTCTTCAAAAACGTATTGCTGGTAATAATTTTTTCTTCAAAAACGTATTGCTGGTAATAATTTTTTCTTCAAAAACGTATTGTTGGTAGTAAAAGCCATTTTTATACTTTGTGTTTTGACCTCCTTTTTGGAAGTTAACTATTTACCCATAGCTGGGACCCTGACAAATGCTACCACCCCGGGTCAGGATTGACATGCGAACACCAGAAATTAAGAGGTGGTTCGACGATCCTCAAAACCTCCTGATCAAAGGCCTGGCTGTCGGATGCAGTTTATAGTTTTACCCAGGACGCATGACGATCAAGATATTGACATTCCACACTATTTGAAACAAAAGGTTAGGAAGGAAACCCCACCTCATCCTACCGAGAAGAACGATAATAAGTGTTGAGAAATCTATTTTCTTGAAAAATTACTTTAACAGAAAGATTTAATAAATGTCAACCGTTCGTGGCACAGACTGTCCGGTCAATGAATATAGAATGTTTCCTTATAAGGAAACAGCTAATATGGTCATTACCATGGACAATGACCAGAATAGCTATATTTTACCTGCTCGGTGGTAAAGATAAATATTTATTTTCAAGCCGGTAGATGATGAAGTAAGGAAAGATAATCCCTGTTGCAGACTCTCGCTCAGGTACTTTCGTCGTTTTTAGCCACTCACAGAGCCAACCTGTGGTTTATACAGCAGGCATGTTGAGCGGAACTTAGTTATAGTTTCAGAGAGAGGATTAGCAATTTTTAAACATGATCAGCACGCTCACATCCTCAGTGACGATGGTTTTGTGATAGCACAACTATCGATAGTTTCACGTTCGATCCAGAAGTCACGTGGTCGGGTGTGATGTTAAAACGCTAATTAGCCAAGTGCAGACAGGGAGAATTTAAGTTTAAAAAAAAAAAACAAAACAGAATTTTGAATAATTATTTTCAAGGTCACGAAGCTATCATCCCTTTGAGGGTTGACACAACACAATCGTTCATAAATATCACGTCTTTTTTGAAAAATATATTTCCGATCCCTTTGAATAACAGACATTTTTTGGTTTATTTTCTTAGTGAGATTTTCCGGTAAATTGTTTATTTTTTCAAAAGGGTTTAGACACCTAACATTTAAGGGCGCTAAAAATGTAACCAATGAATAAAATCTCGGTTCAATTCGCCCCTAGGTAAAGTAACAACCTGTCTTCTCTCAACTATCGAATAAATAGTGAAGACAGAATTCTCTCAACCTGGCTAGTAACCAGACTACGAGAAAACGCACTTTCTTCTATAACATTTCATAGTTCGTTTTAAGACTTATACATCAGGGATATACCACGAGCTTTAAATCAAGATTATTTTGTCAGGCAATGGTGTATTTACTTCTGACATGGCACTGTAGTTTATCGCATGTCCGGGTGTTTAAGGAAGAATTTAGAGGAAACATATTGAGTTAATAGCCTTCACTTGCTAAGACACTAATGGGAAAAAATTCACTCTGATATATCAACAAATACCTGAAGATAAAGAAGACATCTCCAAGGCCAGAAGAAACATGAGAAACGCATGTTAATTAACTGAAAACTAAAAAAAAGCTGTTTGGAAGCAAACAAAAAAAAAAAGTCATCATCTTTAGGGAGTGACAAGAGATCATTAATGCAGGTTTGTCCCCATATGTTGACTTCATTCGACAAAATGAGTTTCCGATATTTCACATCGTTTAAATCATGGAATAAAACAGTGTCTTTAAGTATTTTGCCCCCCCCCCCGAAAAAACAAACAAACAAACAAAAAGAAAAAAATAGTTTTGCGCGTGCGCACACAGGTTAAATGTATACGTACGCCATTAAGAAAGAAAGATGTTAATGAAAGTTTTTAATAAATATAAACTCATTTTAAGAGATACGCCTATATATTTATCGTTTCCATCTCTTCATTGATATGAATCTACGTTGAGGGCACAGAAGGATAGTCTCGAAAACTTATCGCCATAAAATCTATTCCTTATCTTTCCGTTATGAATTACAACACTTATCGAAAGATACTCACACCCTACTCGCTACCGCTACATTTCAGCGCCTTTTTTTGGCAAATTAGAAAGGGAATAAACGGTTAAAATCCAGTGTCTTCGTAACTCTACAGACGCTGCCGGTTGATTTACACACACACACAGTGTTGTTACAACAAACAGAGAGATCGCTAGGTGACAAAGAAAAATTGATATGAAAAAAGAAACAGGAATATGCAACAAACTAAGAAAAAAAAAATACCAAAAAGACACGTCTAAACAATAACAATGTTCTATGACTAAGTTATAAATATTACTTTTCCCTGTGTCAAAACTCGGAAAGAGAAAGCTTCACTCTACCACGATCGTCAGGTTCACTTTCTCTCTCTCATATTATATATATATATATATATATATATATATATATATATATATATGTGTGTGTGTGTGTGTGTGTGTGTAAAAAGGCAATAATTAAACTGTAATATCAGCCGATGCGTTTCGTCTGTGTATTTTTTCAAGGCAAAAACGTTTTGCCCACATTGTACGAAACGCGTCGGCTAATATTACAGTTTTACTATTGTCTTTTACATTTATAAATATTGTGTTTTTTATACAGGTTAACTCTGAGAAATTTTTCATATATATGTTATGATTTTCTAAATTGCCATATTCACGACGTTTCAGTCGTTGTACGCTCCGTCCTTCTTCAGACGATTGGAATTTCGAACTGCACCCTCAGTTTCGTCCAACAGGGTAGACTGTTCTAGTTTCACGTGCCATGATTCTGCCGGATGTCTCCGTTATTTCCCTTTAACTCCACGTTTTTGTTCACCACTTGCAGTAGCCGGATATTGAACTCACATCTCTTTTGGGTCAAGTCACTGGTTCCAACCAAAGCGTTTATCCACTGGAGTGATGAACAAAAACCTTGAGAGTTGAGTTAAAGGAAGATAACTGAGATCCGGACAAGGTACGGAACGTGAAACTAGAACAAATATACCTCGGCAGACAAAAAGGGTTCGGCTCGAAATTCCAATCAACTGAAGAAGACTGGATTGTGCAACGGCCGAAACGTCGTGAATGTGTCAATAAAGAAGAGGGAAATAGCCCGAACAATAACTGCAAAACCTCATCTCAGAAATATTGACCGATATCTGCAGATTAATTCAATAGTCTTATTTTTTTTATGTCAATTATTTCAAGGTTTTATTATACTAAAATGAATAATAACCGTTTCGCTTGATCTTCCATATTTATTTGGATATTCCCTTTTAGGCAAAGCCCAAGATCGTTTTAATGGCCGTATGGGAGAAAATTTTCTCTTCTCTCAGCATCTCAAAACTATTTCTATTTCCATGGCAAATGTTCATATATGTTGCTTCTGTTTTGTACATGGTGTAACAGAAAAATTGTTCAAATCGTATAACAGTATGGGATAATTTCCATCTCACAAAAAGTTTAACAAAAACAAAAACAACAAAAACACAAGACAACAAAAACAAAAAAACAACACAAAACAAAAAACAAAAACAGCACAAAAAAAACAAAAAAAAAAACAAAAAAAAACAAACAGTTTCTTTTCCCTTGGTTTTTAGATAAGAAGTTTAGCCATCTTGACACCATTTTCGTAAGAATCAATGAAAAATCCTTTGAGTTGTTCAGCTAAAAGAGATCAGGTTAAAATCGTTTTGTGTCAGACCCATTATCTTTTCCCAATGGTGAGAGGAAAAATTCACGCCCTCAGTAATGATACCAAAATTCATACTTGTGGCTTCTGTCTTCAAAGTCCATTCAAGAACCAAAAAAAAAAAGAATGGTGAATAAAAAAAGAAAAAAAAAAAAAAAGAAGAAGAAAAAAAGAAAAAAAAAGAAAAAAAAAAGAAGAAAAAAAGAAGAGAAAAAAAGAAGAGAAAAAAAAAGAAGAAAAAAAAAGAAGAAAAAAAAAAAGAGAAAAAAAAAAGAAGAAAAAAAAAAAAAAAAAAGAGAAAAAAGAAGAGAAAAAAGAAGAGAAAAAAGAACAAAAGTTGGGAGAAGAAAAAAAGAAGTAAAAAAGGAGGTCACAACAAAAGCAAGAAAAAAGGGATCATCATTTCAAGTTAGAGCTAAATACATTCTCATTGTTCAAAGTAGACTCCAATAGTGTAATAAAATCCTCAGAGAACTCCTGTAATATATCTTTAATGATTTCTAAGATACAATGGTTCAAAGCTTCATCTAACAATTGGACACTTTTGCTGTTACGCGATTCAGACAATTTTGCTGTTACGCGATTCGGTATCTAGAGATTCTTGACAAAATTCAAACAACGGCCCTGATCTGGCATCGCACCACCGTAGCTTATCTTTGAATGCTTTCGTGGTAAGTATTCTTTGATACCTAGACTATACGATTTAAGCGCAGTACAATGTCGGGAGCTAGACTTCATCATTTTACTGTTGAAATTGTTTGATGTAACCGTAAGTTCTATAATAACAGTGTCTTCTTTCGTATTTCTCGCTTGTTGAACTATTCTGGCTTGGCTTCTTGATTTCCTGTCAATTATACTCGTGTATCTTAGTGACTTTATCACCTTACTCAAGATGAAATGATAAAAACAATGAACAATCTTTCAATCACTTCACACATTTACTGCTAGGACATGCTAAGCTAACTCTACGCAATCAAATCACCCCTATTTCGTCAGTGGTAAAAATATAAAATATGAGTTACTCTTGGGCAGACCCCCCACCCCAAAGAGTACACACAGAAAAGACTCCTGTATGGGTGCTTCCATGAGCACATTAAATCTTATCGTGCTAAATTCTTCATATACTAATACGTAACCTTAACGTCCCTCCAGGCCCTCTTTCATTTATATCACACACGAACATCAACATTTCTTTTAACAGTAACCTCTAACTGGAGTGGCTCTTGAGCCTGGTATTGGGTGAATATTGGTATTTAAGAAGTCTACTGTATCTTTACAGTGGGCAGGCGAAGATTTTGATCGAAAGCGGTCGGCACCAGTATCAGTATCCACATTTATGGCCATTTGAGACGGAAACAGACATATACGTCGGCCAATTCCAGTGGCTAAGGTAAGAATTTCTTTAGCTAAAATCTAACAAAATGTTTGTTTTTAAAGCCTTTCATCTAATAATGCAATAATCACTCAATTTTAGAGACAACCGCCTGCCGAACATTCTTAGCCAGTTTTATCTTTAATGACCGACCCACTCTAAAATCGTTGGACTAACTTAGTAAAAAATAATTATATATTAACCCATTACCTGCCATGAGCCCCATTTGGGGATGTGTTAAATTAAACTCACTATATGTTATTCCTTGTATTTACTTGAATTGCTTACATACATTGCATTTGCAGAGGTATATTTTACAACACTTAGCCTTTAAAGTTTTTATTATTAGCCGTAAGAAGACACTTTCTGTCGTAATTTTTCTTTTCACGAGTAGAAAAATAATGACTATTTTGAAAAGTATTTTTTTTTTATTATTTCTACTCAATATTATTTTTTGATGTTTTATACACATATATATATTTGATGTTCTAGTTTCTATAAAAACGACAATGGTAACTACTGAAATTACACATAAAGGATATATAAACTCCTAAGACACCTGTCTGGGCCAAACATGCGCATTAAAAAAAATTGGCAGTTAATGGGTTAATATCGTATATTATATAATGTAATGAGCTGATATTTTAGCATTGAGCTTTTTTTCTGGTGTGCTTTTAATTAAAACTTGCACGAGTTGCTTTGTGTGTGTGTGTGTGTGTGTGTTATAATAATAATAATAATAATAATAGCAGCAATAACTGGCCACTCCTATTCGAGAATACTCCTCTACTAGAGCGGATAGTCCATCCCTATTGTAGATGCCCGCACCTGTAGTTTATACTGAAACTATGCTGAGAAGACCTTAATTAGTTTGTTTGAAAGAGCGTGTTATCTATCGTGATCAATAATCTGAAAAAGGTGTGTCATATACGCATGCATATGCATACTCGCACTAGTGTAGTGCCTAGGTAGATGGATATTAAGAAAACAAACGTTGCTAAGGGATACAAGGTTGTGAAGATCAATGATATCCCACGGCCTGAAAGTCATGGCACGTAGAAAGTTGCATCCATTTTATTTTGCCACACAATCTCGAAAGTTTCTAGATTAATTGAAAAATTATTCTATGGATACATGAAGCTATAATAGTGATATTTCGTATATTAACATTTTTCCGATAAATATGACCAGAAATCGAAACTTGCCTTCACTGCGTAGTATCTAGATACGAACTAATTTCCATTTAGCATTTAGTGACAATAAACTTGGTAAAGGTAGGTAGTTAGTCATTTTTAATTTAATTTGTAGCAAATAAATGCAAATTACGTAAAATCAATCAAATACATGCAGTGGGCTCCACCTATAGAGGTAAACTGATAGTTGTGCTCTTTGAGACGAGAATGATTTTCAGTTCAATTACGGAAATCTATTAATGTTATTTGTACTTAAGAGGAAGATTAAAACAAAATTTTGACATTTTAAAAGAAAACAACAACCCTAGTCTACAGGGAAAACCTAAATCCCCGAAAATTTAAGAAGAAAAAAAAATACATCTAACCAATTTAGACTGTTCAAAATAGATTCATCATCCCAGAAAATAGCAATGTATGTCCAGATGTGAAATAGCACGTGAAACTAGAACAGTCTACCACTGTGAGCGAAATAAAGGGTTCAGTTCGACATTCCAACCACCTGAAGAAGGCCGGAGCGTACGACGGCCGAAACGTTGTAATAAATATGGCGACAAAGATGAGGACAATAGTCCGAATAATGTAAAAAGTGTACATAATACGTCATCTCAGAAATATAGACTTTTGTCTAGTGGCACATCAATCTCTATTGGTTATTCTATGCAGAAATCTAAATATTTTGAATGCAATGCTATGCCTTTAAGTATAGATAAAATGTATTGTTCGTCTATAAATAGGTATTGGTCATTTTACCATAAATAGATATTTTTATACTTTGTTGTGTGTTGTGTTTATTTTGGGATTCACTATTTACCCATAGTATGGACCTTAACAAGTGCTATCACCCTGGTTAAGGGTAGACCTGACAATAACAGCAATTAAGAGGTTGTTCCACGCTCCTCAAAATTTCCAATCCCCGGATCAGAGGCCTTGCTGCCGGACCCATTTAATATTCATTTGTTTGTTGATGATCGACAACCGGCAAAGTAGCGAATTGAGTTACATTTAAAAGCCCAGTGCTTTTGACTTTGAAGAACTTGTTAGTAACTCAAATTAAACTAGATAACTGTAGAAGTAGGCTACTCAGTTACAATTTGAAAAATACTGAATTTAGTAGCGCTCAGCTTCAAAATTATACTGGAAAACTTAAAGGATTTTTGTGAGCTTGAATGTCGTTTCATATCTTAGACCAATTATTCTTAATGTAGGCGGTATCGTCCTTTGCTGGTGCACTTAACACTCAGAGAGTAAGTAACTAATAGTAATATCGACGAATACTATAATTTTAATAAGATGCTAAGACCGACATTTTATTCGTTCTGACTGATCGCCGATTGGCTGTTCCCGACACGGCTTAATTCTAATTATTGGTAGCAAATAATCAACATATTACATGACGCATACATAACACAGCAAAAGTTCAAAATCTAACATGAACGCTGATACATTAACGGTATATCAACATCTTATGGGTCATTTAATGCCTAAACTTAATTTTCATGGGTGTAATTTCTTTTGCAAAATTGCTGGTATTTTTTTTTTTTTATGAAAATGTGTTACTGATATTTTTACTGTAATTTTTTCATCGTGTTTTGACCCCAGTTTAGGGGGTTAACTATTTTCCCATAGCAGGGACCCTAAGAGGTGCTACCACTTCGGGTCATGATAGACCTGGGAAGAGCAACAATTAAGAGGTGGTTCCACACTTCTCAAAACTTCCCGATCAGAGGCCATGCTACCGGATGTAGTTTATCGTCATACCCAAGACTAAGATACATTAACTCTGCTTAATTACCAGTGTAATTTTAACAGGATGCTCTATTACGTCAATAAATATGGTTTTCAATATTTGTTCGTATAGAAAAAAGCTAATGGGATTTTCGAATTAAGCATGTTAGAAATGCAACGAAAAAGAACACTCATAATAGTTTATAGCGCTAATAGTGGGTGAACTTGTAAAATTCCAGGTGTAAAATTCTCAAAGATTAACTGTCATTTCTTTTTATATTTTATCTCCTTGTACAAGAAGATATTTTAATGCTTCCCTAAAATCTGATTTGATTTATTTCCAAGTATAAAAATAGATATAGAATAGGCTGCGCTATGCGTGCTTTCGCCCAATACCACACGTTGCTACAAAACTAGGTACCTCCATGAATTTCGTTAAATTAAAAAGCTTTTCCTGAAACTTTCAATTTAACTTTAAATGAAAAAAACTGAAAGATTAAATTTGCTACATCCGTTAAGTAAAATACTTTGGTTTCTTTCAAACAGAAGTTATATTGAAATGCATTTTGTTTTCCAGTAAAATCGATCACGTCAGCCATTTTCTAGACATTTGTAAACAAAACTTATTTTTCCATTTTAAAAATCTTGTAAAAATGAAATATACATTCCTGAAACATTGTTGGAAGAAAATTAGCAAATTTAAAGTTAAGTTAATCTGGTTTGAAACAAATATTACTCACTTATAGCATAACATGTATACAAACACTTCCTAACTACGGGGTCTTGTTTTTCTGACGTGCTAATCGATTTATAAATGGCGGATTGACCGCCGAACGTGATCATAATTAACTATGGTGTAGCAGACGACAATTTTCGTTAGAGTTTTGTTTTTTTTCTTGTAAGTGAGGACAACCCTTAAAACATGTGGCGTTTTATTAATAGATTTATCGGTGTACATCCATGTTTCAGAAATTCTGCATCGGTATACATGTATAAAAACAAATCGAAATTCTTTTAAAAGTAGTCGGAGTCTACAGATTGTAATATGTTTTAAAATATATGATTAGAAAATATACTTTTACTTAATAACAATATTCCCTAAAATTATCTCATTGAAATTGAACTTTAAAATATTCAAACTTTATAATGTATTCAATTTTAAATTGTAAGTTTTGTAAAAATTCATTTTTCATAAAATTTTTCTTCTGACAATATTGTCTTTAATATACATTATTCATAAAAGCAAGTAAATGCTTCTCTAATTAAATAATGTCTTAGTTTTATCGAGTTATTTTTCGATTCAGAACAGATTTTAGTTAAAACAGATTCCGATTTTGCAAAATAAAATTGATGATGTAAGTTCGTCCAAAACGTCTGCTTTTAACTAATATAGTCACTACAAATTATCTTGAATTTCTGAAGCTTTCATAAAATTAACTAAGGGGGATAAACACACGTAAAAAATATTTTTACCAAGATTTTCTAAAAAAATAATAATAATTTAATTCATCACTGCAGAAAAGAGGCGAAAATTTGCTATGCTAAAAGTTAGTACAACCGCCGACGCAAGAAAAAGAAAAACAATTTTTTAAAACTTAAATTTCGAATATTCTAAAAAGGAGTAAAAAATTTCATAAACTAATCAATAAATACTTTGATCCTTCCTCTTAATAATAACGAAGATTTTGATGATAAAACTATATTTTCATTACGTTTGGAGCATATTTCCATCACTGTATGCCGATTTTTTAGTGATCTCGTGGAATGTTCTTAAATAGTTTCGATCTTGTGAGGCTTTCATATAGATGTCACACATGGCACCGAACTCCTTCAGAAATATCTCAACTGCCACATTCTCAGATCAATGCTTCAAATGAAGGCAAGAGCGATAGAGGAAGGCAGAGAATAACCAACCTAACAAGCTTGTGAATAGGAACGAGGTGAGATAGCAAAAAGAGAAACCTTAGTAAGAGCTGGAAAGGGCACGACTGTAAGGGAAACTGTATATAAAAGAAGTCTCAGCCACATGAAATTTTCAGATTTTGATAATGTAATCGTAAAGATTAACCCCATAAAACCCAAGACAAATCCCAAAAACAAATCCCCAAAAAAAAAAAAAAATCCCCTCCAAAAAAAAAAAATGGAAAAAAAAAAACCTCGAAAAAAAAAAAAAAAAAAAAAAACACAAAAAACAAAAAAAAAAAAAAAAAACAAAAAAAAAAAAAACAAAAAAAAAAACAAAAAAAAAAAAAAAAACAAAAAAAAAAAAAACACAAAAAAGAAAACACAAAAAAAAAAAAAACACAAAAAAAGAAAACACAAAAAAAAAGAAAACACAAAAAAAAAGAAAACACAAAAAAAAAGAAAACACAAAAAAAAAAAAAAAAACAAAAAAAAAAAAAAAAAAAAAAACAAAACAAAAAACAAAAAAAAACAAAACAAAAAAAAACAAAACAAAAAACAAAAACAAAACAAAACACAAAACCAAAAAAACAAAAAACAAAAACAAAAAAAAAAAAAAAAACAAAAAAAAAAAAACAAAAAACAAAACCAAACACAAAACAAAAACACACACAAAAAAAACACAAAACAAAAAAAAAACAAAACACAAAACAAAAAACAAAAACAAAACAAAACACAAAACAACCTTCCACCCCCAGCAAAAATAGCCAGAACAACAAAGAAACTTCGTTAAAATAAAAAGGCTTCCTTAATTCCAATAACCATTTACCAACAAGATAAAAGTATTCCCTTTTTTAATAATACAGAAGATTCATAAACTTAGAACAACTCAAATAATCAGGGTTCATACAAGGAATTGAACCAAATAAAACCTTATTTGAGGAATACCAACAGTGGCAAAAAATTAAAATGGATAACACAACTCGGAAAGAAAATAATCACAATTAAGAAGTTAAAGTTTCACACTACTTCAAAGAAAAGGTTAGGAAGGAAACCTTTATCAGTACCGGAAAGAGTGATAGCAGGTACTGCACTTGAGATACCTATTTTCCCGAAAAGGGTATTATAAGTGAAAGATTTTACAAATTTCAACCGACAATGCTCGTCCAATGAAAGCTGAATGTTTTTTTTAAAAAGAAAATATCCACGGTTACCATTAATCATTTTTCTTTTTTCTTTCAGGGAATCTCGCAAGTCATCTCTCATCCGAAAATATATAAACCCAGCCATGACATCCTTCAAGAATCACCAAGTTGCTGTCCGTCGCAAAGATGGTTATGCTGGCGTTGAAAAATGGCTTAAGAATCGGGTTGTCAATTTATGTACAGTAATGGGCGGCGAAGTTTTGGGTGACATTGAATTCTCCCTAGGTTTGCCGACCTACTTACAGACAGTCAAAACTTTGCATCACATGACTGTGTATGTCTTAACTGTGAGCGGATTCGAACGGATACTTGGACGTTCAACTGAACAGGAAGCTTATCGAAACGAGGCGCTAATGAGCCATATCTACCGGAAACTGGAAAATAGGATGAATGCAAAATATGGACAGGTTTCGTTGGATTCATTTTTGTTTTACACTTGTTCATTGATTTCGCATTAATAGGTTTTCTTTGGAAATAATCTTCCCGATAGAACTATCGCAGAGTTGAGGCTAAATCCTAACTTCTTCTGGTGTTAGGGGTTAGGTTTCGAACCATGGAGAAATATCTAGTTTTTAAAAACACATATGGTATTATTCAGAAGTTTAACGCAACACAATCTTTCTACCTCACATTTTTGAACTTTGATCGTGTATTAATCAGAATTTAGTAAATATTTGTACAGGAGCTGTTTATATCATTAATATGACAGGTAGGATTTATTAAACCAATTGACACACACACACATATATATATTTCTTTTTAAAAGCATTCAACTCCAGGCAAGGCGGGAAGCCACTAGCACGCAAAGGGTTTCAGAGTAGGAGCAAGAACAAAGAGGAGTGATAGAGGAAAAGATGAAGAGAAGGTTAAGGGATAGATCAGAACATCTGGAGACATCGTTTGACATTACATTTGAATAGTTGGAGATTATAGTTATCAGGAAAACAAGAAATGGGGGATGGAGTTCCACAGGTGAGAGGTGCGAGACATGAAGATATTGGAGTAGAAGAGACGGCTACATTTAACAGTTTCGACAGTGAAAGGATGTGAGCGAGATGCCAGCCTAGTTGAATGCTTAAATTCATGAAGTGTGAGAACCAGCGAAAGCAGCTCATCGCAGCAGTTACGATGAAACTATTTGTAAAAAAAAGACAGAGGGAGGTAACGGCACGTCTGTGAGTGAGCGTCTGCTGACGAGAAGCCAGATCAGGGCAATTACATTGGATATCAGTCTTTAGATTTTATCAAGGACCTTGAGACAATTACAAGGGGCTCCAGACCATATATGGCAGCAATTAAAAAACACTAAAATGCAATCTACTTTACTACCCGGCTTTTAACCGCAAGATCTCATCAGGCAAGTAAATAAATGAACAATCCAATGAATTCCACCAACATATAAGAATACCGGAAAATAGAATGAATAGTGAAAGTGGGGAAGAGAGGATGGGTTCAAAGGAGGAGAAGTGGATGGGGGATTTCATTCATTACATTCATCCGGGTTCATACATACCCAAAAGATACTTGTTTAAGTGCCTGCACTTAGTTAAAATCTCAGTTCTCCCACTAAGCAGTGCACCTTTGTTAAGATATATAGCGATAGCTCAACTCCTCTTGATACGGACTATATTAGGGGCCGCTGCTTTCAGACTCCTTTTACAATATATTATATCATAAAATATATACGAGAGAGAAAGACAATTTTCGTCAAAAACGATTCACAATTTACTGCGTTCCAATTTTTTACTTTTCTCTAGCTTGTTTTCTTTTCTGGACAAACTTAAATAATGTAGAAATTATCCGAATGTTCTGTATGTCCGAACACTTTCAGCTATTCTTTTAGCCATTTTCAAGGATGCTTTTATTTTTACTCTTAACTGAATGCATGGATCTAGAGTTATAGGAATTTTTTATTTTCTAAATACGGTCAGCACATTGTGGCCGTATTCATAGTTAATATTACTGAGGCTTTTTCTTTTTTTAATTATTAATAATGTTTCTATTATTTTTAACATGTAGATGAGGCTATTATATTTGTATTGGCTATAAGTATGTTTCGGATGGAGTTTAGTAGGATGACGTGTGTATTTAAATGAGACCAGAATGAGAGATGTAACGAGAGTCTTGTTAGCCATGTAGTAGTATTTCCAATTGGTCATTAATTTGTTTGACCAGGAACACAGTTAAGGGACATGTTAATTCATAAATAATAATATATAAACAATGATAGAAATATTCCTGTAACTCTAAAATCTAAAGTTATAGGAACGTTATTATTATTTTTGATGTATCTAGAGTCTAGATATAAACGGCTAGAAGAATACCCGAAAGAGCTCGTGCGGACAACATTCGGATAATATCTAAATAATTCATAAGAACACGTGAAAAACCTCGGTACCTTGTCAGTCGTTTTTAAGGAGCTTCCTAAAAAACTATTATATATATATGTATATATATATATATATATATCATACTTATTATAAAACCCAGGTTGTGTGTGTGTTCGTTTATATATGGGATCGGGTTTCCTACATTTTTCAACCGATTTCAACAAAACTTCACAGGACTACGTAAAATTATCTTGTGGTGGTTCTGACAGCGCCAAAAATTGAACCCCCCCCCCAAAAAAACAATTGTTTTTGCACGAAATCAATTTGAAAACACGAGAATGAAAGGGGGACAACTCATATCGAGTAACCGATTTCAACAAAAATTCACTTTTCTTTGGCAGGTAGTGTTTCTTATTGTCTGCACACTTTTTTCTTTATTTTTACATTCAGAAAGCTTTAAAAATTCCATTTACAAGACAATTGTTTATAATAAAATTCTATTCAATCGATAGACTCATAACGATTGAAAACAATGTTTTTGTTTGAGTTTGACATATTCGTAAAAAAAAAAAAAATTAAGACATGCGTGTCCGTCAACCTTAAAAAATAATCTTTGTCAATTTTATTTTTCAGTCCTTATGATGGGCTATACTTGATCTATCTCTTACTGTTACATCCCCGGGCAACGCCGGGCTCTACTGCTAGTATATATATATATATATATATATATATATATATATATGTGTGTGTGTGTGTGTGTGTGTGAAGATTGCCCGCCTTTCTCAAAACTAATTTATCTCAGTTCGAGACAAAATTAGTTTCTTTTTCTCATGGTTTTATGATCTATTGAATAATAACAACGAATTTACTTCATTACTTAATAACATTTCCTTAAAGTTCTAACTCTTTCTGCCTATTTTACATTGCTGGCTAATGGTAATCTTAAAATTTTGGTAATCCTATCTCTAAAAAAAATTAGATACCATGCAGTGATTTGTTAAGTAGTTTCAGTATCCGCGCTTATGAGATAAGTCTGCCAATGAAGGTACGCAACTTACAATACGTTTTTCCTATAGTGTTTATTGTATGCAAGTCGTGCAACAACCTGAATATATTTGAGAAAGACATTAGAATAATCCAGCACCGATACTGGGAGAAAACCGCCTCCATATGAATAAAAACTGAATTCAGTAAATATACAAAAATAGAAAAGAAGTGCAAGACAACGATGTGTCTTCTCACCGGACTTATGGAGTGAGGCAATACTAAGAGAATTACACAATCTTAACAGAAGTTATGCAGATGACACAGTGTTGTTAGCAGAAACAGAAAGGAAACTAAAGAAAAAAAAAAGAAGAAAAAGAAAAAAAAAAATTAAAAGAAAAAAAAGTAAAAAGAAGATTGTTGGTGTCCAAAATCTAAAAAAAAAAAAAAAAAAAAAAAAAAAAAAAAAAAAAAAGTGTTGTTAAAAAAAAAAAAAAGAAAAAAAAAAAAAAAAAAAAAAAAAAAGAAAAAAAAAAAGAAAAAAAAAAGAAGAAAAAGAAGAAAAACGCCTACAGAATATAGTGAAGGAAAGCAAGAAGCAGACAGAAGGTGTGGTTGTCAGCATGAAGGAACAGCAAAAGAAGCCTTCCAAAAAGGCTAAGCAAAGTATTACGAAACAGGAAAATTTCGTTGTAAGCAAAGGAAAAGGTACTGAACGCTTATGCAATATCGATCGTCCTATATGATAGTGAATGCTTGACAATCTCATCACAGATAAAGAAGAGACTTGAAGCAACAGAAAAGTTTTACAGAAAATGCAAACTTTAAATTTCTAGGGTACATAAAGAGCGCTTGGAAAGCATATTGAAGTCAAGAAGGACAGGGAATAGCAGTGGTCCAACTACTTGACAAGCTTTTGCGAATTTATAGCGGAACAGGGGCGCTAGTTTTGTCAAATGGACAAAGGCTTCAAGGGATTACAAGGGGTAAGAAGTCGTATCGAGTCATAAGTGCCAGCTGTATCTGAAACAAAAAAAAAAGTAAATAAGTCGACCCAGGTTTGAGAAAATCATTAATGTTTATGTCTAATGTCTTAGTACCTCTTGAACTCTAAGCACACAGTAGTAAAAAAACCAAAAAAAAAAAAAAAAAAAAAAACCCCCAAACAACCAAAAACGAAACAAACGAAAAAAAACAACAGAACAAACGAACACAAAAAACGAAAAAAGACAAACAAAAAACACGGAATAAACAAACGAAAAGAAAAGAATAAACGGAACAACAAACAAACAAACAAACAAAAAAAAAAAAACAACAAAAACGAAAAAAACGAAAAAAAACTAAAAAAACAAACAAACGAAAAACAACAAACGAAAAAAAACAACAACAAACAAAACAACAACAAACAAAAAAACAACAACAACAAACAAACGAAAAAAGACAACAACAAACACGAAAAAAAACAACAAACAAACGAAAAAAAACAACAAACAAACGAAAAAACAACAACAAACAAACGAAAAAAACAAAAAAAACAAACAAAAAACAAACAAACAAAAAAAACAACAACAACAAAACAAACAAAAAAAAAAAAACAACAAAACAAACAAAGAAAAACAACAACAACAAACAAAATGGAACAAAAAAACAACAAACAAAAAAACAAACAAAACAACAAACAAAAAAAAAACAACAACAAACGGAAAACAAAACAAACAAACAAAAAACAAAATGGAAAACAAACAACAACAACAAACGGCAAAAAAACAACAACAAACGGCAAAAAAAAAAAAAAAAGCAACAACAACAAACGGAAAAAAAACAACAACAACAAACGGCAAAAAAACAACAACAAACAAAAGGAAAAAAACAACAACAACAAACAAACGGAAAAAAAAAAACAACAACAAACAAACGGAAAAAAAAACAACAACAAACAAACTAGAAATAAACAACAACAAACAAACTAGAAAAAAACAACAACAAACAAACGAAAAATGAACAAAGTAAAAAAGCAAAAAACAAGCCATAAACGACAACTATTAATAGTTTATCTTACCTTAGTCAATGTGTTTATAAATGTAGTGCACCCAGTAGTAATCGAACACTATATTGCCTTATATCTGTTTGAAACCGGATTTTTTTTCACTGATGTCCACTCTGTACAAAGCCCAAGAGCTCCTCGAGGTAGACGGTTACAGCGAATGAGGTACAGTGTATAGGGATATGTGGGTCAGATAACGACCAACCCTAGACTTTATCAGGTTAAGATTGTATTAATCGAGGAAGCATTCTCTTGGGAGTCTGTTCAACAAAAACGAGAAATCATAGTCAGCGCTTTTTTTTTTTTTTTAATTTTCAGTAAATGCCAATTTCTTATTTGTAAAACTGGCCAGCACAGCCAGGCAATAGTGTTATAACCATGCACCAGTGAAAGATTTAATTATTACCTCAAGTGTTATGTTTTCATTTCCAGGTGCCGCTATTGAAATGTCTTCACGGAGTCCTAAATGAAACTTTAAAGACGAAACATGTCAAAAGCGGAAAAAATTCGAAGATGAATGACGGAGAGAAAAACCCCTGCCCAGATCTTCTGCCTGCTAAGAGAAGAAGCGATGTAACGAAAGAACAAAGCCCGGATATCGGTCTCGGTGCCAGCTTTCTCCCTTCTCTGACCTTTCCCGAGACAGAGTCCGGCCAGCGCCGAGTCCCGCGTTCCTCCATATTCGAAAGGCTCCACGAAGGTCAGCAAGCGGACAATTCAGACTCTAACCGCGAAGGAAGAAGTCACAAAAGAATCACGAGGCGAAGGTGGACCGGTCGGAGTCTCTTACAAGTGCGTGAGGCCATAAAACAGAAAATTGCAGAAGACCAATTTAAAAACAGTCCTTGTGGCGGGAAAAACGAGAGAGCGAAAGATAAGCGTCAGTTGCTATCTGGAAAGATAATCCAGAATTATCAAGCACATCCCAGTTCTGTGAAAGCGTCTTTGGCCTTGCAGCAGTTTTCCGTTTCAGATTTGATTCAGACATCTGAGGATCAACTAAATGATACCACTGAACCTGACAAGATGAACCGAAATCAATTACCCCAAGTAAGAAATGTTAATCTGAACTTTATTCACTATTAATTACATTAATGTTTTTTTATAACACTTGTTTTAATTCAACTAGAGTAGTATCAAATATAGTGCATACTAGTAGTCTCATACGCTAACATTATAGCCTTATGCCAGACATCAGGAAATATTTTAGGGTAATGGTTCATATGTTACTACGACTGTGACCTAAGTACGATCTTCACTCGTGTTATACTGAAACACACCTATTCTATTATTAATAGACTCTCCCACATATAATAAGTAGTAGTAGTAGTAGTAGCAGCAGCAGTCGCCAGTGGGCTCAGTGAGTTGGTCCGAGTTCAGTTTGAAGTCGGACGACCAGCTAACCGGTTGAACTCTCTGCTTTCGGGCGGAGAGGAACCCGAACGAGGCTATGCCGAAGGACGGAGTCTCTTTCGGGGAGGTAAACCGACCCTGAACCCGTTTATACGGGTTCAATGGGTATATTTTGGGCAGAGCTCACAGGCTCGGAGATCCCACGTTAAACCGGCCTTGTGCCACATAATGCCCACGTGGGGGGGTGATTGAATATCCTCAGTGAGTTGGTCGAGTCAATCGATGTCGGGCATTAAAGTATCAACCACCACAACTAGATTCCTGCGTCATTAACTATTATAACAAGTTCCTAACGTTTTGTACGTCGAACCTTTTTAGGGCCGACTTAGTCAAATACAAGCCTCCACTGTGAAACTACTCTATAACAACTCAAAGTCACCTACTTACAGAAGTCTATGACTTCTTCGCTATGCGTATAATTTGAGATTTGCTTAGACTGACACAAAGCTAATTGAGTTCGAGTGAACGAGATTAAAACACACCGTATGAAAACGGATAGAAATACACACTTTACCTGCAGCAACATTAGTTATTCGTTTCCGACAATACCCGCTTACTCGTGTGGTTAACCAATCTGTTGCAGACACCTTTTCATGCATGTTTGTGTCTCTTCAATATCCAGAAAGCCAAGGTTTATGTTGGAGCTATGTTGAGCTGAACTTTGTTTCTGGGAGAGAGCCTTGCAGTTTTGTCTGATTAACAGTTTTAAACAAGTACAGTAGGTTCAACGCCTTCTGATAGTTAAATCAGCGACGGCTTCCCAACTGTTACGTGTTCACAGATTCACTCAACCCCAGGTATCCCTTTCAGGCACTTTCCAACTTTGACCCTCTCAATATTATCAAGGAGGCACCTCCCTGAAAAATCGACTATGGTGATATTCGAACCCGTTGGCTACGCCAATGCTAAAGTGACCTGCCGTAAGTAGCTCCGTATCGTCTATTGACATCGACAGTAGTTTTTCCAACGCATGTTAAAATAAAATGGTCTCGAATGCGCCTCATCGTTATTATCATTAGTGTTTCTGCCGTGGTACTCTCCGGCCTTCGTCAAGGGTTATCCATATGCAGGGATATCTCGTCTAGTTAGTTTAAATATCTGAGAAATGTTTTAAGAGAATATGGGAAATGCGGAAAGAAAGAGGGGGGGAAGCGAGAAAGAAAGAGGGGGGAAGAAAGAAAGAAAGAGGGGGGAAAGCGAGAAAGAAAGAGGGGGGAAAGCGAGAAAGAAAAGGGGGGAAAAGGAAAAGAAAGGGGGGAAAGGAGAAAGAAAAAAGAGAAAGAAAAGGAAAAAAGAGAAGAAAAGAAAAAGAAAAAAAAAAAAAAGAGTGCAGAATTGTTGTGTATACATCCTCTTGGATGGCAGTGAATGTTGGAGACAGCAGAAATATGGTCTTACAGAAGGATAGTGTGAGTTCCATGGACAGAGATGGTAAACAGCGAGGAAGTAAATGAAAATGGTGACAAAAAGTACACATACTCTTAACCAGAAAGAGGCAGTGAAGATTTCTTGAACCCAGAGTGAGGAAGGAGTGCTCGACAAACTTAATCTTCACAAGGACCCACTTCCTCCCCCATCTGACGAGCTTGTGTTAGTGGAAAGCGGAACGGGGTAGCTAGAGTGTCGATAAAGTAAGAATTGCTGTTAAAGGCCACAAATGATAGGAAGTTGTGGAAGGCCATGATCTCTCACATCACGACAGGACGCAACATATGGAAGAAACAGCTTAGTGGATTAAATCGATTGTTTGTGGTAACATAATTAGGATTTCAATTCATGGATTCGGTAGAAACGGAGAGAATTATGACAAAGCAGTACTAAATAAAAACTAAACAAGACATCATTAGACACTGTCAACAGAACAAGAACAATCTACCCTCCATAAATTAAAGGGTTCTGTTTGAAATCCCTTGAGGGTTTGTAGCAGTGACTTACCTCGATGACCCAAAAGGATATTTTGCAAGAGTGTGGAGACGGCGAATTGACGAGCTTTGGACGGATGGTGAATCGGACTCGCTTGTAGCCATTTTTATTTGGCTTGTTCTGGGCGCTCATTGGCTGAGTGTTGGCTGGGTCAGGTATATAAAAATACGGAATGCTCATTTAAGAGTCATTCAGTTTTTCGTTCGTGACGGTGAATGGCGTCGAGACGTGGATTTGTTTTGCCTTCTGAACCTGTTGAAATTGTTCTACCTTTCTTTTCTTGTGTGTGCTTCCAATTAATTTTTGCAACAGGGTTGTCCTATCGACAAGGACCTAGCGAATGCCGAAGGGTACGACGACTGAAACATTTGGACAATAAAGACAAAGAAGACAGTAGTCTACATGTAAATAATGACAACTCATCCCGGCTATTTTGTCATATTATTATTTACTAGATTCATTGTTTCGGTAGATTTCCCTATTCTCATTCCAATCATCTTTTGGCGACATCTGATCTCACAGGAATCAAGCTAAGTTCATTAGTAATTCTCCAGGGCAAGATTTCTGGTACATGATTTATTATGACAACTCGTAGTAAAATTATATTTTAGTTATACACTCAAACGTTTTTTTTCTTTATTCTGGCGAATGTAGTCATCCTTTTAGTTTTTTCTTCAAGCGCTTAAGTCTCTGCTAATAAAACAACATCTGGAACTATTTTTCTTGAACTTTCAGACGAAATATTTCCTGTTGATGTTCTCAGAAGCGCTAACTTAAGCATTGTACCAAACGGCTATCTATTTTTTTTTCCCCAAAAGTAATTAAAATTTTTTATCTATTTTCTCTTTGAACTACGAATAAGTTTTAAGGGTGAAATATTTAAACGTTTGTTTATTAAAAATGTATTGAATTACTGCACTAAATGTTTTGCGAAAATTGGATTTTTGGCTAAACATTCTACCCGCGTCATAGACGTCATCGTACACCCGCCTTACAAATTAAATTTACCAAAAAGATAAAAAAAAACAATAGCTTTATATTGCTTGAAGGAAGATTTAACTAGATTTTGACAAGTTTTTTTTTTTCTTTGGAAATGTGAAATTAACAAAGTTTTCGCGACATAAAAAATGACTGAAAGCTAGACATGCTTTCATGTGGTGGCCAAGAATTTATTTTGCTATCTGTATATGTCTCTGAGATGAGGTATTATGATTACTTGCATTATTTGGACTGTTATCCTCATCTTCATTGCCATATTCACAACGTTTCGGCCGTTGTACACTCCAACCTTCTCCTGGTGATTAGAATTTTCAACCGAAACCTTTATTTCGGCCACCGGGGAAGATTGTTATAGTTCCAGGTACCATGCCTCTTCTGGATGTCTGTTATTTCCCTTTAACTCAAATATCCAAGGATGCATGACCTAGTGGATAGAGACGTTGATCTAGTAACTAAACCCAAAGAATCGTGAGTTCAATTCCCAGCAGTGGTGAACCAAAATTTGGAGAGTTGAGTTAAAAGAAAATGACCAGAGATATACAGAAGAGGCGTGGCACGTAGAACTAGAACAATCTACCCCGGTGGACGAAACAAAGGGTTCGGTTCGAAATTCCAATCACCTAAAGAAGGCCGGAGCGTACAATAACCGAAACGTTGTGAATATGGCAATGAAGATGAGGACAGCAATCCGAATAATGTAAATAAAGCAAGTAATGTGTTTTATATTTTATCAGATTCAAAGCTTACGGTTAAATCACGCTGAAACACCGGTTCTCGTACGATCACCGAAGTTAAGCATCGTAGAGCCAGGTCAGTACTTAGATGGGGGACCGCTTGGGAACACCTGGTACTGTAAGCCCCAAAGTCCAACCCCTTACCTCACAGTCGGGGGGGTAGTGTCAGAGCTATGCCGCCCGGAACTTCGTTTCTGGTAGGGCCACCCAAGGCGGACAGGTCTGACACACGCCGGCTAACAAGGGCTCTGGTGAAAATCCAAGGAGCGTCTGCATCGGTAACCGGCGGCTTCTGGTCGTTCCTGTCTCTGCGTCTGTGGGAACCCCGCGGCAAGCAAGAACGTTATCCGAGTAGGCCTGGGTACCCTACTTCTGTAATTTATCCCAAGAATCTTCTTCTCATAACAGGAAGAAGCCGGCTCAATCCGCCCAGGGTGAATGCCGCATCAGTACAGTAGTACAGATTCAAAATGCGATATCATGTTTTCTTTAAAGTGGGCTCTAGCCAGAATGCCGAGGTTCTGTTTTTAACAGTACATATAAGGGATTAATTTTGACGCCACACAGACTGCAATAGCTAGGGTGAATTTTTAAGATTTAGGGACGTGATACCGATAAGGAAATGCTTTCAACGACTTTGGCAGATATTGTAAGCATTATAGAGGAATAAAATGTCCCTGTCGACACTTGAGTTTGAACATTGATCATCAGTGAGCAAACACAGGCGATCCCATTATTTAATTAATTTAATTAAGTAGACCACATGACCATAGAGGAAACGTATATATGTAGGAAGTAACTGACGACTAACGATCTCTATCCCTAGTTTATTCTCTATACTATTCATATCTTCATTTCTAATCTATCCTCTATTACTATTAGGATCTGCTTCCCTATTCTATCCTTTATTACTATATGGATCGCTGTTCTCTACTCTATTCACTATACTATTTCTCTGTTCAGATCAGTATACTGATTACTATTCGAGCGAGTATTATCGAGCAAGTATTATTATTGCGAGATTATTCGAAGGCGTCTGACACAAGTATTAGTTAACGGCGTTACTATAGTTGTATCTGCGGTTACACAATCTCTACTACAACGAGCATTACGAAACGGTCAACGAGTTTTCGTTGACATCACAAAAGTAAGCAACTTGGAGTTTGTGTGCCACATGAAACAATTATTCTGTAAATAGTATCTGAAGCTGCGAAAGTAAATATTAATGTTCTGAAAAAATATGATCAAAAGCCTTCATTAGCTCTTAGATGACAATTACCGGCTCCAAAAAAACGTATTCTGAAGACTCGCGTTAAGAAGAAAATAAGTTTAATCCCATTGACATGGGACGACTGACCGGCTAAAAGAAAACCTTTTTTTAAGTACCGTGTCCCTTCAGGATGTAGGCGATCATGGCTCTCCACATCCTCCTATCCCTTTTAGTTCTCAATAAGTTTTGTCTTCTTGCTACTTCTCCCGGTCCCTTTTCTGCCATCCACTAAGCATGTCACTCGTTGCTCCCCCTTGTCCTTCATTTCCTCTATCCTCCCTATGATTATCTGATTTTCCAAGCCTTCCTTTCTCATTACGTGTTCCAGAAATTTCAGCTGCCACTTGATATTAAGTATAAGTTTCCTCTTTGTATGCCTCCACTCCAAAATCTCATCGTGGCTCACAGGCTCGGTCCATGATATCCTTAGCTTGCTTCTATGGAACCATACCTCCGTTGCTTCGAGTCTCTTCTTCATCTTTAAGAAGACCGTCCAACATCCGCTGACTTAAAGCAAGGCAGATATCACGTAGCATTTCAGTACTCTTTTCTTTGTTACCAACGAAATTTTCCTGTCGCTTAATATTCTACTTAGCTTTTGGAATGCATCTTTGGCCATCCCAATACGAAGTAATTCTAAGTTATTCGGTTAATCGAAATAAGTGGTATGTAAATTTGTTGCGTAAAAGCAGCATTGTCAGTATTTTGTTAAAGTAAAGAGATTAGTTTTATAAGGATTCATAACAGAGTTATTTTTGCGTCTCGGAATCTTTGATAGTAAAATCTAAAACCATCTACAACAGAGGAAAAAGTAACCTGATGAAATCCACACTTGAAGAACAAAGAACACACCGGCCAAAATGTCCTGGTACAAATAAAGCCGAGGGTATTAGTTTGAAAAAAAAAAAATATATATATATATATGAAAACAAGTAATGAGGCATAGAAAAACAAAATGAAAAAAAAAATCGGTTCAGCCTGTTTGTAACGGAGTTACAGGATTCAAGTGGTATATATAAATAGACTGCCATTCTAATCTCAGAATCCGAGGCTACGCAAAACTGCCGAATTTAGGGAGATAAAAGTTTTGAGAAGGTCTCTTATTGTTTCTACTATTGCAAATAATATGTAACCCCCCAGCAGTGAAGGTTTGAACTCTTCCTGCAGACAAGACTTGAACAAGACAACACTTGTCAAATTATTCCGTTCGTATTTTTGTCAAAATAAAATATTTCAAGATCTTAACATAGAAGTAATTGAAGTTGGAGCAAGTAAATTTTCCGATGAACACTTTATGAAAAAAAAAAAAAAAAAAAAAAGAAAGATTCAAAAAAGGACAAAAAGGATTGTCAAAAAAAAAAAAAATCTATGCAAATCAAAGGCAGATTAAGAAATCAAGATAAAAATAGCAAAAATATTATTAAAAGATGCAGAAATAAAATTAAAAATAATAAAAGAAACCAATTGTATAAAAGAAATATTTATACCGAAGAAGTATTCAATTGCGAATAACTTTTCGTCAATGTCTGCCTTTAAGGAG
This sequence comes from Acanthosepion pharaonis, assembly GCA_903632075.3. Classification (NCBI taxonomy): domain Eukaryota; kingdom Metazoa; phylum Mollusca; class Cephalopoda; order Sepiida; family Sepiidae; genus Acanthosepion; species Acanthosepion pharaonis. The sequence goes on along the minus strand of CAHIKZ030000660.1, from coordinate 682,738 downwards.
TTGAGGAAAAGACGTTTTGAAACGCTCTATTTTTTCTGTTGCAATAAGTAACAGATTCCGTTCTAGTCAGCACTGATGTTTTGCACTACAGTTCACCCAATGCAAGGCCCAAGAGCCGCTCAAAGCAGAGAGTTATTACGTGGTATTGTATGAACCTAAGAAAGGACAAGAAGTGACACTCATGAGGTTATGCATCAAAGATTTGAAGAGATCAACTCATTGGGACAACTTTCTACCGGGAGCCTGCTCCACAAAACTGTACTTGTTAGGGAAGCAGCAGTCCGTATGGGACTTATTAATAATGAAATACGAAGCAAATGGGGATGAATCACCCTTGTCTACATGGCAAGGTGGGTCCCAGTTGTAAAGGTTATGGCTGGTGGGACAACTCGTGAGGACTCGTGACATAGAAGTAGCGATATGCTCGCAACGTTTTGTTTGTAAGAAAGGGGTTGCAGGGGGAGATAAGTTTCCTTGTAAACAAGTTATTGTTCGTATTGCTATCAAAATGAAATATTTATTTCAACAAGAGAATTTATTGAAGTTCGAAAGAGATATACACTCATGAATCATTCCAGCTAGATTCAAAAAGTGTCCGTTCTGAAGGTCTTCAGATTTCATCTTCAGATTTACAGAGTTCATTCCTTCTTGCTATTTAACCTATAGAAGGGAGAAGTTAATGATGCATACCTCTCATGGAAGTTAAAGCAACAGCATTAACCGGAATATAAACTCGTCACCCCGAGCCCAATTTACATACCGATCACTGTCACGATTCACTCACAACTACTTTAGCCATATACGAAGATTGGCATATTTATTACAATGTTTCGGCCTTTCAGTATCTGTCTATATTTCTGAGAAGAGGTATTATGTACACTATTTACATTATTCAGACTATTGTCCTCATCTTCGTCGCTATATTTATTACAACGTTTCGGCCGTTGTACGCTCCGGTCTTCTTCAGGTGGTTGGAATGTCGAACTTAACCCTTTATTTCGCTCACTGGGGATCTAACTACCGCCTGTATCCACTGTGCCATGTGTCCTTGAGGACATATGGCACAGTGGATAAATGCTTTAGTTAGATCCCGTGACAGGACCCAAAGAGTTCTGAGTTCAGTACTTGGTTAAGGGAGTGGAGAACTTTCAGTGGGGAATTAATAGGAGATAACCGACATCCATTAGAGATGGCACGTGGAACTATAACTGTCTACGCCAGTGAACGAAATAAAGGGTTCAGTTCGACATTCCGACCACCTGAAGAAGGCCGGAGCGTACAACGGCAGAAACGTTGTGTTAAACATGGTGACAAAGATGAGCACAATAGTCCGAATAATGTAAATAGTGTAAGGAGATTGGCATTATCAATTTACTGAGGCCTCTTATATAACTTTGAAAAAAAAATCAAATATAAATTAATAGATAAGAAATTGAAGAAAATTATTTAATGTTATGTGGAATGTTCGAAAATTAAAAGTATCAACATCGTCTTTGTGAGGTCTAAATTATTCGACTGAGATTTATTAAATTATTGCAGGAAATATACATCGGTTAATCGCTTTCCTTTTTAAAGCTCTTAATTTAGAGTTTGATATTCACCTTAAGACTATTATTGTGTGGCATTGACATTACAAATTCCTGTCGGCTATATATTTATTGATACAACCTAACGTCTTTTCTTTTTAACACTGCACTGTCTGTCTTAAGTTAATCATCTCCAGATTAGATTACTTATTGTCTTGACGTCATACTAACACTTTCTTGTTTAACTGATATGGCGTAAGGTCAAGGAGGAATAACTTGGTTCATTGAGTTTACATTGCAAACAGTGTTATTTCATATCGAAATCAATTTTTCCCCTTTTAAATTGGGGATGCAACTTGTGTCGATAAATTTTCGACCGGTAATTTGATCAGTTCAAAGATTGAGCCGAGATCAGTCACTCAGGACATAGAGATAAAAAAAGGTAAATAATATTCTCTTGCGGACAAATTTTTTTATTACTCCATTGGCAGTGGAGACTTCTGGGGTTATTGGTCCTCGTTCGATGGCGTTTCTTACGAGGGTTGGCGGGACTGCGTCTCAATTAACGGACTAGCCTCCCGAAACAGTGTGGCTTTTGCAGCGTGTCTCGCTGGCAATAGTGCGAGGTAATGCTTTTTCAATCATTGCGGCTGGCAGAGGATAGAAAAAAAAATTGTTCTTGTTTAAGAATCTTTTTTTTTGCTATTTTTGAGTTTGTAAGAAGATACTTAATTCGAAGATTGGTAAATATTAGTCATTTATATTTGAGTCCTTATTTGGTTCGCGATGTAAATAAATATTGGTCTTTTTTTTATTTATTAGAGTCTGTCAGCCTAACCGTATTTGTCGACAAGTAGATATTAGTAGTTTATATTTGAGCAAATCTAGTTCTGAATTTTATTTGAAGGTATTGGAATCTATTTGCATTTACCAGCTTCGTAAGCTGAAAAAGCGGTCGGTCGGCGAACATGTAATTAATCTGCAAGTGTTACATGTTTATAAGACATTTGGTCTTGGCTGTTAATTTAAGTCGTTATGCATATTTATCGTTCGTGATGGAAATCTGACGAGAGAGACCAGATAAACATGTCCGTCTGCCTGTTTTGGTAATCGTATTACATTCTGATATTACAACTTTACGGCAATGTGACTCATCTTTTGCTATGTCCGATTTTATTGCTTTAATTAAATTTTGTAGACCAGCAAAATGTATGTCTATATCACTGAGGTGCGGTATTATGATTAATTGCATTATTTACATTATTCAGACCTGTTATCCTCATCTTCCTTGCTATATTCACAACGTTTCAGCCGTTGTATGCTCCGGCCTTCTTCAGATGATTGGAATTTCGAACCGAACTCTTTATGTCGTCCACCGGGGTAGATTGTTTTAGTTCCACGTGCCATGCCTCTTTCGTGTCTGTCGGTTATTTTCGTTTAACTCAACTCTCCACGTTTTCGTTCACCGCTGCTGTGGCCTGGTATTAAGGACATATGGCCCAGTGGATGAAGACATCGATTAGATCCAGTGAATAAACCCAAAGAGTTGAGAGTTCAATACCAGAGACATGACACGTGGAACTAGAACAATGTACCCCAGTGGACGAAATAAATGGTTCGGTTCGAAATTCCAATCACCTGAAGAAGGCCGGAGCTTATAATACTTGAAACGTTGTGAATATGGCATCTCGTATACACGAGTTTCTTGTTGCTTGGAAATCTTTCATGCAACAAAAACAGACTAACATTATTGTTTTTGTCAGTGTATTGTTTAATATATTGAAATGTAATGTCATCTTTGATAATGGCTTATGTAAGCCGAAAGGATTAACAATATGGTGATTTTCTTTCAATGATAATGTTATTAAGCTTATCAGACGATATGCAAGGAATTTACATAAAATAGATAAAGCTTGTCTATATTATTTAATGAAACATATATATATATATATATATATATATATATATATATATATATATATATATATATATATATATAGATAGTGTGTGTGTTCCTATATACTTCAGATAGGTGGAACTCGTCAAGTCCCGGTGGGTAGTCCATCTAAGAGACGGGAGACTGATTTTAAAGATCTGCTGCCTTGCGGCCATAACCAAACATGGGAAAAGGTTTTGGGAGTAAACCATAAGGACAAGACAGGAGCAGGATCCCCGACGCCGGTGTCAAGCTGTATTGGCCAATGCTTTTCCCTTGGACAACAACGGTGGCGTGCAGAAGAGAGACGTACTGCGTAGGCAACTACCGATCTCTCATCAAACCCTGTCCAAGCCAGCGCCCCGGAGAGGACAATAACAAATTCTTCACTGTCATTAGAACCTGAGGCGTAACTCTTTGGACGCAGATCCAAGGTTTCTCGGAACGGGCAGATACCACACATAAATAAAAAAAAAAAAAAAATACATCAACACTGAGTTACTAAATTTCACATCCTATCTCATAATAAAAGCCACATAATTTTGCTTATAAGAAGATAGCTAAGATAATTATGGGAGAGAGGCTTGAACCAAATGCTCGCTTGTGGGATTCTGATGATATTTAAAAAAAAAAAAAACTAACTAATATGACAGTGAAGGGACAAGTGTATTTATGCCTTCTTCAGTGGTTTTAATACGAACATAACGTGCTTTGGCTGGAGTGGCTTGAATCGTCGGTGTTGGTAATAGTTATCCACCTCGGCACCTCTCGCAGCGAGAAGATTAAAAAAAAAATTGTGTTTCACAAAGGGAATAAATACAATCATTTCCCAACGCCTCGTACACCATGTTAATGGAAAGATTGAAAGTGTCAGTATCGTTATTATTACAGGCCGTGAAAAAATAGCATCAGACAGAAGCAAAGGATTCCTCTACTATTTTCATCAAGCTGCAGTTGCCATTGCTTGCGGTGGAAAGACTCAAAAAAAAAAAAAAAAAAGCCAATTGAATATTTATAAGATAAAATATCATAAATTTTCGACTAATATTTATTGCACTTCAATTCTACCTTGTTTTTATATATTCTATCCCTTGATCTATATTGTTCCTAATTTTCCTCAATGACCTTCCTGACGTCATCAGTTCTCAACTCGGCATCTATGCTTACGATAACTATTTATTCCTATCTGTTTCTAGATTGAAAGTGGCAGTATCGTTAATATTACAGGCCGTGAAAAAAATGTCAAACCAAATCAAAGGATTCCTCCACTATTTTCATCACGCTGCAGTAGGCATTGCTTGCGGACGAGAGACTCAAAGAAAAAAGAAAAAAGACAGTTGAATATTTATGAGATAAAGCATCATTAATTTTCGACTAGTATTTATTTCACTTCTGCTTTGTTTTTATAAATTATATCCTTGGACCTATGTTGTTCCTAATTTTCCTCAATGACCTTCTTGATGTCATGAATTCCCAACACGGTATGTATGCTGATGACAACAATTTACTCTTGTCTTAATAGAATGTCTGATCAGATCAATTAGGTCAAATTGGAAGCTGATCTAAAACAAAAACAAAAAAACCCAAATAAACCAAAAAAAACAAAAAAACCCTGCACTCTGTTGTTAAATGAGGAAAGACGTGGCTTGTTAATTTTAACAACTCAAAAACGAAGCTTTCTTTTAATCATCTGAGAAAACTGTTTCTTTCTTCCATCAGCATAGCGGATGCTAACCCCTCGGGATAGGCGACTCATTCCACCTTTTCGTACTAATGTTTTCAGTTGACATGAAGTGCAAAGAGTATATTAAATCAATTGCTAAGCTTGCAGCTGAGAAAGTTCATTTACTATGTCGTGTTAGAGAATCTTTCTCGCCAGAATTTATCTTACATACTTATAAACTTACCATTCGTCTATACTTTGAATATTACTCTCACATATGGTCTTATGCTCCTGGTATATATTGTGAAGAAAAGGAAAGAGGAAGAGAGAAGGGGTTACTTACGGACGGGTTGCTTCAGCCTCGGGGGAATTGTGTCCAGCTAAACTGGAACCAAATGACCAACTGATATTTATGGTCTTGGTCGGAGGAGGATTGTGGGAAGTGGTTAGCCTCCTTATAAAAACCATCCTCTGTATTTTGACGGGACCTATTTTCTCTATCAGCCAACGCGTGACTGGTTATTTGTCGTGCTGAAGGATTATTACCTCTTGTTCTCTGTTACTAGACCTAGTTGCAGCGGGTCGCAAGAGGGGGACTCCTTTTGCAACCCTTACCAGGCTGTCGCTGCTCCCTTCTGGGTTTACCCCACTTTTACTGCGTCGAAAGTTTTTTTTTTTCGACAATATTTAGAGATTCTTGATAAAAATCCAAAGAATCTGCAATATTATTGGTTTTGAACTGGCATCTCAGTTTCATTCCTGTTCCCATCGCCGTAATGTTGTTTCCTTGTAACTTTTCTATAAATACTTTCATTGTAATTGGTTTGATGAACTTTCCTTTATGGTACCTAGACTATGAATTTAATCTCAATACTAGATTGCCAACAAGGTCTCATCATTTTGTAGTTGGAATGATTAGATGTAACCGTAAGTTCTATGCTAACAGTTCCTTCTATAGCACTTCTCACTTGGGGAACTCTTCTGCCTTCTTCTTTTCAAGTCATCTTTGATCTTCAAAAAATTCGAATGCAACATCAATCCTTATCTTCTGTCTTAATTCCTGTTCTTTTATTGTTTTCATATATTAATGTTTTTATTTCTCATTTTTTCACACACAGTAACCCCCACCTTATTTTATTAACTCAAATTAGTTGAACTTATAAAGAAAAAGTAGTATCATTTTATTAGAAACATTAGTTTTTGATTAGCATTTGTTTAATATAGAGTTCAGCAAAATACCTTCCAAGATATTAGTAAGATATTAGTGTCTTCATCTCGCTAATATCATACTATTGTGTGGAAGGTACCACACTAACTTTCGTTGATTTACAGCACAATTATTCGGTATGTGAAGAATGATGAAGGGCATGTGATGGCATTGCAATGGTTGTTGTTATGGGTAGTGGAATCTGCTAATCAAATTCAAATATTACAAAGAATTAATGTCTCTTCTGTCCCTCACAACTATGGATTAAATAACTAAGCAGATTTATGTGGCAACCGCTATTGAAGAAGGAAAACAATTCTAAACATTAGAATAGGCAATGGCAGTCTACTTTATCTTTCTGAAAAAGATATTTTAATTCACAAAGAGAAGCACTACGTGGAGAGCCATGATTCACTATTTATGTGGACACAAAATCTGGAAGTTTATCTAACCTTTCGTATATTTTTCTATTGATTTTATGGATTATGTAATTCTGATAACGTACTGCAATCTTTAAGATAGCGAAATCTGAAAATAACGTGCACAGATAAATATTGATTTTGTCCTGATGGCACAATCAAGTAAATTATCGTTTTTGTACGAGAGAAATAAGGAAGAAAATAAAGACAAAATGGCGACCTTTTGGCCATCGATGTTTCTTAAAAACGATACTTCCAGTTAAAGAAAATGTGGACCAAGATTGGAGAATGGAAAAAGGGGACACGTTGGTCATTCAAGTAACTTCATCTTACTTTGAGCTCGTCACGCGATATTAAAATAATACAGTTCTCACGACAATTGATAATGCTACAGATTCTCTTTGAAAGTTAGTTTTTGAAATAAACAAAAATAGTTTATAGAACATATTGCGAAAAAAAAAAAAAAAAAGAATATTTATAAGACGGAAAAAGTGTTGTTATTCATCGTTATCGAACTTATATTCAGTGATGTATCAAGCATTTTCATTCCAGAGAAAACGCTTGTTCATCCATATCGAGGATTCTGTCGCCACGTTCAGACTCTCAATGAAAAACGATTGAAATTCGCTCCCATTAAGTAGAGAGTCTAATTATAAAAAATATAAGTTTATAAATTTAAATTAATTAAAATCATTGAAGGTTTACACCTTTATGAAATTAAGAAATATTGACAAATATATTGCGATGGAATTGGGAGAATAATGACGCAGTAATTTCATGTTAAGATAAACATTTCAGAAAAAAAGATGATAATTGATGGGAAGAGAGAAAGAAACGAAAATGTTCATCTGACCGAAAAATAAACTGAAATAAAATCAATTCATCCAGTGTTTGTTTAGAAAATGTTTAAAGCAAATCACTTTTCTACAAACCGGTGAGAAAAAAAAGTGGCCGCTAATTTTTTTTACGGAAGGAGTGAGGTAGAGACGAGTAACACGCTAATTTTTTTTACGGAAGGAGTGAGGTAGAGACGAGTAACACGCTAATTTTTTTACGGAAGGAGTGAGGTAGAGACGAGTAACACGCTAATTTTTTTTACGGAAGGAGTGAGGTAGAGACGAGTAACACGCTAATTTTTTTTACGGAAGGAGTGAGGTAGAGACGAGTAACACGCTAATTTTTTTTACGGAAGGAGTGAGGTAGAGACGAGTAACACGCTAATTTTTTTACGGAAGGAGTGAGGTAGAGACGAGTAACACGCTAATTTTTTTACGGAAGGAGGAGGTAGAGACGAGTAACACGAGGACGGAAGGAGTGAGGTAGAGACGAGTAACACGCTAATTTTTTTTTTACGGAAGGAGTGAGGTGAGACGAGTAACACGCTAATTTTTTTACGGAAGGAGTGAGGTAGAGACGAAACACGCTAATTTTTTTTTACGGAAGGAGTGAGGTAGAGACGAGTAACACGCTAATTTTTTTTTTTACGGAAGGAGTGAGGTAGAGACGAGTAACACGCTAATTTTTTTTTACGGAAGGAGGAGGTAGAGACGAGTAACGCTAATTTTTTTTTACGGAAGGAGTGAGGTAGAGACGAGAACACGCTAATTTTTTTTTTACGGAAGGAGGAGGTGAGACGAGTAACACGCTAATTTTTTTACGGAAGGAGTGAGGTAGAGACGAGTAACACGCTAATTTTTTTTACGGAAGGAGTGAGGTAGAGACGAGTAACACGCTAATTTTTTTACGGAAGGAGTGAGGTAGAGACGAGTAACACGCTAATTTTTTTTACGGAAGGAGGAGGTAGAGACGAGTAACACGCTAATTTTTTTTTTTAAGGAGGAGGTGAGACGAGTAACAGATTTTTTTTTACGGAAGTAACGACGCTAATTTTTTTTTTAGGTAGAGAGTAACACGCTAATTTTTTTTACGGAAGGAGGAGGTAGAGACGAGTAACACGCTAATTTTTTTTTACGGAAGGAGGAGGTAGAGACGAGTAACACGCTAATTTTTTTACGGAAGGAGTGAGGTAGAGACGAGTAACACGCTAATTTTTTTTTACGGAAGGAGGGAGGTAGAGACGAGTAACACGCTAATTTTTTTTACGGAAGGAAGGGAAGGAGGAGGTAGAGACGAGTAACACGCTAATTTTTTTACGGAAGGTAGAGACGAGTAACACGCTAATTTTTTTTTTACGGAAGGAGGTAGAGACGAGTAACACGCTAATTTTTTTTACGGAAGGAGGAGGTAGAGACGAGTAACACGCTAATTTTTTTTACGGAAGGAGGAGGTAGAGACGAGTAACACGCTAATTTTTTTACGGAAGGAGGGTAGAGACGAGTAACACGCTAATTTTTTTACGGAAGGAGTGAGGTAGAGACTAACACGCTAATTTTTTACGGAAGGAGGAGGTAGAGACGAGTAACACGCTAATTTTTTTACGGAAGGAGTGAGGTAGAGACGAGTAACACGCTAATTTTTTACGAAGGAGAGGTAGAGACGAGTAACACGCTAATATTTTACGGAAGGGTAGAGACGAGTAACACGAGGAAGGAGGAGGTAGAGACGAGTAACACGCTAATTTTTTTTACGGAAGAAGGAGTGAGGTAGAGACGAGTAACACGCTAATTTTTTTTACGGAAGGAGGAGGTAGAGACGAGTAACACGCTAATTTTTTTTTACGGAAGGAGTGAGGTAGAGACGAGTAACACGCTAATATTTTACGGAAGGAGAGGTAGAGACGAGTAACACGCTAATTTTTTTTTACGGAAGGAAGGAGGTAGAGACGAGTAACACGCTAATATTTTACGGAAGGAGTGAGGTAGAGACGAGTAACACGCTAATTTTTTACGGAAGGAGGGAGGTACGGAAATATTTTACGGAAGGAGAGGTAGAGACGAGTAACACGCTAATTTTTTACGGAAGGAGGGAGGTAGGCACGAGTAACACGCTAATTTTTTTACGGAAGGAGTGAGGCACGAGTAACACGCTAATTTTTTTACAAGGGAAGGAGTGAGGTAGGCACAAGTAACGATAATTTTTTTTACGGAAGGAGTGAGATAGGCAGGATAATTTTTACGGAAGGAGCACAAGTAACACGCTAATTTTTTTACGGAAGGAGTGAGGTAGGCACAAGTAACACGATAATTCTTTTACGGAAGGAGTGAGGTAGGCACAAGTAACACGATAATTCTTTTACGGAAGGAGGGCGGATCAAGTGGCATGATCTTTTCTGTAGGAAGTGATTTTTTTGGAGGGAGAGGGTGGTGATAATCAGTCGTTTTCACAAAATGTGTCTTTTGAAAAAGAAAAAATATGTAACCCAAACATTCAACATATGTAAATACAAAAAAAAAAAATAAATAAATAAATAAAAAAATGTAGTAAACAAAGGAAACTTACCTTTAAGTGTGGCAGATGGATCAAGTTGAAAATAGTGGCACAAGGACACAAATACTTGGCGATAGTTGTTGGTAGGAAGTGTTGGAGAAAGAACAGGTCATTCTAAAACTGGCATAGCTTGTCGCACTTGTTTTAACCCAATCACAATTATCCCATTGACCATCGTCCGCTATTCTTAGCGACTAACGGAGGTTCTTTAGGATTTATCGGTTTAAGTTAGGGGCAGAAATAGTTAGCTAAAATGATTCGATTATTACAGGAATGTCACCGATTTTCCAGCAACTTGTGCTTCTATTGATATGTTTTAAAATCAGGACAAAATTACGAGCGGATGATTTCATTTTTCATTATTTCCCTTTATTCCGAGTTAGCATTTGCGTACGATTGCCGTTTTCCGGATACGCTTAAGAAAGTAATGGCGATCATTAAAAAGTGATAACCAAGTTTTTTTTTTCTATTTTAGCAAACATTAAATTATCGTCATCTTATTCCATTTATTGTTCATTTTATTTATTGGATCGATATGATTTTATTTATTGGATTGATTTTTTGTTTTTATTTTATCGATTCATTTTTTATTACTTTTTTTATAGGAAAAGTTTCGTATGCAACAATGCCAAAATAATAGTTCCTTGCGCTTCATATGTTATTTTAATTTCAGTGAATAAAAAAAAAATACTGAAGTGTGCCGCAAAGTTGAAATAAAATAAAATAATGGAGTACAAAGTTAGTGGGGAGGAGATTGGTTGCATTTGTTAACCAAATTCAGATTATTCATTGGCCATCGTTATATTTTCAACAATGGCAAAATTAATATGTTGGAATAACAATAAATAAAAATAAAAAAAATGAACTTTTTATAAGAAATTTAATTCAATTCTTTCATTAAAAAAAGAAAAAAAGTTACTTCGGAAACAGGCGATAATTCGCTACTGCATTTACAAAGCGTACCCTTGTAAATGATAGCCGAGGCGTTATGTTTGAAATACAGGAAATCAGCATAATTAACAAGTCAGAACCGTATTCTTGAATTGTTTGGATATTTCTATTACTATATCAAAACGTATAAATTCAGTAGGTTCTAGAACAAATGAAATCGATGGTGTAGTTGTTTGCATAGAGTAAAAGAACGCCAAGGAAAAAGAGAAACCATCCTTATTCTGAGAACAAGGAGAAAAATAATTGGGTTAAAATTTACTAAAGCTAAAATGTTTTTTTTTAATTTTTTTCGGACTGCTCGTTTTCCCAAATAATATTTTGGTTGAAATTGAGTGAAGTCCTTTTTAAAATCGATTTAAAATATACGCATAATATCGAAAACAGAATCTGACTATGTGTTTGTTCGGCATTATTGAATAAGATTCAGTTAGTAATGCCAACACCTTGGTAAATTGAACTGATTTTTGCCCAAATTTATGTACAAATACGAGTGACTTAAAAATTTGGACGCCTTAAAAATATTTAACAATTTTAAGGCTTTTCGGAACAGCACAAATTTATTTTGTCAAAAATAAAATAAAAAAATTGTCTTTAGAATTCTCACTTTGACGTTGACACAAAAAAAAAAAAATCAATATTTACATAAACACTGAGTTCAAATCGACGCCCAGTTAATTTGGCATTCAAACTTTCAAAATGAGTTCCACAAAAATATTTACAAACAAAGTTAATGTCAGTAAGTTAAAGCAGAAGAATACGTATGGAAAAATATTCCTATAAAAATTAACGCGTTAGTTTAACAATGCTTATCAATAAATATGGAAACAAATTTAGTAAGAACAAATCCTCTTGGAATCATATTATAAATACAGTTCAGCCACTTGAGAAAATAATGTAGAAATTAGGAAATACTGAAGCAGCGAATAGTTATTTTCTTTTCTTTTAACGGAAGGAAAAACGTCCGAGAACAAAAAAGGCACGATTTAAAAAGAAAAATTGATTCGTTAGTAACATTAGTGAGAAAAAGAGAAAATAATTCTACCTGGCCTTTTGGTTGTGTGGACATATTGACATCCCCGAATGTAAAATCCTTAGCTGTACGTGTTCCTAAGTTACTTTTCACGATATGGCGCTCACGACATTGATCCATCTTTACTTTAAGCTTGAGTTTAAGTAAACGAAGAAACATTCTCGAAACACGAAACATTCAAATCATGACGAGAAACCGTAAAAAAATAAAGTGACTCCTCTTATCCAGTGGTGACGCCATATTGTTCCACGCGGAAAAAAAGCATCTAAAACGCATGCGCAACTTTTTTCAACAACGGACGAAAATCAAACGATAGTTCTTCCAGCGCTGCGCGGAATATTGTCCAGTATCCGCTAGCTTATATCAAAAACGGTTTTATTTAGAATAAAGCTTAATTTGTAAGTTACTCACAATAACAGATTAAAAATTACTACTACTATTATTATTATTATCGTTGTTACTACTACTATTATTATTATTTTTATGATGACGATGATGATGATCATAATAAGAAGATACGCATTATTTTTGTCCCGATTAACTGATGTCTCAGCCACGTTTAGTGATTGTGACGGGTGGGTCTTGTTGGTTTATTACTAATACTGTTTTTGTTTTGTTTCGTTTCTTGTTAATTAATTTTTGTTTGTAAATATTCATTGGAGTTTATAATTTTTTAAAAGTTGTTTTTGTATTCTCCAACCCCCACAAACAAAATTGTACATGTAGGGACTAGTTAGGACTTCATAGACACTGAGGTATTATGGTGATATAGACTGTTCTTCCGAGGCTGTAACTGTTTGAACCCTCTGCCTTGGCCAGAGAGGAACCCGGATGAGGCTATGCCGAAGGGCAGAGTTTCGTCCGGGGAGGTAGACAGACCCGAACCCGTTTATGCGGGTTCTACCGTGAATTTTTGGCCGAGCCTAGGGACTTGGATTACCCACGTTAAACTCGGCCTTGTGCCACATATAAGCCTCGTTGTGGGGCTGTTAAATATAATGGTGGTTGTAGTAAGAATGTAGCGTTTTGGTGGAAGGGTTATTATAGTCTGGATGAGAGATTGTGGTTAGCTAAGTTTTAGTATAAGACAGATGAAAATCAACCGTCTCCTTGTGCCCTATTTGTACTCTTGTACAATATATATTAACTATGATAATAGTATAGAAGACATAGTATAGTAATAGATAGAGGCTCGGATTGAGGAATCGGAGAGCCGAGTTCGAATTCCAATCAAATAGCCTTGAAAAATGTATGAATCCATCTATTTTCCCTACCAAATCTAAAATCAAACCCAGTTTGGGGAGGGTTGAGCATCACCCAGAAAACATCACAACATGTGGTTACTACGACTCTAATAGGTTGTGGGACTCGTGATCATTAAATATAATATACAATGGTTGGCGTAGGGGAGGGGGTCACGTAATTAAAAAAAAGTTTGGGAACTAATGGTCTAGGAGAAGGAAGAACTATGAATTGAAAACCAACCCGAAGAGGGTTGGGCTCCATCAGGCTATCTTACCCGGGAAACACCACTTCTACTATGGCTGCAGTACATGTTTTGCTCCTACGACCTTAATAGGTTACGGGTTTAAAAATAATAATATAACAGAACAATAATAAATATTTTTTTTCATAATTATATGTACCAATATTCGTCCGTGTAGATCATAGCAACATCAGCATACGATTTTTCTTTTCTTTATTAAGTCAAGACCAATCATTAGTTCTTTCCTTACAAGAAACACATTTTGGTTTCTCTTTGGCACATACGAATTGCTATCATCACTAATCTTGTCCTTTGATACATAAATCTTATGAAGTGTTTAATATTGAAATTGACCGCGGAAAGCAAAACTGCGGTGAAGAGGGCACTCTATTTACGCTTCCTCGCAAGTAGAGAAAAAATTCGTAGAAATTCACTCGATGTAGCATTTAGGGAAAACATTTTCATAGTAAATTTAGCCTTGATTTTTGGCCTGCTGCAGATCTTAATGTATATCTGTGATCTTATCTCATTAAAATTAAATATGACGACTCTTAAATGACATCGAAAACGAAAGTTAATATTATTTGTATCCTAAGGAAAAGTTGATTTATTTAAAATAAACTCAGAGTATTCAGGTTCGGAGGAAAATAAAAATAAAATTGAACGAATTGATATTTATTTGGATCTAATTATTTTTTCCATACGAGCGGGCGGGGCTTACCTTAATTTCTCTTCATCTTCCATTATGTACTAAGCCTAAGTCTATTCTACAAGGTCGGCAGTCACCAAAAATATAAGACCGCTTGAATAGTCAAGTCATTAAATGCAGATGATGAACAAGGGAGGAATATCATAGACAACTATTATAATAGAATGATCACAGGTACCGTATATGTCGGCGTACCATGCAATCTTTTAACCTTAAAAAATCCCCTCAAAAACAGAGGGTCGTTTTATATTCCGGGCATAAAATGTGAATCTTAAATCCTGTGGTTCATAGCAAGTTGTTAGAATGGGTGATTTCTGACGACAGACTAACTTCTACCTTGGTAACTATCAACACAAATATTTTCTACTGAAACAAATTAATTCACGTTGTTGTCGTCGTGGTCGTAGTAGTAGTAGTAGTAACAATAATAATAATAATAATAATCATCATCATCATCATTATCATCATCATCATCCCCCTCCCGCTTTTTTTTTATAGTTATTATCCTTATACAAGACCCGAGAGTCACTTATGTTAGAGAGTTACTGGATGCGGTTGTTCTAAGAGCGTAAAGGGAGGAGTTAAAATGTAGATATTATGTGGATATGTAGGATAGATAACAAGATCACTTGAGGGGGTTAATGATTTAAGGAAGCACAATCTCGGGAGTTTGTTCCAAAAAGTAACAATCAAAACCTGCTTGGATTGAGTGTTCTGTTTACCGATTGAGTGCAGAGTAATGCGGATGATTCAATTCTATGTACGTGGCATGGTGGCTGAAGCGTAATTCAGTCAGTTCTTTCACCTTCAACCAAAGAAGAGATGGATTCGTGAATTTTCAAAGAGGATTAATCGAAGTGAATACAAAACAGATTTTGGAATGAGTCTTAGTCTTAGTAGCGTGTCCGACAGACACGACAACTGTCCCTGAAAAAGACCTCCAGTCAGTGATTAGATGGGGCAAGGAATAGTTTATAAATTTTTACGCCTCCAAAAACGAAGCTGCTATTAGTTACTCCACAAAGAGGACCCTTTTCTGCCACATCGAATCATTTGCTGCATCTACTTGCAAGGAAAGTTGGTTCACTGTGCCGTGCCAGAAGATTTTTCTCGTCAAAATCCATTTTGTACATTTATAAATCTGTCATTCACCAGTGTATTGTATATCGCTGTCATATCTGATCTGGGGCTCCTGCTGTATACCTTGAGATTCTTGCTAAAATTCTGTCTGTAATATAGTCAATCCTGACTTTAGTTACTTTCTAACTGATGTGACTTAGCTTCTGTCTTTTCTACAAATATTTTCATAGGAACTGTTCTGATGAGTTTTTTCCCACTGGTGTCTCGACTACATGAATTTTAACGTGCAAACAAATTGTCAGCTAAGTTTTATCGTTTTACTGTTGAACCACCACTTCTACTGTAAGTTTCTTTTCTCGCGATTCTCATTAGTCGAACCCGCTTTCGATTTTTTGCTTCCGTGGCACCTACAATATTGAAAAGTTTTAAGGCAACTTCAATCGCCATCTTCTGTTTCCCTGAATCCTGAACCTTTATTTACATTTCCTCGTCCCGCTTCACTAAAGTCTTCTCATTCTCTTTCACTCCCTGTAACCGCCTGTGTCCTAGAGGCATTATCACTTTGCTTGGTGTGAAACGATAAAAAAACCAAAAAAAACCTGACCCTCTGTATGTGACAGGTCAGTTGTCTTAGCTGGGTGCTGCTAACGCCAAACTAACCTCCTCAATAGAACTAGTAAATAAAAAATCAGGGATAAAAACAAAAAAAAACCCCAAAAAACTTACACCTGTGGAAAGTCCAATTCTTTATTCTCTGTATCTGCTCTTCTTTCATCTTTTAACTGTATCTTCTCATTCTCTCCCTTATCCCTTCTAATCTTTGAGGAAATACTATTTTCTACTGCATCTTGTCTGTTATCTTTCTTTTAATCTGTCTATCCGTAAATACTTTTTACGTATCTCACTTTCTTCACCTATCACTAACACCCACCCAGCTCATTATCTCTTCATATACAGTCATTAAGTCATACTCTGTGTTTTGTCTCTACACCACCCTCTCTCTATATGCAAATTTATTTCCCGTTCGCTTGGTTTTCTTTTCATTTTTATCTAGTTTACTCATCTCCCACTTATCCTCCTTCACAGCCATTTTACCTATCTCCTCATCCTCGCCTTTTCATGTTTCGCACATTTTGAACATTATTATGTAAAGGTCTACATCCAAAGACACTAAAGCATAGATATACTTAAATATATCAGGTCATCCCATAAGTTCTGTCCGAATTTTGAATAAAGAAAACAAGTGACCAAATGTTACATTTAATTACAGATTCAATCAACAATCTATTTTCCCTGATTATCTATGACTTCCTTCCATCTCTTAACAAGCTTACTAATTCCATTACAGTAAAATTCTTTTGGCTTTGATTCGAAGAACTAACAAATGTCAGTTTTAACCTCTTCCTGTGTTACAAAAGCTGTTTCTTCCAAATAAGTCTGTAAGCTACGAAACAAATGGTAGTCTGAAGGAGCAAGATCGGGAGAATAAGGTGGATGAGGAATTTTCTGCCAATCAAATTCTTCGATCTTTTGTGACGTGATTCTTTCTGTGTGGGGTCACGCATTGTCCTGATGAAACATCACCTCATTTCGATTCACTAGAGCAGGTCTTTTTTTCCTCAAAGCTTGGTTCAAACGCTCTAATTGCTGACAGTATATTTGAGCATTAATTGTTGCATTAGGTGGTAAGAATTCTAAGTGGATTATTCCTTGGCGATCCCACCAGATTGAAAGAAGAAAATTTTGCCCATGAAGTTCCCTTCTCGGCTGTGGCTGGGGTCTTTCCCCTTTACCAAGCCACTTTCTACGACGCTTAACATTTCGATAAAAGATCCATTTTTCGTCACCAGTCACAAGTCTATCCAAAAAAGGTGATACAAGTTGGCGAGAATGGAGAAAAGAGCAGATGTCAACTCGGGATTTGAGGTTGTTTTCAGACAATTCATGAGGCACCCATTTTCCAAGTTTAGGAACATTTCCAAGTTGTTGAAGATGACGATGAACAGTTGTATGGTTTGAACTGAGAACCACTGCCAATTCCTCAACTGATAAAGCAGGATTTTCTTCAAGGGCTGCTTCAAGAAGCTTTTCATCAAACTCAACTGGACGTCCGGTTCGATCTTCATCTTCAATGGTGAAATCTCCACCTCTGAATTTTGCAAACCATCTTCTGCAAATTCTTTCATTCACACATTCCTCTTCATAAACTGAGTGAATGTTTCTAGCCGCTTCGGCTGCTGAGTTTCCTTTCTTGAACTCATAAAGCATTATGAGCTTCAAATGATTCTTGGGTAATTTCATGTTAGCAGGGTTTTAATCAAACAAAATTTAATTTTATTGTTCTCTGAAATAAAATTTGATCAGTTTAAATGCATCTAAACATAAAAACAATGTTCATTAGACATTATAAAATACTCTTTAAATTTCGTCCATTTTAACAAAAAGTTAAAATTCGAACAGAACTTACGGGATAACCTGATAGATAAGAATAATACATAGCATCCATATTACAGCGTTCATTTTCCCGTTTTCATTATTTTTTAGATCACTATAAAGAACTTCAAAGGAAAGGATTCGCATTGTCTCCCAGATGAAGCCAGAAAAACCGAAGACAATTCCATTCTGAAGATCAACGACCCCTTGAATTCAATCATCTCAAAGACACGATTAAAATCTCATTGCAACCAACAAGACCTGACTTTCAAACTAGCTCCAGTCCCAGAAGAAACAGAACCGATACAATTTCAAACACCAACTTTTGCAGGTGGTACTAATTCTACAGAGCTTGTCAATAATTCTCTCCGAGCGCAAATTATTGAAAAGGGGGTCATTACTTCTGAAGGTCCTGAGAACATGAAAACATTTAACTTCGGAATGGGTAAAACGACCAAAATAGCCTTAGATCGTGACGACTTGACTCCCTGGGGAGTGCGAAGAGAAAATAAGGATGGTGTGAAGCGAATTTACAAAGCCCTTGGCTTTGATAATGAACAACGAAGTAAGATAAAACTGCCCGCCATTGGTGCCAAGGGAGGTAACTATGAGAGCACAAACTACTTCCTAAGTAACCTCGAAGAAAGACTGCGTCAATTTCACCAGGAAAATTTAGACAGCCAATATAAATACACGTTGAAACTTCCTAGCCTGAAGAGATATGAGGAAATCGAATTCGAGGTAAGGACATTTAACAGACAGTCTTTGGATAGTTTTAGGCAATAATAAAGAGAAAAATTTCCAAATATTCTTCAATTTCCAGATGGTTGCCTAGGGTTACTTGCAGTTGGGCAGGATAAAATGTGATTTGTACATAACATCTTCACAAAAAAGTGTGTATATATATATATATATATATATATATATGTGTGTGTATGTGTGTGTGTGTATATATATGTATATACATGTATATATATATATGTATATGTATGTAATATATGTGTATATATATGTATGTATATGTGGTCATGTGTATGAGGTTTTTTGTTTGGATCTCATTCATTGTAATTCACTTATATGCTCTATAAAAATTATATTGAGCTCTTCTTTGTTGATCACTTTTATTATTTTATATTTATAGAATGTATTTGGATTATTTACGCACAGATTTTTTACCTATATATATATATATATATATATATATATATATATATATATGTGTGTGTGTGTGAAAAATATATAGAAAATAGGAAAGAACACGTTAGGTAAATAATCCAAAGTTCATTATTATTTTTGTTATTATTTTTTAAAAATGGTGCTCGATACAAAAGTAGAGCATAAATATAATTATTTATTTAAAAAAAATTATTTAAAAATTTTCGCTTGAAGATGGAACAGAGCTTAGTACTTTAATTCAATTTAATTCAAATAATTATATTGAAGTTTTCGGCTCTTGTTTTGAAACATGAGAACTCTTATGTAGCGTGTCGGAATCATATTTTTAAATAAATAATTATATATATATAACACCTATTATTTAAATGCAATATGTCGTTTATGGAAAACATATGATCGAATGATTTGCTTCTGGTCTATTCAATGAATTGAGTATTGGTTTAAACCTGTTGATAAAAAAGTATTTCTTTATTAATACGCTTGTGTCCAGTGGTTTTGTTTTCGTATTGTTAGAATGGGAAGATATTAAAATTTGTCAGATTTTGTCCTCCGGATTTTTCTATATGTTGGTTAAGGGACATTTTTCTGGTGTGGGATATCCTTAATTTGTTGACAATGAACTGTCATGTTTTGTTAGTGTCTGGCCAGTTTGGCAAATGTAATGCTAGTGGCAACCTTTGATTGTTATTTTCTATATTAAATTCTACCAGTTACACGATAAATAATTTCTAATTTTAAATTTGGATCTGCCTTTGAAGCCAAATTCCTGATAGCTGCATACTCCGCAGAGGGGTTGGTTGCATCTTTTCACCTGGGGCTCTTTAATTGTGGCCTGCAGTTTTGCATTTCGTATCTTTTTTTAGTGATTTTGGCTGTAGTTTACATTTTATGATGGGGTATTTTTGTAATAGGTCTTTCATTTTATTCTTTAGTAGGATTGGTAGATTTATTTGTATATGTGTGTAGACCTCAGTGTTTTTTGGGTTGAAGTTGAGATATAAGTGATGACCTTTTTTGTTTCTCGGAGTGTGTGGATATTAATTTGTTTTGCTTTTGCAATGCTATTGTTCATTAAACTTTGAAAGTATTTTCTCTTGGTGGGTATTTTTTCATCTCTCCTAATCTGTGATCTCTTGTCTTTGAGACTATCATACAGATTCGCTTGGCTAAGTTGAGTGAGAAGTTGTTACGGGTGTGTTTTAGATGGGAAGATATTAAAAGGAGATACTGTCGAGAATCAGTAGGTTATATATATATATATATATATATATATATAATAATAGTATATATATATAAGCATAGTTATATATATATATATATATATATATATATATATATATATATATATATATATATAAGAAAGTTTGATGAAAACGAACCGATAAGATGTTGAGTATTGTAATGAAAGTTGTTGATAAACTGTCCGAAATTCATATTTTGTTTTTTTTTGTTTAAATACATTCGACTTTCTTAGTTATTATCAAGAACCAATTTGGTGAGTGAAACATAACGGAATTGATTTTAAGGAAAAAGAAAAATTATGTAATGTTAATGACAATTCATGCAGTATGCCTTGTATGCCAAACAAATAATGTAACAAGGATTTTTTAATCTCTCTTGTATGATGATTCTTTCTCTTTTAATGTCATTCTCAGTTTTTTTCCGCATTTCGTTTTGCTTTCGTTCTTGAAATTTCTCAAATGAAAAACACTTTTTAACTCTGCCTGTGTCATTGCAATCGTCATAGCTGAATGCTGGCTTTCGTTCCATAAAACTGACGACATTTTCAATAGCTTTTTTCAATTTCAGTCCAGGTTTCATCACAATCATGTTTTTTTCATTTCCTTGTTCATTGTGAACGTTGGAGAATAGTTTCTTTGGAAGATTTTATATCATACAATGTTGACTTTCCTATGTTGAACTCAGCCATTAGTTACAATGAACTTTCCCCAGCGTCTAGTCTGTTGAAATTTTCCACTTTTTGTGATAAATCCAAAATTGTTCTTTTCCTCTTATTCCCATCATCTTTTGCACCAATACAAGCCATTTAGGGTGAAATAAGCATAAGCAATTATCCAAAGTAATTTTTCTGAAAAACAGAAATTTCAGATCAGTTACATATCACCCAAATTGTTCAAATATACACATCAAAATATGTCCGGATATGAAGTACTCAGGATATGAGGGATTCCGGATACGAGGAATTCTACTGTATTCAACAAATAACTTTGTTCATATGATCAGGACTAAGATCAACTAGAGCTTTAAATAAATTCCCAAATAGATAATGCTTTGCATTAAAATAAATGTTATTAAGGAAACCTCCATCCATACTGGAAAGATCTATAACAGCTACTAGACTTAAAAAAACCTGGTTTCCTAAAAAAAAGTCTTTTACGAGGGAGATTTTATAAATTTCAACCGAAAGAGAAAATAATGACATAATCTAGATGTTGACATTCCACACTCCTTCAAACAAAAGGTTAGGAAGAAAACCTCCTTCAATACTAGAAAGAGCGATAACAGCTACTGGACTTGAGAAACCTGGTTTACTAAAGAGATTGATTTTACAAATGCAAACCGATAGCAATACTGTCAATGAATGCTAAATGTTTCCTGGTATCAACATTACCATTACCAATGTGTCTTTGGATTTCACTGTCGTATTTTCCGTTCTCTGTTGAAACATTTCCCAGTTATTTAAATTTTGTACTTGATTTTGGTATCTCCAATTTGTCATTCGCATGTTGGGCTCTTCCTGTTGCTGACAACCATGTATTATGTCTTTTTATAATTGATGTTTAGTCCTTTCTTCTGTCTGTCATTCACTACCGTCTACAGGAGTTCCAGTAGTTTCACTTCTGTGTCTGGTATCAGTACTCCGTTGTCTGTATGTTTAATGTTGGTAAGATTGTGTCCGTCAATAATAAATGCTAGGAAGATTTATCACTTGTATTTATAAAAAAAAATGGTAAATATAAAATACTTTCTAACAAAGAAAAAGAAAGACGAAAGTGCTCCTAGAAAGCCATTGTTGCTGTATGAAGTGATAGGTGAATAAAATGGTGTTTAATTTCCCTGCAATAAAGATATGCAAGCCTGGAGAATAGGTTTTGGGGAGTCGATCATTTCCGGATTATCGCAAAAGAAGTCTCGATAATGTGAAACTTCATGGCATAGATTCAGCAGGAGAGAAAGCGATGAAGAGAGTAAGTGCTGGAAGGAGAAAGAGTGGAGAGAGAAAAAGATGAAGAGAGAAAGAGATGGAGATGGAAAGAGATGGAAGGAGAAAGAGAGATTAGGAGAGAAAAAAAGAGAGAAAGAGGTCGTGAGAGAAAGAGATTGACGGAGAAAGAAATGGGGGCGAGAAAAAGAAGGAGGGAAAAAGAGATGAAGAAAGATACGGAGAGAGAAAAAGATGATGGAAAAAAAGAGATGAAGAAAGAAAGAGACGGAGAGGGAAAAAGATGGAGATGGGAAGAGATGGAAGGAGAAAGAGAGATTGGGAGAGAAAAAAGACAGGAAGAGATCCTGAGAGAAAGAGATTGAGGGAGAAAGAAATGGGGGAGAGAAAAAGATGGGGGTGCGAAAGAGATGAAGAAAGGAAGAGACGGGGAGAGAAAAAGGTGAAGAGAGAAAGAGATGGAGATGGAAAGAGATGGAAGAAGAAAAGGAGATTGAGAGAGAAAAAGAGAGAAAGAGATCGTGAGAGAAAGAGATTGAGGGATAAAGAAATGGGGTAGAGAAAAAGATGGAGGGAAAAAGAGATGAAGAAAGAAAGAGACGGAGCGAGAAAGAGATGGGAAGTGAAAGAGATTGAGGGAGAAAGAAATGGCGAGAGAAAAAAAAATGGAGGAAGAAAGTGATGAAGAAAGAAAGAGAAAGAGATTGGGAGAAAAAGAGAGAGGGAAAGATAAAGACATGACGAGAGAAGTTAATTGAGGGAGAAAGAGATGTAGAGGAGAACGAGATGGGAAGAGAGACCGCTTAGGTAACTGTAATAGAAATCTCATATGCTTAAAAAACCTAATTCCAAACAATTCCTCTTGGAGGAATTCGCATTAAATTCTTTACACTTCTTTGATCTTCAATAATCTTTTGGTATTTGCAGGTAGACGGTGAAACGTATGGCGGACCAAGACCGGGGGGCAAGGTGCTGATACGGAAGAGGAAATGTCGTTACCAAGGTTTCTTTGCGCATGTCAAAGACCACCAGCACATTCACTATCACATGGTGGATTCAATTCCAAACTTACCGATTATTGATCCTTATAGAAGAACCAGGAATATGTAAAAAAAAAAGAGTGAAAATATTGCATTACGACATACAGGCTAACAAAAAAAATGTAAAGAATTGGAGATAATTCTCTGAAATAAAGGATTCTACTTAGCTTTAACAATATCTATCTCAGTCTGTTCATAGCTATCTATTTATCTCAATCTCTTAATATGTATCTATCTCAGTTTGTTCATATCTATCTATCTATCTATCTATCGTAGTCTATCCATATCTATCTATGGCAGTCTATTCATATCTATCTATCTATCTATCGTAGTCTATCCATATCTATCTATGGCAGTCTATTCATATCTATCTATCTGTCTATCGCAGTCTATTCATATCTATCTATCTCAATGTGTTCATATCTATCTATCTATCTATCTATCTATCTCAATGTGTTCATATCTATCTATCTATCTCAATGTGTTCATATCTATCTATCTATCTCAATGTGTTCATATCTATCTATCTATCTATCTCAATGTGTTCATATCTATCTATCTATCTCAATGTGTTCATATCTATCTATCTATCTCAATGTGTTCATATCTATCTATCTATCTCAATGTGTTCATATCTATCTATCTATATCTCAATGTGTCTCAATGTGTTCATATCTATCTATCTATCTCAATGTGTTCATATCTATCTATCTATCTATCTCAATGTGTTCATATCTATCTATCTATCTATCTCAATGTGTTCATATCTATCTATCTATCTATCTCAATGTGTTCATATCTATCTATCTATCTATCTATCTGTCGCCAGTTTGTACATATCTGTCTATCTCCAGTCTGTTCATATCTGTCTATATATCTATCTACAGTCAACGACGAAATTATTCGTACACTCATCAATTTTGAATATTTATATCCATTGAAACTGATGCGCCCAGTCAGAACTGTACCAGTTGAACTACGTGAGTAACTTTCTGACCACAGCTTTCGACCGCCATTTGTTGGATATTACAGCATCTAATATCTTCCTGGGCTATTTAATGTCAAACCTTTTATGAGGCACCGAATGAGGATCGATCTTCACTCTTCAGTAGGAATGGTCAACCAGGCTGGACTCGCTAAACATTAATCCACGGTGAGGTGATCCGCGCATAAAGATAGGCGACTTCAGTATTTATTAAGTTGAAGTTTGATAGAAGAAAATCATCCCACTCAATAATCATGCAATGACCCAGGAGACCCTGAAGTATTTATCAAGATTTATTTTACCCCACTTGTTGAACGATTCTGAAGGTTTGAACTGAGAAAATTTATGATGATCTGCAAGACAAGCTTACCATTGCTCTACGGCTGGGATTCCAGAAATGTATAAAATTCATTAGGCACATTCAAAATAGGAGATCTCACAGTTATGATCTATCTTAATCTGTTCATATCTATCGATCTATCTATCTATCTCAATGTGTTCATATCTATCTATCTATCTCAATGTGTTCATATCTATCTATCTATCTCAATGTGTTCATATCTATCTATCTATCTCAATGTGTTCATATCTATCTATCTCAATGTGTTCATATCTATCTATCTATCTATCTATCTATCTCAATGTGTTCATATCTATCTATCTATCGATTCATATCTATGTCAATCTGTTCATATCTATCTCAATCTGTTCATATCTATCTCAATCTAATCATATTTTTATCTATCGATCTATCTCTCACCAGTTTGTTAATATCTATCTATCTATCTATCTACAGCCAACGACAAAATTATTCGTACACTCAACAATTTAATATACTTATCCATTTCTCAGAATCTAATGCCCGTATGATGCCAGGTTTTTTATATGTTAATAAGCACAAAAGAGGAATATAAAACTCAATTCTCAGAAGAATACGTTAAATACAACAAATTTGACAGGCAAATTATGCAAAATAGGAAAAGACAAAATTATTCATAAAGTAGAAATATAATTTTAAATTAATTGATTCATGTACGTATAAGTAATTTGCATAATTATTATATCAGTGAAGACTTCTAGACGATTTATTCAGTAGAATATTTGTGATAATTTCAGCAAAGAACATCACGTGGTGCATAGAGTATCACCATTGTTATTCTTATGTTAACAACATAATTAGGAGGACAAAGGAGCTTAGTGTTGACTTGAGACAGAGAATTGTTAACTTCCACAATTCGGGGATTAGCTATCCCTAGATCTATGGTACTCTTCGTTATAAAGAAGTTTAAACAGTTTGACACGACAGGGAATTTGCCTGGGCGTGGAAGAAAACCCAAACTGTCACCGAGAACTGCACGAAAACTGTGTCGCGAGGTTAATATAAACCCAAGAGAAAGACATCGCCAAAAGTTTGGATACGATGGGTAACAGTGTAAGTACTCGCACAATACAACGTTGTTTAAATAGAAATGGGTTGTATGAAAACCGGCCACGACGAACCTCTCTTCACAAACAATGTCACATTGTTGCTCGGTTTAATTTTGTCAAAACGTTCTTGGACGAAGAAAATGGCTTCTTGGAACAATACTATGGAGTGATGAAACAAAAATTGAGCTTTTTCTTTTTAACATATTGATGTACAGAAAATTTGAAGCAAGAAAATGTGACGCTTTCCTACTAAAGAACATAGCGGCAGCATTAAAACATGGAAGCGGGTCGATGATTTTTTGCGGGGTTTGTTTTATCTCAAGGTGGACTCGGACAATTAATTGCAATAAAAGGAATAATGAAATCTGTAGACTATATCACGATTTTGGACGATTTTGGACGAAAATCTACAACTGTCAGAGCAAAATCATCATATAGATCGGCGATTTACTTTCCAGCAAGATAATGATCCCAAACATACGTCTACATCAGTGATTGGCTGGCTTCAGAAAAAGAAGATAACAGTTCTGCCATGGCCTTCAATGAGTCCTGACTTGAATCCTATTGAAAATCTATGGCAAGAATTGAATGTTCGAATAAATCGTCGGCCACCAAAACTCTACAGGAATTAGAACATGTAACCATTGAAGAATGGAAGAAAATCCTAGAAAAGCATTGTTCAAATCTTATCAAAAACTTTAGAAAACGATTGCAGTAAGAGAGGCAATGCTATTGACTATTGATATTGGGAAAATTGTTCAATTTTTTTCTATTTTTCATACTTTACAAATAATTTTGTCTTCCTATTTTGCATAATTCGTCAATAGCTCTTTATTTCTTTTTTCTCTATATATTTCGTTCATTCTTTCTTCATTTCTTTTTTTTATCATTCTATTGTAATGTAAATTGAATGAAACGATGAATAGAAAATTGTGCTATTCTCCTTATATTTGATTTAATCGGATGAATGTGTTCATATTCGTTGTCATAGTTACAACGATCCAGATAAGTCTGAGATGACGAATTACTTGCTGTTTCATCCATTAGTTAAAATGGATTCCCTCCTGAACAAAAGCATGTCTAAATTCAGCAACGCTGGTTCGTATTAGCCACTGTATAAGGATATATGAAAAGTTTTGACTATAGCAATCAAGATTGGGACACTCCATAGAAGAAATCCGTGTATAATAAAGGTAATTGCTCATCACTAGAAGTAGATGAAACATTCTGATAACAAACAAGATAAAGACACCATTTTGAATCAATCAGTGTCTGATAAGAATAATTCCTTGTCTTAAACATTGAAACAAAATTTTGTAAAACTCCAAAAGACGCTCGTGAGCGAATTTAATCAGAGACTAAAGGATATAAAGGTAAAGCTATTGTAATTAATGAACTAAACGAATAAAAAAAAATCAAATCCGCTTTCGACGTAATTAGTTTTAAGAATTAAAATGTAAATTTCGCTTTGTTGACTCCAGTTTTCTTAATTACTAACGAAATATATTCAATTCGTTTAACATAACGCCATTTGACAACACGGAAAAGCAACATTTCAAATACGGAGATTGTTTTGATCGCATATATGCTTAACAGAATTTGTAGCAAACATTTTATTTCAAATCAAATCCTCTTTCTTTTACATGTCATTCACACAATATCAGAATAAATCACATGTCATTCATACAATATCAGAATAAAAAAAATAACTACGTTAATATGGATATACGAAGTCTGATAAAATAGTGATCTCCTTCGAAGTAGCCCCTCGTCAGAAGCCACACCCTTTATCCAGCATCGTTTCCATTTATAGAAGCATTCTTGGAACGCTGTTTTTGAGATAGCGAGCAGCTGCCTCGTCGAATTCTCTTGGCTTTCCTCGACGTCTTAATTTCTTTCATATGGGTCTATATTTCTGAGATGAGGTATTATGTATATTATTTACATTATTCGGACTATTGTCCTCATCTATGTCGCCATATTTATTACAAAGTTTCGGCCTTTCAGTATCTGTCTATATTTCTGAGAAGAGGTATTATGTACATTATTTACATTATTCGGACTATTGTCCTCATCTATGTCGCCATATTTATTACAACGTTTCGGCCCTTCAGTATCTGTCTATATTTCTGGGATGAGGTATTATGTACACTATTTACATTATTCGGACTATTGTCCTCATCTTTGTCGCCATATTTATTACTGTGTAATAAATATGGCGACTGGTTTGCGGGTCTGGAAAATATTGTGCCTGGCCATCGACTGGCCAAAAACTGCTGCAAGAGTCATGTTCACACCAATTCAGTCGGATTTAGATCCTAGCTAGAGGCAAACGGATGTCTAGCCACATTGAAGAGCTGTGAAACAGCGAAACAGTCTGTCTGTGGATGACTTCATATATATATATATATATATATATATATATATATATATATATATATATAATAATATCCAAAATCACGTCAATTGGGTAATATTCTTATTTCGACGGACGAAAAAATAAAATTCGTCCGTTTTATTCAACGCCTTTATAGACCGAATTCGTGTCGGAATAAGAAATTTAACTGTGAAAGTTACAATATATATATATATATATATATATATATATATATATATATATATATATATATTTGTAACTTTCACAGTTAAATTTCTTATATATATATAAAAAAACGAATACAGAATTTATCCATTTCAATGTTTCAGTCAGACGAAATACACGCGACAGGGGAGGGTGGAAGGTATTTGTCTTAAAGGGAAGAGGTTTTATAAATTTAAACCCGCATATTAACCGTATGATATTAAATTGAGGTTATATGAAGAATGAAATGTTAATTTAAAATAAGAGAAGAAAAAATGTGGGTTAAAAACACTTAAAATATATAGATAAACTTATCGTTAAAAATATAAAATCATACTTAAAAGTACAAAGCCATATTCTAAAAAGGTTATACAGTGTAACCCGGATATAAGAGAAACCCGGATATAAGAGAAACCCGGATATAAGAGAAACCCGGATATAAGAGAGATTTTCTCCGGTCCCAAAGTGTTCCCATACTTACCTAAACAAAATAGACCAAACCCGGATATAAGAGAAACCCGGATATAAGAGACTTCTTCACCGGTCCCGACAACTCTCTTATATCCGGGTTACACTGTATTTAAAAATAAAATATATTTAAATAATATATATTTTAATCATAATATATTTAATAAATAAAAACAATTCTAATAATAACATATTTTAATGATATGAGTTAATATACAATATTAATATATTTAATAAATAATATATATTTAATAAATAATATATATTTTAAAATATATTTAAGTATTTTAGAAATTCCAAAAAACAAGTTATATTTAAAAATAAGTCATATTTAAATAATTTTTATTTAAAAATATTTAGAATATATTTAAAAATAAGTTATATTTAATGTAAAATAAATATGTTATATTAAAGAATAAGAATATATCTAAAAATAAAAAAATAAAATAAATTATACATTTAAAAATAAAAAATATAACGAAATAAATTACAATAAAAAAATATGCAAAACATATCACTCAACACGAAATTTCTAAAATCGTATATAAGTATAGTAGTATAATGACTTTCTAGAGATTTTTAGAACTTCCTGGTACCTTCTAGAATTTGTTTTTGTTCATTTTCAAGTTTTCATGTTATACTATAGACAATAAACAGTCAAATGCGTTAAACGTACAGACGTTTCTATCTAATTCGATTATTAGCAAACTGAAAAAAAAAAGCTTCTGAGATATTTTGATTTTTGATTGGTAAAATCGAATGTTTGATTTGGGGGGGTGATGTTTTTCAAGAACTAAAATAGATTGATGCATTTTTCATTACTTTTGAACAAAAAGTTCATCGATTTATCACACAGAAATATAGGGTTGCAAAAAGTCATAATCCTAATATATATATATATATATATATATATATATATATATAAGGCAGGATGTGTGTGTGTGTATGGGTGTGTAACGAATGTAAGTCAAGTGACAGCGATTGCTGTATGAGCCATACGATTTTTGAATCAAGTACGGGCAACGCCAGGCCAGGCTGCTAGTATATATATATATATATATATATATATATATATATATATATATATATATATAGTTGGAGTCAAGCACCTTTTTACCGGAGCACACCCGGCCAGATATGCAGTAAAAACCTGGGATTAAATAGAGGATTAAAGAAGAACTTGGTATTAACTATAGTATTTAAAAAATCCGCTATAATTATTGCAGTCTGAAAAAAATCAGGAATTATTTACAGTTTTTTATATAACCCAAAAAATAGACTGTGGGAATTAATGGGTTAAAAGTGAGAAGAATTTTCGATTCGACATGTAACAGATCAATCAAGCTAACATAATCACATGATAACGTAAAAATAACTATTTTCTCTACTGATTAAGCAAAAGCTGTTACAATCATTATCAGCCTTGACAAGAGTGACTTATATTGGCAATTTGAGCACAAGATTTTATCGAATTCTTATCCCTGGTTTTACTGGCAACAAATATTTTATGATTTTTTTTCAATATATATATATATATATATATATATATATATATATATATTAAAATATTGAAACCAGCCCTTAATAAAATTAATTATGAATATTGCACAAATGTTTTAAAATGTTTACCGTAGATAGTTTAAAATATCTATTTTTTTTTTAACTAATAATTTTAAAATTTTTTATTTTTTAAAATATTTCAGCATTTCAATAACTTAGTTACCTCCCATGACATTTGCATGTGAGCCTCCATTACAACATTTAAAAACAGTACTTAACCATAGCGCTGTTTCACTTCAAGATTAAAGATTTAATTTTCAGATGAAGACAACAATTTTGTCTTGGAAAGATGATAAACGCAACATCTTTTTGTCTTAGAAAAAACAAGACACTGATGACGACATCGTGCTAATGTCGAAAGTATTCAGTATAAAATGAATATATATCAGTATGGTAATATTATTTCTCCCTTTAATAAGGATACTAATAAATTTGTTTGTAATTACGATAGGATCCTATTAAAATATGTAGACAAAACTTGTCTAAAGTATTTAATGAGACATTATTTAATGGGTGTTGTTCTGATGATAACTACACATAGTTTTTCGCCTTATTTAAATGTAATATACAGAAAAATATTCGTGAATATGAAAGGATTATGATAAAATAAGCAGACATAATGTTTGTAATTTATTCGAACAGACATGCCTTAAAGAGAATTTGCTGCCTAAATACACAATTGTATATATATATATATATATATATATATATATATATATATAGGCAGGATGTGTGTTTGTGTGTAACGAATGCACGGCCGCAATTTTCAAAATTTACATGCACATGCTCCAAGTTAGCGGGAAGGCCAAGACTGAATTTGCATTTCTCAACTCCCATCGATATTGGAAATAATCGATTTTTTCATGCTTCTATGATAGTTTTCATGTAGTTTGCGGTCACTGAGAGCCTATAGCTGGCTGTCACGAATAGGCAGGAAGATTCTATTGGCCATCGTGAGAGCCAACAGCTGACTGACACGAATGTTACCTAGCATGGTAGCATGCAAAAAATCGTTAGCTGCATTCGTCACAAGTGTGAAAAATTTAAATCTTCATGGCACTTTACTCCAATTGGCTGATTCGCTTGCTTAAAATCAACGTTGATTCTGATTCCGCAGAACTGGGTTGGGTGTGAAAAAGTATTTGTTGTTAACATTCTTTTTTCATTCGGTTTTTCCAGTTTGTGTTCATTTTGTTATTTCTTTTTTAGTAATGTTTAGTATAGAGCTTAGAAATAATTCGTAGTGTGAGATAGGCAAGAAGTAAGGCATGTAGCAACATCAGCACGGCAAAGGGAACTCCTTTAAAGGCAAGGAAGGGCAAAAATATTCAAGTCAAATGATAGCGATTGCTGTATGAGTCGTACGATTTTTTAATCAAGCACGGGCTACGCTGGAGCATGCTGCTAGTGTATATATATATATATATATATATAACAAAATAGTAAGAAACAGAAAATTATCCCTAGGAACAAAGGCAAGAGTCCTGAACACCTGAACCGCTATCAATTCTCTTATATGGCAGTAAAAACTGGAGATGAAGAGAGGGACTTGAGAAAAAAAAAAGTGATGTCGTCCTACATTTGAAGACACTATTGACGGAGCATGTGTTCAATTTGGGCATTTTAAAGAAAAGAAGTAAAAAAGTATTCTTATATTTAGAATCAGAAAGAGTGAGAGACAGAGAGTTGAAATTTCTGGAACACATAACACAGAAAGAAAGTTTGGAGAATTTGATACTCACAAGACATTGAAGGCAAGAGAAACAGATGGAAATATTGAGTTACCTACCTAACGTGTTTGCGTAAATGGATTGCAGGTCAAGGAGTAGGAGGGAGAAACACAAATATTACAATAGGCTAAAAAGAGTAGGAAGTTGTGGAGAACCATGATCACCTATCCCTGAAGAGACAGAAGGAAACAGGGTCTAACCTATCTAAAAAGTTTGTGTAAATGGATGTCAAATCAGGGATTGGGAATTACAGTGAAAAAAAAAAACATAGCTAATAGCTCGAAAGTATCGGGTGTTGTGGAGAGCCATAATCGGTCACATCCTGAAGGGACATGTCATATAAAAGAAAAAATGATTGGCATGTTATAGTCAATCTTTAAATTTTGCCCAATTTTTGAGGTTACACACGATTTCTTTAACTAAAACAGGCAAGCAAATCAAATAAATTAACCTTTTCAAAGCTTTTCATCGAACTTAAGCAAGAAAACGCTGTAGCGTCCAGACAACCTAAAATGGAAGTTGCTAATCAGAGGAATAACATTCATTACTCTCAAATTTAATCATGCACAGTAGGGCAAAGTTCAATCTTTAATCTCTTGATGTGAATGAGGTAGACACGATCGTCTGTTTGGGAAAAGAATGAAGAAGGAATGGAAGAAATTCAAAGCTGAATAATAAATCCGAATCGATTCAAGAATCGGACTTTACCTCTCTGGAAATTTACGTGATAAATGTGAGATAGTAAGATCTTGAGTCAATATTAGCAAATTCCAGGTTTTAAACTATTCTTTACTGTTTCTTTTGTCTATGTCCTCTAGCTTTCTTCAATTCTATCGAATTGGCCTTCGTTAATTTTATCACGGTCGAATTTAACACTGGGGATTCTTGTCTCTTTCTTTCTTTCTTTCTTTCTCGCGAGATATTGTCTATCGTCCTTTTTCTGCTTTTCTAGTTCACTTTCTCTCATTTTTCAGATATTTCTTTGTAACTCTTTCAATTCTTCTCAAAATTCTTTTTGCCATGACGTTTTCTTTCATACATTTTTCTTGTACTTTTCTATTTCTTCTTTCTTATTTTCCATTTCTTTCGTTTGTCTACTGTTTTCTTTGATCCTTAAAGATTTTTTCTTTCATTTTCTTCTTCTTCTTCTTCTTCTTCTTCTGCTTTACGAAGTCCTTTTTCTTTCTTTCACTTAGAGTATTTAAATTCTTCATAGAAATCATTCTTTTTTCTATAACAGTATTTTTCATTCTTCACCTTTTTCTTTCTTTTTGTTTTCTTTAACTAAGACCCATTGTATTATTCTTATAAGTAATTCTTTCTTCATAGAGGGTATTTTTTTATTCTTTTCCTTTCTTTTTTTTTTCTAATCCAAGCAGCCTTTGTTGGCACGATTGTTTCTCCTGTAAAAAGGCGACACAAGTTTGGATCCAGGCGGAGGGTGACTTTCCTTTAAAAGTCTTTCTCAATCGTTCAGGCCGGTAGACGAAATAAAATACCGTTGAAAATACTCAAATATGAGTATCCACTGAAAATAACGTTTAATGAAATATATATATATATATATATATATATATATATATATATATATATATATATATATATATATATATATATATATATACACACACATTTCATTAAATAAAATAGAAAAGTCTATTTATTTTATGTAAATTTTTTTAATAACGTCTGATAAGTTTAATAACATTATCATTGAACGAAGAAAGAAATTCACAATATTGATCCATATTTTTTTTAATACAATCTAAGCTTTTGGCTTACATAGGCCATTATCAAAGATGTCAATTACAACATATTAAGCAGTATATACACATTAGTACGTAAAAAATTTCAACTGACGAAAACTTCGTCAGTCTTATTCAACCCCGGCATATAGATTGCTAATTCCGACACGAACTCAGTCTATTGAATAAAAATGTTTGAAATAAAAGAAAACTCATGATATTTAAAATATATATGTAACACTTGTCATCCTCCATACTTTGCCTAGATTTTAAGGCAAACTTGATGAATATTTATAAGCGTTCTTAAATGTTACAAAACTGAAAAAAAAAATAACATTCTTGCTCCTGTATAAAAAATACTTGTTACAAAATAAAATCCTTGCATTTGCGTTGATAAAGTCTCAGAGGACGAAACGATACTAGACGAGGTACCCGACGTTGTCCGTGTGGACATGGCTGTAATTGTATAATCGCACTCTCCTGTCTAGAAATGTCTGACTGTGTCGCCGCTTGCATGTATCATCTGTTGGTACACTAAGTTACTAGCCCTCACTTTCATTTTTTTTCATGTTATGTCCTTCACAACTGTTTGATTGTTCTTAATAAAGGAATTCCATCGATAAAAACTTCTTGTATGGTCACTGCTCATTGTTAAATTATTTCAAAATTTTAGATATTCCGTAAATTTCCTATGGCCGTAATCACTTTCAAATAGTATGGCATTGTTCACAAATATAAGAATCAAACAAAAACAGTGTTGAAGCTTCAGATCTTGATTCAATTGCAAGTGCAAACGCATGGCCCCCTCCTTCTTCGCAAGTTTACTGTAAAGCTTGGGTTAATACGTTTTTTTTCGAATTTTTTTTATCCCTTTTAGCGCTTCAATAATCCTTCTCAAACAATCTTTTCATCAAAGGTTGTTCGAATGCCAGTTTAAGATGGAATCATATGAAGAATCAATTTATATGGTAAAAGCCGATTTGGGACCTAGTTTGTCGCAGATTTCGTCCACTTAAATGAAATAATCTAAACCAAACATACACAAGGCAATTTGTATGTCATATGCAATTTACATGGCAAATCTGGAAAGCATCGACTGAAAAAACCAGGGTGTTATGGTAAAAAAACAAACATTTTTCCTGGGTTTTTCGTCATACGCCAGTAAGTGAGCAGGATTTAAATCATACTATCTTATTGCTTGCATGATGGGAAGATTTTTGAGCCATGTTTGAAGAAAATCGGATAAAAACGAGGAAGTCATTCAAGTTTTTATCTTAAGTAGTACGAAAATCCTGATTTGTTTTTCACTGTTTTTTGCAATTTTTTTGTGTGAAGCCAGTGTCACAGGAAAACTATCAAACACTCTACATGAGCTTTGTTTTGCATTAAGTGCAAAGAACATCAGCTCATCCAGTAAATATTTTGTTCGTGTGTAACTTTGCTTGGGTTTTTGCAAAAAAGTCGTACTCACCTTCAGTTTTATCGATTTTTCAGCCAAACTTGGGGGCCTGTAGATTGAAAAGTTGTTCTTGACATAGCTTAGTAAATTTGCAACATGTGTTTGCAATTTCATCGAAATTTGTCACGAAATGTGTATCTGCATAAATAGAATACACACACAAACAGAGACACACAGATATTGTTTTATAGATACGTAACAGCCATGCCGATTTGGTCGATCAGAAAAAGCGTTCAATTAGAATGCAGTAAAAACAGCATCATGTTTAGATGTAACAGAGTCTAACTTCTTCAATTACTTTAAAGTACTTTCATGAAAAAACATTTTGAATTAATGCAGTTACTGATATAACAGAAGTTGTCGGCATTTATTCAATCGAAGTTAGCCGAAGACATGAAAGGTTAAAACAGGCAACATGAAGACCCACTTTAGATCACAATTACTTTAAAGTTTTTGAAATTCAGTTTTTCAGTATGGTACCAAGGATGTAAAAAAGGATACATTTATAAAGTAATTGTTAAGTTTGTTGAAAATTGGTGGAAAGATCAATGAAAAATAAGAAAAAAAAACCCAGTAAAAATCGTCATTTTTCGTTATTTACGTGGGTTTTCACTATATGGTTGGACTCAATTAAATGACTGAAAAACAATCAAATTATTATTGGCTACAACTGGGTGAAGATTGTATTAGACTGCTAGAAAGTTGCGGTAGAGTTTAGTTTAAAATTTCTGTTGAAGGCAATTTTTCGCTTTTCGCGGTTTTTCGCTAAACGCAGTGGCGTAGAAATAAAAAATGAGGTATCGTTGAGCTCGTCATGATGTAAGTAATCTATATACCGAGTTTGAACGAAATCGGAGGAAAAAGTTGAATTCATCAAGGTTTTATAGATTATTAATTTTTTTAACAATTACGAATTTTTTTGGCTCAAAATCGGTTGGATCGCTCTCGAGTGAAAAGGTATCACAAAGACTTATGTTTATATATATATATATATATATATATATATATATATATATATATATATATATATATATAAATGCAGTCAGTTATGTGCCATGCGGGATACACGCTTAAGCGATCATGTATCTTTCAATACATGACTGACGAGGCAGATTTTTTCCCGCAGTAGGTTGCCATTTCTTTCTGCGGTAGACCAGTTGCCATCCAAGGCCGTAGAACCCGGTCTGTCCTGCTATTTATCCATAGCCAGAGAGAGAAGAAGAGGATTCATACCTTTCTCAAGGGTATTAGCACGTAAGTGAAAGTAATGGATTCGACTGGAATTCGAATTCGGGTCTCCGATTGCTCAATACGAGCAGCTATCCATTACTAATGGATATATGCAGACAACTTCCAAACAAATAATACCTACTAGACACACATGCATTAATACATACATACATATACACACACACACATATATATATATATATATATATATATATATATATATATATGTATGTGTGTGTGTGTGTCTTTGTGTGTGAAAATATATAGAAAATAGGAAGGAACTGGTTAGGTAAATAATCCAAAGTTCCTTAGTATTTTAGTTATTATTTTTAAAAAATAGTGCTCGATACAAAAGTAGAGCATAAATGAAATTATTTATTTAAAAATATGATTCCAACTCGCGACATAAGATGTCTCATGTTTCAAAACAAGAGCCAAAAAATTCAATATAATTATTTGAATTAAATTGAGTTAAAGTAAGCTCTGTTCCAATTATGTAATTATAGAAACCTAGAAGACTGCCCATTAGAAAATAAATGCTGCATTAAATCTGTGGTATACCAATGTACTATATCATCCACTGAGAGTCCTAGCACTAATATGATATACATTGGGTCCACGAAGAATAATTTTAAAGATAGATGGAGGCACCATAAGTGCTCTTTCAATAATATAACTAAAAGAAATTAGACTTCCCTATCTAAATATTTTTGGCATCTGAAGGAAACAAATAGAACACCAAAAGTTAAATGGAAAATTATAAACAGGGCTAGAACATGTAAAACTTGGGATGACCCATGTCCTTTGTGCCTCCATGAGAAATTGCACATTATTAAGCTTCTAAATAATAATAATCTATTAAACAATAGACATGATTTAACGGTTTTTTGTCGACATAATCAGATTTATGGTTTGAATTATTAGCTAAAAACAAGCATACAATATAATAACTTTTATAATCCATAGCCCAAATAAATAGTTTAAATACCCTACAAAAAAGATAACCTTTTACGAAGTCGTCAAAAAACAAACGTTACGGCAATTTTTTTATATGCACAAATCCCTTTCATAAAAAAATAAAATAAAAAAATAAATAAATCTCCATAGACTAACAAGACTAGAGTTATACT
Source organism: Acanthosepion pharaonis (assembly GCA_903632075.3). NCBI lineage: Eukaryota > Metazoa > Mollusca > Cephalopoda > Sepiida > Sepiidae > Acanthosepion > Acanthosepion pharaonis. The sequence continues at coordinate 645,195 of CAHIKZ030000660.1, read as the reverse complement.
TCTTCCGTTCCAAATTTAGACACCCCCCACCTTTCCCTGACTTGACATCTATGAAAGTTACTCTATACTGATACTTATTATTAACACCCAACACACGCCTACCCAATTTAAACAATTCGCCCTAGCTGTTACCATGGAAATTTTGATTTCAATTATTAAAACACGTACATTTCAGAAATACGTTATTTCAAAAAAAAATTCGCTTGATGATGGAACAGAGCTTACTTTAACTCAGTTTAATTCAAATAATTATATTGAATTTTTCGGCTCTTGTTTTGAAACATGAGACCTCTTATGTCGCGAGTTGGAATCATATTTTTTTAAAATAATTATATATATATATATATATATATATATATATATATATACTATCATCCGTGTCCCACATAGACAAACTATAATTATGATACACTTACACACATGAATTACACACTCTGCTTGACGAGTCAAAAGCACGTTGTCTACTTAACCAATGAAAACGATATATTTATAAAAGTTTTCTATTAGTTCCATTTTCTACCATACATATTGTTGTGGGGCTCTCCCCTATTTACACAAGATTGACTCGTCCAAAGTATACTTATACTGACAGAGAGAATACCTGCTGTTGAGACAGGTTGAGAGATACGGAGACAGACACAGGGTGTTCTCAGATATATATATATATATATATATATATATATATATATTATATATATATATATATATATATGTTTACGGCTTTACTTACAGAGACTTGTACATATACTTTCTACTAACCCGCATTCCTGGACTATTAATCTTCACTTCAAGTCTGTATTTTTATGTTTAATACACTTATTTTTCTCATTTACTGGCGTTGTTTATTTATTTGTGAAGGATTCCATTCACGGACCCCCCCCCATATATATATATATATATATAAAGAACAGTAAGATAAATAATCCGGTGTTCTTATAGATATTTTTATTTTTACAAAATAGTGCTCAATGTAAATTTACAGAGCATTAATATTATAAATTAATTGATTTAAAATGTTTTTTTTTCGCTACACAGTTCTAACCATGTTTCAAAAATGGAAGCTAAAATTTTTGAAATTTGGTTAGAACTGTGTAGCGAAAAAACACATTTTAAATCAATTAATTTATAATATATATATTATATATATATATATATATATATATACACACAGTGAGGTTCACTCTGTACAAGGCTCAAGTGCCACTCTAGGTAGATTACAAAGTAAGAGGCACAGTTTATGCCGATAGGCAAGGAAGATAGGGGATAGCCCGAGACCTGAACGGTAGTGAACGGTAAAATATTCTCTCGGGAATCGGTTTCCCAGACCAGTGGTTCCAGAGAAGAAGCTGCTCGAATGAAACTTACATCTCACCTATGAAATCTATTTTGAATCACCTCTCTTTATACGCTTTTACTCTTCTGTCTCTCTTCATCTTTTTAATTCTCCCTCTTAAAGGTCATTCTTTCATCATCTCTTTTCTTCTGCCCATATTCCCCTTTCACTCGACTCTCTCTCTCTCTCTCTCTCTCTCTCTCTCTCTCTGATTTTTTTTCATGTCTTTTTTTTTTCTCTTCACTTTTTCAGATTTTTCAGGTTTGGTCCGCCACACCTTCTGGCTGGTCATTTGGAATATCAGTGTAAACACAAGTCCATCCTGTTCCTGGAGACAGAATCCAATAATAGGTCCACGGTCTAACGCTATCTACGCAAATTCTTTCCGCCTTCTGAGAAGGAAGATTTGATGATATTAAATACGTTGAATACAGAAAGCGGACTTACTTTATTCTTTTGTTTTCTTTCATTTTTCATCCTTTTTCCTTTTATTCTTCTTTCTTTTGAAAGATATCTATTTTGTTTACCATCCCACGGTCTTCCATTTTCACGTGAGAAGCGACCACGGGTGGCCTTGTGCAAATCGCCACACATGCACATGGCACATTGAGGTCTACACACGGAGCTGTACGCGAAGGCACACAGAGAGCTTAATTTAGGACTTCGCTTCCTTTTAATGGCAACAAAAAGAGTTAGCGAATAGCTTACTCCGCATGCGCAGACAAACACGAAGTGAATAGAGCTGGCACGCACGATTACCTGACACAACATAAACACGTCTATAGTAGGAGCCACACACACACAAACTCACACACACGCAGGGGAAGTGGAAGGGAGAGCAGGAAAGTAAAAAGGAGAAAGAGGAAGAGAAAGAGAAAGATAAACAATTATTTATATCCGCCATTATGGTTTACAGTCACATTTATACAACTCCCATTACAGATCCACATATAAGCATTTACATTTTTAGATTATTTTTTTCACAAAATACAAGCACCAAGAGCCACTCAAACTATACGGTTACTGAATGAGATTGTTGTAGGAGGAGGTAAGAAGTGCATATTATAAGGATACATAGGGTTGATAACGATTGACCTTACACCTGAAGGGGTTAAAATTGTAGTGATCGGTAAAGCATCCTATTGGGAGACTATTTTATAAGGTAAGAGTTCTTGGGAAGAAGTTGTCTGAGAGGATTTTTCTCTCTACTAAAGGCATACGAAGGGACTGAGTATAATTCAATCATGTGTAAGTGACATGACAAGTGTTGAAACTTGACTAATGCATGGAATAATAATACAACACAAAATGTACTTAGAACAAAATGTATTGAAACAAGAAAGTGTACACAATATTTACATATAGTCTTTTGTATATTCCTGGGAAGACCGTTCCTGGAGAATGTGTTGACTTAGTCGCAGTCGGGCAGAGTCTCTGGATTGAATCTCTTGATTTCTCCCCTTTCTTCCCGGTACCAACCATATTTATATGGTCGTTACTCCACTATGCAAATTAGGTGGATCCTACCACAACAACAAGTCCTAGCTGTGATAGTCTGAACTGGTGATTCTCAGGAATGTCGCTCGCCTGAACTGAAATAGCGACAAAGCAGCAAGAGGCTAGCAAAGTTTCGTTTGTGAGAAAGGGAATGAACAGTATAAAAAAACCAGCTTATTTCAGCTGAAAGAACATTAGTACAGCATTAAGTTCTGTTGCAACTAAGGACTTTTTACTTCAATCTTGTGTCTGACTAAGCTAAGCTCTGTGGCTACTGTTAATAATTTGGGAACTTTACAATAGTACAGTGTTTTAGAAGATAGCTTTCCATACCATTAAGATATTGTTGAGTTTTGTTACAACTGAGTGCACCAAATTTGCGTCCTTGGCCCAGACGATTTTTTTAACTACTTCTAATCATACGTAAGTTGTATTACTACTAAGTAATGCTTACTGTACGAGTCTTACAAACAATTATCAATGTCTTGACATTGGTCTACATTGAGTGCCACACACTTTAGGCCGAACTAATTTGAGCATTTCGATCAATGATTAAAAATGGCGTCGAGAACTGTAGGTTTTTCAAACTTCTTCAAACCTGGCACTACTGAATCGCAGACAATGAAATGTACAATATAACATCACTTGAGGACTTCCAACAATGGCAACAATTAAAATGGATAGCATATATTCCTCGAAGACATGGCATGATCAAGATGTTGGCGTTCCATATGACTCAAAACAAAAAGTTAGGAAGGAAGCCGCCTATCAATACAGGAAAGAGATAATAACACTTATTAGACTTGAGAAATTCCAGAAAAAAATAAGAGAAACATTTTAAAAAAATTCAGACGGGAATAGTACCGGCTGTTCGGCCAATTAATACCGAATGTTTGCACATAAGGAAACGGCTAATATTAACGTTTTTTTTTCTTATTTTATGTAACTTTTTCATTCAGGAGGTAGGTAATTATGGCTCTCCCCAACGTCCTATCCTTTGTCACAAGCTCATAGGTTATTAGCAGCTCTCTTCTGTTTCTTTTACCTTCAATATGTCATGTGAGCGTCAAATTTTCCAAGCCTACTTTCCTTTCCTCATTAAGTACCCCAGAAATTTCAACTCTCTTTCTGATTTTAAGTATAAGCCTTCTCCTTGTATCCATTTTCCTTATAACGTTCTCTTTACTGATAAAGTATTTCTCAGCATCCTTCTGTAGAATCACATATCTAGTGCATCAAGTCTCTTCTCCATCTCTGAGGAGATTATCTATCATTCACTGCCATATAGGAGGACTATTACATAACAGTTCATCACTCTTTTCTTTGTTTCTAAGGAACTCTTCCTGTTTCTTAACACTTTCTTTAGCTTTTGGAAAACATGAGATTGTTTCTTAGTACTTTCCCCGGGTTTTGGAAGGCATCTTCCGCCATTCGTTCTGTTATTGATCTAAAAAATTCAGTACTTTGAATATAGACAGTACCGTAAAATATAGGGAATTGGTCGGACATTTTCTTTCTTTACCTTTTTTTTTCTATTTAGCATTTGAGAGCACCACACATAAGGCCTTGTGCCAGACTGTGCTAGGCTTAGTAATGTTCTTTTCCTACACACCCATGTTTACATTTTTAACTTTTTAGCTGTCTCGTGCTTATTTAGTTTTCGTTTTTCTTATTTCGTTGTTGCGTATTTTATTCAACACTCACCGGAAATGCAGAAACAGCACGGCCTTGAGCTTGGACAATCGAATGTCGTGTACAGAATAAAAATCCGACGTAAAGACGATTCCATAAGTAAAAGATTGAATGTAACACCCTGGGTTTTTATTGACTCGACTTGCAAACGTTGAATGCGACTTTCCGATTGGGAGATTCGTGTTGCAAAAAAAATCTTCGAAATAGGTTATAGAGAGTAGAGTTGGTGCACTAAATCCATTCCTATTCATCTCGGAAAATCATGAGAAAAGACAACATTTAAAATATTGAAGATTTTCAGATTTTCACATGAGAAAAGAAACAATTGACATACATGGTATACAAATGTAAAGGCCCTGATTTAGCTATTGTAAACATTTTCAATGAGAAATAACTGCATATTCTCGAACAATTTTCACATTCCAAAGAATAACGATATATATATATATATATATATATATATATATATATAGATATAATTTTAAAATTAGAAACTTGATTTTAATATTAAAAGTCTCTAGAGCTCTAGAGACTTTTAATATTAAAATCAATGGTTTCTAGTTTTTAAAACTATTTATAAATTTTGTACCGCCAAACATTTGTTTATATATATATATATATATATATATATATATATATATATATATATATATATATTATAGGTGCTGTTCAACTTATAATTACATGAATCATTCATACAAAAAAACAAATATAGAGGTTAATGATTTAAATGGCGAGAATACATCTTTGCAAACAATTTCAATAAGTTACACTAACCCCGAACCTGTATATGAATGACATGATCCCTGTTTATAAATTCCAGTTTCATAAGGTCTTTTTTAGTTTTTATAAGCTTTCGTCTGGTCCAACAGACATCCTCAGGCATGGAAATAGATTTGTTCTTGTTTTTTACTTCTCGGTAATAAGAGGACAACGAAAATAGAGATGTAATCCGAAAAAATGCTATGAGAAATGTGTTATTGTTTTGGAACGTGCGGTTGCAACGCTGAGTTTGAATTTTTAATTTTAAGGTTGGGCGTTTTTGTACAAATATAGTAATAAGAGAATTCTTTTTTACTGGTAGGTTTTCCGTCAATGTGGCATGAATTATATTGTTCAGTAATTACAGAAATGTCACACTTATTATCCGAAAGTTGCACGTTGGATCAGTTATTTTAATTTCGATTATAGGTGCTGTTCAACTTATAATTACATGAATCATTCATACCCTAACCCTACGTATAATCAGCAGGCTGTTGCAGCATTTCTGAACTTTTCCCCTGACTATCGTGTCTGCGTTAATCTCTAACATCTTGTCAGCAAATCTCTTTATTTAATCTCTCCATCTTGTGACTTATCTATTCCAAATGCGTCTGCAATCCATTTGATAACTTCAACCAACCTTTTGCTTCATCTTTTATCCTTTCTTATAGCTATATATTCCACACACCTCCATCATTGTAGCTTAATCACTTCTGTAGATATCTCTAATCTTACTCTGTTTTGCTTAAGCATTATGAACACTCTTGGTATCTTCGAGATATCCTTAGAATTACACGTCTTAGTCATAATCGTAGTTTGTTTTTAAGCGATTTTTTTTATATTATTGTACAGTCAAAACAATGCCCAAGAAGCATTCAAGGTAGAGTGTTAGTGAGTAAGTGTTGTAACGAGGAGAAGTCAGAAGTGAATATTATGGAGTTAGGTAGAATAAATAACGGTTGACTAGACTTAAAGCGGTTAGGATATCTGGGAAGCATCCTCTTGGGAATCTGTTTCACAAAGTAGCCGTCCCGGAGAAGCTGCGTGAGTGAAATTTCTTCCTTAGCAAAGGAATATGAAATGAATGTGGATGAATTGACCCTATTTACCTGGCACGGGATTGTGTGTCTTAGCTGTAAAGTTCTGAACAGTGGGAACGAAGGAATGCCGTTCATCCAAACAGTGTTTTTACTTGTATTATTTACATTATTCAGACTACTATCTCCATCTTCATTGCCATATTCACAACGTTTCGGCCGTTGTATGCTCCGTCCTTCTTCAGGTGATTAGAATTTCGAACTGGACCCTTTATTTCGTCCACTGACGTAGATTGTTCTAGATCCACGTACCATGCCTCTTCTGAATGTCTCAGTTATTCCCCTTAACTAAACTCTCTAAGTTTGTTTGGTCCATCACTGCTGTAGCCTGGTATTGAACTCACAACTCTTTGGGTCTAGTCATTGTATCTAACGAACGTCTTTATCCACTAGGCCACATGACCTTGAGAACAATCACATGAAGAAGGCCGGATCGTACAATGTCCGAAACGTTGTTAATATGGCAATGAAGATGAGGATAACAGTCCGAATAATGTAAGTAATGCAAGTAATCATAATACCTCATCTCAGAGATACAGAGGCCGAAACGTCGTGAATATGGAAATGAAGATGAGGATAACAGTATGAATAATGTAAATAATGCAAGTAATCATAATGCCTCATCTCAGAGATATAGACACAATTTTTTGTAGACACAGGTGTCCCTCCTAAAGAGAGGAAGACAGCCAGGAATCGAGAATTCAGACGAGGACATTGAAGAATTCAGTTTTGCAGAGAGTTACGATATCCGGAGAATGTTCGAAGAGGATTCTACACTGTTGAATGTTGGAGAAAGAAAGGTTGAAGGGGTTTCGGTGATTTTGTTAGAATTGCTTTGGTTTTATTTCGTTGGTTGCTTATCGTCACGTTGTGTTATTCAGGTTCGGTAAAATGCGACTAGTAGTAGCTATCGGTTGTCTAAGCTAACATTTTCGGGTTGGGAATTGGTGCAGACTGTAGTATAGTGTGACCACGGGGTTTGTTCAGCGGAGGTGCCTGCAGCGACACCCTTCCATGCGCGACATGGCACTACAAGAAGCCCGATATTATACGACTGTAGATGCCAGAAAAATAGCAATTGATTCGCGAGAAGCTTGTGATGTTTCGTCTTGATGGGTGGAAAATTATTCATTAGACACAAAACAGAATAAACGCTTCTGAATTGTACCAAAGTTGGAAAGTGAGCCCTATTTTTGGTTTGGTTTGGTTTATTTAGTTTCATGGCCTATCAACCTCAATTGGTTATTTAATGCCGACGAAATTTTTATTGCTGGTAATATTTTGTTTTGTCAAAAATCTATTTCTGGTAATAATTTTCCCTTCAAAAATATATTGCTGGTAATAATTTTTTTCAAAAAATGTATTGCTGGTAATATATTTTTCTCAAAAAATGTATAGCTGGTAATATTGTTTTTTTTCAAAAACGTATTGTTTATAATTTTTTTTCAGAAATGTATTGCTCGTAATAGTTTCTTTCTTCGAAAATTTATTGCTGACAATTTTTTACAAACTATTTCTGGTGTTCAAATCTATTTTTACACTATTTTTACATTTATCAGAGGCCTTGCTGTTGGGCGTAGTTTATCTTCTTACCCAGGACGCGGATGTAGTTTATCGTCATACTTAGGACGTCTTATTTTTGGTCTGAATTGACTCTTGTATAGATAGAGCATGGTAGAAAGTGTCAAGAACTTTTTGGATTGGTAGAATGAGCCGAAACAACTCCAGCAATATGGCATCAATAATCCATTTTTGGTCTGATTTGACTCTTGTAAAGATAGAACATGCCAGGAATCGTACAAAAAAAAAACGACTATTTTTTCCAGCATCTTTGGTAGCGACGGATCGTATATATATGAATTCCACTTGAAGTTTGGGGTGAACGACTCCCAACTGCCGTTCCTCATACCAGGAAAAAAAATCCAAGGTCTGCTCGGAGAAGATATAATATTACTTGCTTGATTTGTAAGGTAGTGAATGTTACAATTCACTTCCACCTCTTTGAGCTGCAGGAATTAGGTCAGACGATAGATCAACAATCAGATTCTAATCATCTACATCAATGGTTCTCAATCTTTTATTATTTTTTTTTACTCACGTACCACTTTTACAGCTATTTTTTGTGTGGACCGCACACTTATTTCATTTGTTTACTAATAGATAAGTTTAGGAATTGTATTATAGAAATAGTAAATAGAAATGCTTTATTTTGAAGTAATACTAATTTAATGAATATAAACTTGTATAAAACTAAATTCTATGAAGCATTTATACACCTTACTAAACTAACTTATAATAAACCATTTTAAAATGTGTGAGTAATAAAAAATTAAAATTGTGCAGATTTATTCGATGAGGTTCCTGGAGTTGTTGCTGCTCAGCGAATTTTTTTATATTTGACTCCATCGATGTCAATGAGAGTCGAAGATAACCCCTTTAAATAATTAATATTAGTATTTATTATTAATATATTAAATTAATTTATAAAATAAATTATAATCTATATATAATTTTCATTTATATATATAATCCTCGCCTTATATATCCTTCTCAGTTTTTATTCAACTTTTACAATCAAATCGTCTGGTAGAATAAAAGGGACGCTAATCTACATCGCTTGATCTCGTTTTCTGCTAGTTATAGAGTTGTTTTTTTTTATTTTTACTATTTTAATACGGCGTAGATTAGTATAGAAATTCCAATTATCAGTTGTAACAACGGTTCCGAAATGAAATTGCTTTATGGACTACTATTTTTGTGTGTGTGTGTGTCTGTGGACACCAAGTAATGTTACATGGAAACCCAGAATCTATATGGAAATTATGGATATAGAACTTGGGAGGTGCGCATGAAATTGTCTGCATATATATTTACTAATGATCTGAAAACTTTTGGAGGCAAATCGTTGATATAAACAGGAAAGACGGTAAAACGGAGCTAAAAGTTTTGGGAGGACACATGCAATCTATAAACCATTAATTCCCACTGTGCCAAAAATGGGTTAACTTGCAAATCCTTAACCGGTCTAATGCAAATTGCCGGCCAAAGACATTTTGCTTCTCGTCTGGGTTATTCAACTGATATAAGGACGGAGACAGATGCGTTAACTATAGATATAGAACAGATATTATATTTACTGTTATATTTGTATTTAATATCATATTTACTATTATATTTGTATTTAATATTATATTTACTATTATATTTGTATTATTATATTTACTGTTATTTAATATCATATTTACTATTATATTTGTATTTAATATTATATTTACTATTATATTTGTATTTGATATCATATTTACTGTTATATTTGTATTTAATATCATATTTACTATTATATTTGTATTTAATATCATATTTACTGTTATTTATTTATATTTACTATTATATTTTGTATTTGATATCATATTTACTGTTATATTTGTTTTATATTTTACTATTATATTTGTATTTAATTATATTTACTATTATATTTGTATTTGATATCATATTTACATATTTAGTATTATCATTTTACTATTATATTTGTATTTATTATCATATTTACTATTATATTTGTATTTAATATTATATTTACTATTATATTTGTATTTAATATTATATTTACTATTATATTTGTATTTAATATCATTTATTTATTTGTATTTATATTTGTTTATTTGATTTATCATATTTACTATTATATTTGTATTTGATATCATATTTACTATTATATTTGTAAGCCACTAAGACAGAACGGGGTTAAGGAGTGCAGAAGAACAAGAAAGAAAAGAGAAACATTGAGGTGGGAGAAGAATAGAAGAGTAATCAAGGCGATAGTTAACGATAGCTATTATATTTAAATTTCTGAAGATCAAAGTTGACTGGAAAGCAAGTAGCCGGAAGAGAGTTTCACAAACGAGAAGTGCGAGAAAAGAAGCTATCAGCATAGAACTTACGGTTATATCTAGCCAATTCAACTGTGAATTGATGAGACCTTACCCTCAATCTAATACCGCGGTTAAAACCATAAAGAATAGGCACCATAGCGATAGAGCTCATCGGAACAATGAAAGTATTTATAGAAAAGACACAGGGAAGTTACACTACGGCGGCGGGGAAAGGAGTTGAGCTGAGATACCAGGTCGAGACCAATAATATTGCGGACTCTTTGGATTTTATCAATAATCTTTAAATATACAGCAGGAGCTCCGGACAAGATTTGAGAGTAATATTCAAGGCATGGATGAACAGTACACTTATAATTATGCAAGATAGATTCTGTAGAGAAAATTTGTCTGGCACGACGCAATGAACCGGCTTTCTTAGCAGCAGACCTAGCAATGGATTCCATATATACTTGCCACTACATATTAGCCGAGAGAGCGCAACAAGTCATTGTTATGGAGGTTAGCATCAGCCATGCCGTGGGAGGCAGAAAATGTCTTTCAGATGATTTAAAAAAAAACCATTTGGCCTTTAGATTGAAATAAACACTTATTTGAGGTTTTCCGAAATGTTCATATAAAAGAGACTTAGTCATTTACCGAATTAATTCATTTTTTATCCATTATATTTACAGATGCATGTGTTTTTGTAGATGTTTCTTTCTTTTTATGAGTATACAGTCTAAAGGTACGCGAATCTATACGGTGGTTATCCCACATCAGAAGGCAGGCGCAGGTTCGAATCATGTGGAAAGGCATATTTTCTTTATTAAAGACACTCGAAAAACCCAAGCTCGGAGACAAAAATATACGGTTTACCAAGAATAGACGTCTATTCAAACAGGTGTTCTCAGTAAATACATAACAATAAGCTTTTTTTATATTTAAGTTTTTACTTAATATAGCTTATTTTACTTTTGGCATAAAGTTGGGACATCCAATGAGGATTGAACTCAACTTTCAGGAGTTAAGCAGACGATTACGCGATGTGCAATCTTTCTACCTACCTGTTTATGTATTTATCTTCATATCTATCTATCTAACTTTATATCTATCTATCTAACTATCTATCTAACTTCATATCTGTAGAATAACAATAATAAACAGCACTTACCGGTGTAAAGGTCCCAGCTAGCGTCCAGCTGGCAGACAAAAATAAAGCATGTTGTAACTTAATACAAACCCTGCAAACTAACAGCTGAATCAAGCTGGTATTTATATAGAAATACCTCCACTCAGGTACCAGCAGCCAATCACACCCCAAGCAATGGACTATCCCACTTTAGCACAATGAGATGCTCTATGGCAACATAAATAGCTCTCTTTCTAAAGGTTGGATTATTGTTCACTTAGCTTGCTCCACAACTAAGTGTTTATCTCTACCACGTGATTTTTCTACAATATCTATCTTCATATCTCTATCTAACTTCATATTTATCTATATATCTTCATATATTTAACTTCATATCTATCTATCTATCTTCATATCTCTATCTACCTTCATATCTGTCTATTATCATATCTCTAACTTCATAGCTATCTATCTATCTATTTATCTTCATATCTCTATCTACCTTCATATCTGTCTATTTTCATATCTCTAACTTCATATCTATCTATCTATCTTCATATCTGTAAATTCATATCTATCTATCTATCTCTAAATTCATATCTATCTATCTATCTATCTTCTCTAAATTCATATCTATCTATCTATCAATCTCTAAATTCATATCTATCTATCTATCAATCTCTAAATTCATATCTATCTATCTATCTATCTATCTATCTATCTATCTATCTATCTATCCGAATACGTGTAGTCAGTAAATATGTAGTAATCATTTTTTTTTATCTTTTATTTTTTTTACTAAGTTTAGCTCATTTTATTTTTGGCATAAGAATGGGACACCCAGAGAGGATCAAACTCACTCTTCAGGAGTTAACCAGACAATTAGCTAAAGCAGACTATTTGAAGAGGCTTGCAGTGGTATTAGCAAATGAATTATTCAGCTATTTTGTGGATGGAAATTTTTTCTTCATTCCAAATACGAAAGAAACGCGCATTGATGCTTGTATTAATATTTCTTCTGAAAGAACTTAATTAACAGCCAACTAATAGATACTGTTATGTATGTATACTAAGTTGAAAATGAGAAGGAGAGAGAGAGAGAGAGATAAAGAGAACGAGGGAAAGAGAGGTCAAGAAAGAAAAGGAGAGGAAGTTGAGAGTGTGAGAGAGAGAGAGATGAGAAAAATAGACAAAGTAGTTTATTTTTTGGTCATCGTGCAACGAAATCGATTCAATGATTTTGAACAACACTGACACGGAATTGTACATCCGGCATTTTGGAAGCGAATATCTTCTACAAGATGCCCACTCAACTTCGACACCAAAAGACTATTACCGACATCATTAATGAATCATACCCGCGGTCGAATGGCTTTCTTTATTTTTGTGGTTTTACATAGACTTGAATTACAAATCGATCTATGATATTCGTTTATGTTAGTAAGTATGTATGTATGTATGTATGTATCTGCTGCCCTATCTACTTTTCTTCATATGCATCTGCCTATCGACCTATCCGTTTTTCTTCATATCTATCAATATACCTGTTTGCCTATCTATCTATCTATCTATCTATCTTCATATCTCTAAATTCACATCTATCTATCTAAAGTTTTGGTCAACCAACCTACCTATTTTTCTTATATGTATTTATCTATTTGCATAGAATCTATCGTCCTTTCATATTCATCTGTATATCTAATTATCATCATAGATATCGTTCTGTCTATGATTTTACATCTCATCTATCTATCTAAATTATCTTCATAGCTATCTATCTTGGCACTTCGAAGTGGTGTAGCTTGTCTCACTAGGTCAATTACGACTGAATAGTGAGTTCGTTCCTCATACATCCGGCCTTGTGCGCACATCTAAGCTACGCTTAGAAAATTATCATTTGGGCACCCTGGTCTGGTGTAATGGTTAGCAAGCTTGTATCGCTAGGTCGTTTACGACTAAAAGTGAGTTTGATTCTCACTAGGTGCTTTCGGCTTTGTGACACATCTAAGTTACGCGTAGAAAACAACCATATCTATCTATCTATCTATCTCAGTCTGTTCATATCTATCTATCTTCATATCTTTATCTTCATATAACTAAATTCACATCTATCTAAAAGTTTTGGTCAACCTACCTATCTATTTTTCTTATATGTATTTATCTATTTGCATAGAATCTATCGTCCTTTCATATCTATCTGTATATCTAATTATCATCATAGATATCGTTCTGTCTATGATTTTACATCTCTATCTATCTATCTAATTATCTTCATAGCTATCTATCTTGGCACTTCGAAGTGGTGTAGCTTGTCTCACTAGGTCAATTACGACTGAATAGTGAGTTCGTTCCTCATACATCCGGCCTTGTGAGCACATCTAAGCTACGCTTAGAAAATTATCATTTGGGCACCCCGGTCTGGTGTAATGGTTAGCAAGCTTGTATCGCTAGGTCAGTTACGACTAAAAGTGAGTTTGATTCTCACTAGGTGCTTTCGGCTTTGTGACACATCTAAGTTACGCGTAGAAAACAACCATATCTATCTATCTATCTATCTATCTCAGTCTGTTCATATCTATCTATCTTCATATCTTTATCTTCATATCTCTAAATTCACATCTATCTATCTAAAGTTTTGGTCAACCTACCTATCTATTTTTCTTATATGTATTTATCTATTTGCATAGAATCTATCGTCCTTTCATATCTATCTGTATATCTAATTATCATCATAGATATCGTTCTGTCTATGATTTTACATCTCTATCTATCTATCTATCTATTTAATTATCTTCATAGCTATCTATCTTGGCACTTCGAAGTGGTGTAGCTTGTCTCACTAGGTCAATTACGACTGAATAGTGAGTTCGTTCCTCATACATCCGGCCTTGTGAGCACATCTAAGCTACGCTTAGAAAATAATCATTTGGGCACCCCGGTCTGGTGTAATGGTTAGCAAGCTTGTATCGCGAGATCAGTTACGACTAAAAAGTGAGTTTGATTCTCACTAGGTGCCTCATACTTTCGGCTTTGTGACACATCTAAGTTACGCTTAGAAAACAACCATATCTATCTATCTATCTCAGTCTGTTCATATCTATCTATCTATTTCAGTCTGTTTATTTATCTATTTCAATTTGTTCAGCTCTAATTAGCTAATTATCAGATTGTTCATATGTAATTATCTATCTATTACAGTCTGTCCATATCTATCTATCTATCTATCTATCTATGTTATTCCTTTCTGTTCGTATTGCTTTCTATTGTTATTCCTTTTATAGTATTTCTCTTTTGAATTTTGTCCTTCCTCCCTTTCTTTCTCTCTGTCCTTCTAGCTTTCTTTCTTCCTTTTATCATTTCTTCACACTGTTATTTCCTTTCTGTCTTCCTAATGACGTTTCTTTCTTTTTAAATATCTCTTTTTCATTTTCTTTCTTTCTTTCTTTCTTTCTTTCTTTCTACAATCATTCCTTTTTCTTTCAATGTGTTCGTTATCTATCTATCTAATTCTCGTTTCACCTCTACTATCTATGTTATTCCTATTTCTGTTCGTATTGCTTTCTATTTTTATTCCTTTCTATTAATATATATGCTTATCCTTTCTGTTAATATTAATCTACCTTTGATATACCTTTCTTTTAGCATCTGTCTATTCCGACTCTGGAATATTTCATCTCCCAACTATGATAACTTTTTTGTTATCCTGCTTGAATATGTAAAATTTGCAAAGTTGGAGTCAGTGATTTGTATATACTGAGGCGGAGTAAAAAGTTTCTATTTTTAAAATTCATTTCAAAGACAATATTTCAATATCTGTACATAGATTTCTTCAACCATTTATATGCCATTCTGTTCCATTAACGTTTTTTTTCTTTTGGTCTAGAAAATTTCAGCTTTTAACCTTGACTGAACTTGACGTCTTACTGTGTCATGAGAGTTTTTACAAGCTTCTGGAGATTTAAAATTCTTCTCATTAGAAGAATTTTATAGGAATCTAAATAAGTGGTAATCCAAATGTGCAAACTTAATTGAGTGCAGTAGGACATCCCAGCCACTTTCTACCAATTTCAACTGAGTCTACAAAGAGACGTGAGTGCTGGCGTTGTTCATATGGAGGTTGATTCCAATCATTGGTTAATTCCGGTCTCTTTTCATTGATAGCTGTCTCTAATCAGTTCATTTGGGAACTGTACTTGTAGGAATTCAACGATATTTCTGAACCTGGTGATCCACTTAAGAGCAGGACTTTCAGCTCCATTAATAGCAGCTTATCTTTTGGATTGCTCGTACAACGTTGTACACCGGAAATAAAAGAGACTTAAGTTACGAAAAGACGTCTCATTCTCTCCCCTTTTTACATTTAATGCAAAAAAAAAAAAAAATCGTACGTGGTTCATATAAAAAGATGGGTTAAAATGTTACGTGTTTTTTTTAATCATTTCACTCCAAGCAAGGCAATAAAGCCACTAGGACGCAAGGAGGTTACTGAGTGTTAGAGGATATGAGAAAAATATTCTATTAAGAAGAGAAGGAAATAAAAGAACAAAAATTAGGACGACAGTAGATAAGGATTGATATTGCATATAAATTTTTGAAGATCAAAGTTGACAGGAAGCCAAAAGCCGGAGTAAAGTACAGTAGAAGAACTTACGGTTGCATCTAGCCAATTCATCTGTAATGTGTGCTGCCAACATAGAGAGATAGATAGATAACGTAGATGCCACTCTAGTACTGCGCTTAAATTCATAAAGTCTAGGTATCCCCGAGGATATGATATTTATTCATATATAAAATACAAAATGTGGTATGAGGCCAAAATGGGGAATGGAAAAAAAAAGGATGATTCTCTTCTGTATTTAAACATTAAACTTAGCTAGCCACAATCATTGACCCAAGCATAATACATGACACCAAAAGAACGCATTTTTATTTACCTTTCTTACAACATCCACCATAATACCACAGTGTCTCTATGAAAGTCCTAAGTAGTTCCCATATGTACAATTGTCTGCGGTGGGAGGGGAAATATAACGACAATTTAAAATCTGAACCCCAATATGTATTTACAAATATGAACAAAAAGTATCTATAAGAAACTAAATAAATTTAATCGGAATAATTACCATGAATGTATTAATAGAAAAGATACAGGAAAACTATATTACGGGGTTGGAAAAGTGACTGAAGCTGAGATGCCCGGATTGGACCAATAAGATTGCAGATTCTTCTTTGTATTTTATCAAGAATCTCTAAATATATAACAGGGGCACCAGTTTATATGTGCATGGACGAATGGTAGACTTATAAATATGTAAGATAGATTTTGGTGGAAAAATTCTCTACTACAACATAGTGAACCAAATGACTCGGCTGTAGACTTAGTAATTAATTCAATATAATCTTTCCGCTTCATGTCAACGGAAAACGTTAGTCCGATAAAGCATCACTCTCCTGGAGGTTAGAATCAGCCATGTTGTTGGAAGGTAAAGAAATAAGTGTATATGTCATAATTTTCAGTCACTTGTGAAACGAAATAATTTGTTCAAAGACTTCCTATTGAAAACAATACAAAAATTTATTCCACGCAATACATACTTCTAGTCTACACAAATTAGTGACCTTGACATCAATACTCTTTCTACGCGTTCTACCTTTGACAATTCAGCTAAAAGACAGCAATATAATAGGAGATATTGCAAGAACATTACAATTGGCGGTAGAGCCTTCGAATCGTGATCCTTAAACATATCTAATATAATTCCTGTAAATCGCACTATTTATGGGGGATTAATAAAGTTGTCAAGTTGTAGTAAAAATTTGGCAGATACTAACGTCTTGTTCATCATGTCTTGGCAAAAAGAAGTCTTCTGTCTTTTCTTTTTCGCGCCACTAAAACACATTGACGGAAACAGAATGTCTATCTCAGCTGACAAGTTTTCATGTTATCAGGAATTTTTTTTTCCCCAACTTTGGCTGCCAATGCTTTATTTTCTTTCTGACAATTAAGTCAGAAAGATCTCGATTCATTTCTCGCTCGCTTCAAAAAGACATATTTCTTCTGAATGTAGACGATCGTGGCTCTCTACAGATTCCTTTACTTTATTATTTCTTAATTGCCATGTTTTCTTGGGAAAGTTATTGGAGCGGTTTCCCTGCAGTCTTCTGAACTGTTTAGGAATTTTTCTTTCTTAGACAGGTTGCCGACAAAGGCTAGACTGTCCGTTGTACCCTATTATTTAACCCATAACACACCTGTTAAAAAGAGTTGGGTTCAAACCATTCCCAAGGGCATCTTGTGTGAAAGTGAACGCAACAGCTTTGGCTAGAATTCGAACGTATCCCGCCGATTTCGCCTTCTGTGTAAATGACCTCAACGCCACGTGTACTCCGTTTTACTATTTTTTTCTGGACTTATACAAAAAAAAGTAAAAGCAATAACGAAGAATAGCAAAAAAGATTTATAGAGGTTCACTTATAAACTGAAGATGGAACGCTTTACCGAGTTTCAATGGCGGAGAATCAAGACACTGATGTTTGGCTTTCTTTTTAGATATACAACAACGGGTGATGATCACAGGCTTTGTAATTGAGACTGGGTTAAAAGAGTAAATTAACAGGATCTGCTACGGTTTCTATACCGACTAAGAAAGAGAAATTCTAAAATGTTTTACGACTGGGTAAATGGAGACACCAAGTCTGGGCTTAAACTTTATTATATCATTGATAAATATTTCATAAAATATTCGCACGACATCGATTACTTAAATTCCTGAAAGTTACTTGAATTTTTTTTTTATTTTTCTAACATTAAACGAATAAATTGACTTCTCTTAAATCCTTATCGACACACAAATAACAGACTTTTTACCTGATGCATCAACGAGGATAAGTTTTGTTTTAGGAGCTTGCTTTCATTTGTCGTTCATCATAATTCGCTCATCCGAATTTTATTTTATTTATTAGGTTACTCATACTCAATCCCTAGGATACAAGTGTCGGTTAGCCAGTGTTACTGTAACATACTATTAAAGTAATAGTAAATTCAGATGGGCGCTCATTCCCGACGCATTATCGCTCCATAAGCCTCCTTAGTGTCGTCAACAAACTGAGTCTATAATCTTAACAGAAACAACCTCCAGAGCGACAAATAGTATAGAGTTTCCTCTTTTAGGTCCACTGATGATGTCCTATCATTACGGGGAGAGTCAGTCACTGTATAATATATTCGCCTTAGGTTTTGATATGCTATGGCATAGAGGGTTTCTTAACAAACTCTCCGCTATGGAATCTCTGGAAGAGTTTTCGTAATTATCAAGTCTTATAAGATAGATCTATGAAGGTATTTGTTAATAGTTAAACTTTGGAAGCCCATGCGACCAATTCAGGCATACCCCCAATGATCTCTATTCGGTCCTTACCCTATTTCTTTTTTATATTAACCATCTGTCTCCGACAAGTCTCAGATTATTAGTGAATATTGATGAAGATGATACCAGAGTTTATGAAGTCCTGGGTATGACGATAAACTACATCCGGCAGAAAAGCCTCTGATTGGCAGAGTTTTTCTTAATTGCTGTTGTTCCCATATGCACCCTGACCCGGGGTGGTAGCACCTGTTAGGGTCCCAGCTATGGGAAAATAGTTATCCCCCAAACTAGGGTGAAAACACTATGAAAGTATAAAAACAGATTTTTATCGTAAAAATACTAGCAATATATTTTTGAAAAAAAATATTAGCGGCAATAGATCTGACTTTTGACAAAAACCCTGTTTACAAAGATATGTCAATGAAAGCTGATCTACAAACTGATTTCTTACAAAGAATATATATTCTATTCATACGAACCTATCTTAAAAATCTTGTCACTATTAAATAACGCATCGAGGTGTTGATATGCCGTAAAACAAAATAAGCCAAACCTGCTCTACGACTGATTTCTTACAAAGAATACATATTTTATTCATAAGAACTTATCCTAAAAATGTTGTCATTAAATAACCTATTGAGGATGATATGCCGTAAAACAAAATAAACCACATCAAACTAAAGTTTCTGAACACAACTCCACGAATCTAGATGACCAGAGCCTGTCAGTTGATATCACTTCTGGCCTCACATAGGGGGAAAAAGATGAATTGTAACATTCAGTAGCCTCAAAACCAATAAAGTAACATTACATAATTACGGGAAGACCCTGGATTTACTCATGACATGATGAATGGTAGTACTTTCAATGATGCTCCTTTCTTTGAATGTCTGTTGAGACTCATTACCCCAAGACTCAAATGGAAGACATATATACCATGTATCGCTAAAGAGACTGGAAAGTTGTCGGTACGTTGTACCGCTTCAGAAAGTACACCTTTGAGCTAATTAATTTAAACAAAATGAATAATTCCGTTATTTACTTTTTCATATTTTTCCAATGAAACATGACCCAATGCACGTTTTTGTAACTCGTATGTCTGACTTTTATTTTTTAGAAGCTCTTTGATGCGATTTGGCATGGAATCCACTAATTTCCAGCAGTCCTCATTGATTTTAGGGTTACGGTATCATACGTCTATAATGGCCGTCACGAGCTTCTCTGTCATCGTACAGTCCGCGATTTCTATGTAAGGCTTGCCAGTGTGTTCGTGTAGCGTTACAATTTTTGTACACTTCCTTGAACTAACTTCCATCACAGACAATGGCTGTAGAACAATTAATCGACAGTTGAGACAATAATGTCTGGGCGTGATAAAAATCTGATGCAATCACGGATGACGTAATAGTTTTCAATACCAAACAAATTTCATCATGCATCCCGAAA